>JASAOG010000112.1:600000-977500 GCA_030265305.1 Biomphalaria pfeifferi
AAGGTATATGTATGCATGTATGTATGTTTGTTTGTTTGTATGTATGTATGTATATATGTATGTTTGTATGTATACATGTATGTATGCATATATGTATGTATGTGTGTATGTTTGTTTGTATGTATGTTTGTATGCTTGTATGTATGTATGTATGTGTATATGTATGTATGTATGTATGTATGTATGTATGACTATGCCCTGCATCAATCTTTATGACACTTGGCATAAATGCTCCTTAGATCGTGGCGGAGACCGTAGTGTATTTTTAATGCCCCTCACATAATCGGGGAATGGGAGGGGGGTGCTATCATTTTTAAAAAATCCGTAAGTGTAACTCTATTAAAGAATGAAACTTTTTTTAACAAATCCGGTAAACCTGTTTTCACATTCCACTTTTATTTTCATGGTACAATTTTAAAATGTAATTCTAGTCGTTATGTTTGAGATATAACTACGTCCATTCCACTATATCAGTAATACCTAAAACTAAGGCCTGCAAGCCGAGGGTCATATCCAGCAAGTATATGTATATATTGTTCGTCTATCGTGGTTCGATGATGACCACATTGTCATCCAGGGGGCTGAGAGCTTTGCACTGGGGTTTTATGCCTCCTCATGTGGCTGGTGAGACCTATGTGAGCCCGGAATGTTTGGCCGCACACTGGGCAGGTTATTCCTGTTGGAGCTAGTGTCTTGGGCCTTGCTTTTCTTCTCTGGCGTTTTTCTTCTGCCAGCGTGGTTCTCTTTTTTTACAGTTTTCACAGCACGACGCCATGATGCTCTGTCATGTGCCTCTATCTCCCAGGTGACTGGGGTTATGCCGAGCGCCTTCTGAGAAGCTTTGAGGGTGTTCCTGAAGCGCTTTCCTTCGCTAAGTTGGCCATACAAGAGCCGTTTAGGGATGCGGTGGTCTTCCATTCTGCAGACGTGTCCAGCCCATCGCAGCTGAGACTGCATCAGGGTTGTATGGATGCTTTGCAGATATATGTATATATAGTATATATAATAGCTCTTTGCCACGTCACAGGTCTGTACGAAGTACCCACAAGCTATTGGTCTCAACTGCCCACAGGTTGTGACGTTGCAGGTCAGTGTTTAGGCCTTCTGTAACGATTGGTCTCAGTTCTAGTCAAAATAAATTATTCCTTTATCAACCTTTCGGTTCTATTTGGTAATAAAGTTTAATAAGACTATGAATGTTTCTTATTTTGTGTATGTTCTTCTTTATATGGTGCGCTGCATTGATTGCATATAAACTGAGAAAAGTAGTTTAAAAAATTAACATCTTTTGACGAGTTTTCAACATTACCCTTACTTTTCTTAATAATCTATCGCCTTACCATCGAATTTATACGACTGGATAAACTACCATACCTTTACTATGTTTAAATTTAAGTAATGTGAGAGTACCCATTTTAATTCTTTCTTCAATAAAAATAATGGTTTGTTTTGCTGAGCAACCATATAAGTACTACACATCATATTTGAAACCTTTGAATATTCGTTTAAGATTGTTCAGCTACGAATTTGTGTAAATATCTTAATAATGTCTTTTACATAGGGTAAAGGATGTAACATGGTGACTATGTGTGAGTTGTGTTTAATGTATATCTACAGTACCTTGATAATAATCCTAGATGCTTGGGTCTACTGTATGGGGTATTACAGATGCGAGAACGAACAAAAAACATACATCGTCACAAAAGGATCAGTGCACAGTAACTAAGTCCACGCGTGATAAAATAAAATAACAAAGTGGGCCACAATCGAGTCAGTAACCAAATACGATGTTATCCCTTGGTAATTTTACAAGCAAAATAAATAGAGTTGCAAAGAAGTAGTTTAATGTTTCGTCTACATTACTCGTTGAACTTATTGAGATTCTCCCAAGCTATAAAGTAGTAGTAATTTTCTACAATACCTCTATTCAAGTCACTCCTTCATGGAACTTTCTGGGTGTATGGAAACTGGAATTGGATCTCGAATACGGCTCTAAATATTTTTCTAGAAATTTGACAATTGATGTATATCGTTGGGAAACGAATTGCTAGCACGTTGACCACAATGGGAAAACTCTAGGTTAACCGTTATAAGTTTTCAAAGCAAAGAAGAGAAATAAATTTAAATTTGGCTAGAGAACTAGACAATATTTAGGTCTATCTTCAACGAACTATACGTCTTCGTGTATTTCCGCTTTCATTCAAAAGTTTAATAAATTTTGCGAATCGACTTCTAAGTCTAGATTTAAAGGCCTATCTTTGGAATATTATTAAGCAAAGCTGGCCTTAGGCATAAGCTAACTAGGTAGTCTCCTAGGGGGCCTCTTATTGGTGGGTCCTCGCACAGGGCTACAAAAATTATAGAAAAAAAAAGGGAAACTTGGATCAAATGTCAAATATAGTAGAGCACTAGGACTCTATACTAGTTTAACTCTGGCGCTACTATGGAAATTGCGCAATATATATATATATTTATTTATTTATTTATATATACATATATATATATAGTTATTTGTCGATTTAGATATAGACTGACAGGCTTCTATACATTGGGAAATTTTATTTTTTCGTCTTTTTTTCTTTAAATTTCATTTAGGGACACAAAATTCCCTTTGCCTAGGCCTCCAATTATCTAAGGCCGGCCCTGTTTTAAGTCTAAAGATCAATACATTTGCTCAATCAAGTTTCTTTCTCGTGGAGTGGGAGGGGGAATAGAGCGGGGACAAATGTTCCATTTCATTGTTTTTAAATCTAACACACATTCAGAGAAAAACAATCGCTCTATAAGTTGTATATAGTTGGTTTTTTTTTATGTTTTTTTTTTTTGTTTTTTTTTTGTAGAAAAGTGTTTTAGATACACTAAACAAATATTCCCTTGACTAAATTAGTAAATACATCTCCGTCGCTTGAAACGTGTAAAAATTACTAATTTTTTGTAGCGGTACATTTATTTATTTTGGGTATTTTTTGTTGTCGACATGTATTAGCTTTTAAATTAACAAAATCTGGGTTTCTAGGTTAAGGTGTAAACTTGAAGGGAAGACTGGACATGCTTGGTATTCTAAGTATTCTCGACACGAGATTCTGAGTTATTTTATCTAGTTTGCCGTCACCCCGAACAGTCCTTCAGGACATTTAACCAACATAATTGAATAGTACACATAGAGGAATAAGATGGGGCGTGGTGACCGCAAAGACAAATTGCATTTTAATACCTCAACGCATCATCACACACACACCAAAAAAAAGATTTGCGAAAGAAATAAATCATTTCTATATTAGTTTCAATTTTTTTGTGTGGTTAATATTTGATTTATTATATTACAAAAAATGTCCACAATTGGCAGACACACATATACGAGCCAACATATTTTATATAGTATGTGAATACATTTAGATATGTATCTTTGTTAATATTACAGTTGTCATTTCATCACGCATTAAAAAAAAATAATTTACAATCTTAACCTCACAGGTTTCGATGATAAAAAAAAATCCATGTCTGTGTCGTTTAGACCCACGACAGATGTGTCAATATGTGCACTGTTTAGATTGGCCAGAATAATTACTTACTTTTCATAGCTGTAAGCTGTAACAGGATCACGCTTCATATCCCCTAGTTGATATCTATATCATGTTTCAACTACAACAGTCACTGTAACCTCAGACCCAGGCCAGGTAGAGCAGGGGACTCAGATTTGGTTCTCTTCTTCCTTTATAAATAAAACATTAATTATTTGAAAAGAAAATGTAGGCCTATTAACATCTATTAAAAGTTTTTTTTTTTTTAGAATCTTGTGGGTTTTGTTGCAACAGCCATCCTGATCATTTTGTCTATCTTTGGAACGTGATTATGTGAAGATATACTTAATATTTCCCCCCACCCATTTTTTTTTCTTCTGATTAATGTGTAAGTCAATTACTTCAGTTCAGACTCTAGAGCGTAGGAATGTTGTCTGGTTATTAACTTAGCACCGTAAAGAAAAACAGCATCCAAAGTTTTTTCCACAGTTATGAAACTAATAGGAGTGCGGTGGCTGAGTGGTAAAGCGCTTTTCTTCTCAACCGAGGTATCACGGGCTCAAATCTCATAGAAAAACACGGCTTTTAAATTTCGAGATTTTATAGGACTAACTCTATCGGTTACCTGACATTAGTTGGGGAACGTAATGGTGGCTGGTCATTGTGCTGGCTCCTTTGACACCCTCGTCAACCGTCGGCTATAGAAACAGATTGGCTTTATATAGTCTGCCCTGTACATCGCAACAAGGTTTGAAATGAGAAGAGAAAATGAGAAAAAGAAAGATAAATATATTTATAGTGAATAATATTAACTGAAGACACGGTGGCTGAGCAGTAATGTGCTTGGCTTCCAAACCGAGGGTCCCGGTCTCGAATCCTGGTGAAGAATGGGATTTTTAATTTTGGGATCTTTGGGCGCCTCTGTGTCCACCAAGCTCTAATGAGAACCTGACATAAAAGTCTAATGGTCATTGTGCTGGCCACATGACACTCTCGTAAACCATAGGCCACAGAAATAGACCACAAGGTCTGAAATAAGAACTTTACTTTTTTGTTTTAATTAACTGAACAAAGTCTGAGTGACTTTCTAGAAAATCGTCGTAATAATTTAGAGTTCAATAAAGGAGACTAAAAGAGTCAGTGTAAAAATAAGTTTTAAAGACTATCACAAAAAAAAGGTACAGGTATTTAGAATTTAGGCATTTTCAGGAGACCACTGATTCTACCCAACCCTAATATGTACTTAATATTAGTTAAGAAAAGTAAAGGCGGTTGGTCGTTGTGCTGGCTACAGGACACCCTCGTTAACCGGGGCCCACAGATACAGATGACTTTGCATCATCTACCCTATAGACCGCATGGTCTGAAATGGGATTTTGTTATCTATTAACAAGTAAAAAACAATCAATCAAATTAACAAAAACATCAGGGGAGACTATATTACTTTATTATATCTTGTTAATGTTGAGTATGTTGAATTATCAGAAGATGCATGCGTAGGCCTGTAACTGTGCGTGAGTATTTAGCGGCAATACGATGAGATCAGTACACTGCAGACAGCAACAAAGACATACGAATGTATTGACTAAAACCGTCTCAGATGAACAATGAATATAACTTAAATACAGAACGGGTACAGTCTAATCTTCTTCTCTAGAACGATGTTTACCGTCTGATGGTTCTACGCTTTATCTCTCATTTCCGAGCCATCTAAGGTCTCTAGTATATAGTGACGTCACTGTCGCGTTCACAGTATGTCTCCTATAGTGCGTCTCTACATTGCGTACATTACGAAAGGAAGATTATTATTTTGTAAGAACATTTAAGCATACTCTTTTGACATTAATCTAAATTAAGTTATATATATATATATATATATATATATATATATATATATATATATATATATATATATATATATATTGCAGGCAATGCTTTCGATTCCACGATAAAGGATAAGTTGATGAGTGCATTGTTTTAAATATCAACACAAACCAAGTTATGCATATTCTGTCATATTTGGTGCAAAGCAATGTCCGCTAAGGGTCCATTAAAAGCTTCTTTCGTCTTTTACGAATGTGTCCGGAAAGTGCTTTCCCTTTAGCCACAAATGTATCTAATTTTATATATTACAGACGTTACTTCAAAAAAGAAGTTGATTACGTCCTACGCATTTCATGTGTCAATATTAATCAGTGACTTAAACTCTGCCAAGTCTTTGGTTTTCCTTACTGATTCAGGCAACCCATTCCATTCTCTAATGGCACTAGGGAAGTAAGAGCACATGCCGGAGTCGAGCTGTAAGCACATCCATGATACCACCAAGCTTCAGACGTCGGTAACGAAGTTTCTTGCCGGAGACGAGCTGTAAGCACCTCCTTGATCGATGAAGACGAAGATCCGGATACCTGCCAATTTGAAATTAAACCGGAGATTTATGAGCTCATTGGCAAGATACATAAAGGTATTGATACAATGTGTGAACAAATTAACAGTATGGGGAACAAGGTAGATAAAATGGTGTCTCAAGCAAAAGAAGGAATAAACTCGTTGGTGAAGGAGCCGTTGCCTGTAGACTCGTTGGTGAAGAAGTTGCATGCTCAGGACTGTGGCTGCACAAACAGTGGTGACGGAGACGCTGGGGATTGGAGCGCCGTCTGTGTCTGTGTTGTGGGCAAGTCTTGTGGGCGTGACTTTCTAAATTTGAAAATTTATTTTCCTAACAATCTGTGGCTGAGCATTTTTGTTTGTAAAATGTTTTACATGTTTCGGATGTTCCTTCAAAGTTGAAGATAGTTTACTTCCTAGTCCAAACCTCCCGCAGGACGACGGGGGATGGGAGCGGGCAGGGTTTGAACCCTCGACCGTCGATAAATCCGAACGACAGTCCAGCGCGCAAACCGCACGATCAGGCAGCCATCCCAATGCGGTACAGCGCTTGGCTTTCGAACCGAGGCTAGGACTAATTTTTTTTTTATTTCTGGATCTTTAAGGCTACCTGACATTAAATAGGGGAAATGTAAAGGCGGCTGATGGTTGTGCTGGTTACTTTTACATCTGCCTCATAGATCTCAAGGTCTGAAAGGGGAACTTTTTAAAAAATAATAACAACAATAACAGAAGACCGAACAAGACATCAATTTAGTCCAGCGAACGTCATTTGAACGTTTGAATGGAGCGAAAAACAATTTTAGTTCTTGATAATTTATATATATATATATATATATATGAGAGAGAGAGCAGACAGACAAAATGTTTATCAAATTACTTGAATTACTTACTATATGTTTTGTTTTATCCAGTAATTTTACAAATGCATAGAGAAACTACATAAGAACAATGATGACGCAACTGCAAGACAAGACTGCTAGATGGCTGATTTTTCTGAGCTGTATTTATCTGCTATTGATGGCAGGTTTGTTATCGTGTTTGTTGTTTCTTGAATTTTGTAAAATGTGGATATTTTATAGGGAAAAAAAAGCCTTTTACAAGTTTTTTTCTTGATCAAAATGCGCTAATTATAAGTAAATACAGCTTTTTATAAAGTGAGTTGTAAATTCATTTTTAACATTGAAAAAAAATGAGATAACGCAAAAGTTTGAAAAAAAAAAGCATTGAGGAAAGAAAAAGAAATTTGCGTAACAAGTTCATGTAGAATTTATTTTAATAAAAAAAATATATAAAGTATAATTGTATCAATAAGTTTGGTCCAGTCGTGTAATTAAATTTATAATCAATATAGTGCCTCCTTCGTTTTCGAAGTTGAGTACATTTCTCTATCCTATGAACTCGAAGATGACTGTAAAGTCCAATCCTCGCTTTAAAAAAGCCGGCCGCATACGTGGCAAGGGTAGATATGGTCAGTTGCAGATAGGCCTGCTTCTTATCTCAGCTTTTTGTTGGTCCGGCACCAGGGTAGGACTGGGTGTCCAAATCGTCCCGGGCATTTCTATACCATCCGGCCCATTTTAGGTCTACCTGTACTCAAAGTCACTGTTAAGTTTGGTAATGCATCCATAACTGTACACTTGCATAGAGTGAACACTATATCCTTATAAGAAATATAGGTCTTATGTTGCTTTTTAATCGAAAGTGTGTAGGCCCTAAAAGGATGAAGCTTACTATTGGAACTGTCTACTGATGTAGGCTATTACACTATTTCGGAAAATGTGTTACATAAAATAAGTATTACACTGAAGAGTCAGTAAAATATTTTTTTTACACGACAATCAGAGGACCCCTTCTATAATTTAAAACTTGTCATAGTTGCATCAATGTGGCTCTTTCGGTGGTCCTTCCAGCCCTTTTGGTTACCAGCCCACCGGGCATTTGCCCGAATGCCCATATAGCCAGTCCGCCCCTGTTCGGCACTCTTTCACGCTGGCCACTCTTCATATCTCGTGCTTCCAACACTCACAGCTTCACGCCATGAGGAGCGATCAAGAGCTAGTGCTTCCCAGCCATGAATGTCTATATCAGACTAATTGAAGGAGCTCTTAAGGGTGTCTTTATAGAGATTTTATTGACCCTCCCCCCGGGAGCGCTTTCCTGGACACAGAATTTGTTTGGGAAGGCGATTGTGTAGCATGCGTCGAAATTGGGATCTTTTTAATGTGGCATTGATAGTGTACATGATGAACAACTGTAGGGTTTCACTATCTTTTTATGTGGTCAGACCAATGCACCTTATGAAGTTTCCTTAGACAGCGCAGGTGGAAGGAGTTTAGCTATTTGGTGTGACAAAATAGCGCGGACAAAACAGCGCCGAAAAAATAGCGCGGACAAAACAGCGCCGAAAAAATAGCGCGGACAAAATAGCGCCGACAAAAAACGCGAAATTTCCCGACAAAATAGCGCGATATTTCCCGACAAGCTATCGCAAGACAAAATAGCGCCGACAAAATAGCGTAAAATTTTCCGATAAAATAGCTCAAGACAAAGTAGCGCGAAATTTCTCGACAAAATAGCGCGGACTTATACATGATATGTATATAAGTACGGATTTTAGTAAGAAAAGGTCCTGGCCAGCATATTTTGTTGAGGTCTCTATTTTCTTCAATTTAAATAGATGTAATCGTATGCCGTATTTGCAAACAAAGAAAAGAGAGTATTTTAAAATTGTATATTGCTATTCTTTTTCCCCAATATTTAAACTGCATAACTAAAAAAAAAATATGGTTTTTAAATGTAGTGACCCCATTCAAGGTTTAGGTTTCATGATGTGTGTGTTACACTTATGTGTTATAGTATAATCAGAAATCTTGATTATCTGCGGCATCTCTCTTTGATCAAACCATGGTGTCTCTTATCAGCAACATTGTCAAACTTAGGTGTGTCAGGATTAGTTAACCCTTAAGATGCGTGTGGTAGTTTAGCCTCTAAACATGAACATAGTAATTTCCTTTTGTATGTCTTCATTGTAAAACAGCTCAGCACTTTAAGGGTTAAGATGGCTATCATTTTTCTTATCTCGCAAGACAAAGTACCTCCAACTTAACAGACGTCTTGCAGCTGTATTGCAAATGTACTGAAACAAGCCACTGATGGAGTCTCTATGTGACATTGAATACTATTTGTCTTTGTGAAAGTTTTGTGTGTGTGTAAATCTGACAATTATGAAGTATATAACCGTGTTTTCAAGTGCATTTTCGGATTACAAATAGTTGCTATATTTTGAAATCATTCATTTAAGCTTATTATAATTCTTGAGTAATGTTTGCATAATTTTATTTTAAGACATCTAAAATAATTTCTTGCAAAATGACAGAAGAATAGTATTAAATTAAAAAAAAATATTTTGGCTCTATTCATATTTTACGTTATCTACAGTAATTTTTCCAAAATGATAAAAAAATAATAATAATTTCTGCGCTTTTTTGTCGGCGCTATTTTGTTCGCGCTATTTTGCCGAGTAACCCTAAAAAAATATGACAAATATTTAACTTAAATTTCCAATAGTGCTAAAAATGTTCCAATGAGGTAAAATTATGGAAAACCCCGCATTAAAGAATTGCAGAAAAAATGCCGTATAAGAATCTTACTCTTCAAGGGGTTCTAATTTGTCACTTTTGTTGTACCCCCGTCATAGAAAAAAAGTGTTAAAACTTTATAAAAATTGATCAAGGTTAATGAGACGTAGGTGCGAAAAAAAAGCCGTATTAAGTCTAAACTAGAAGCCAACAATATTTCAATACTTATAAAAGACTATATAATACTACAATAAAATTTTGCGTTTTTTTTTTTTCCAAACGAATGTTAAATGATTAGGTATTATTATTATTACATTTTTTTTTACAAAAACTAAGAAAAAAATTATTTTTTTTTCAAATACTATTCTTTTTCAAAATCCAGACACGATCGCTGGTACATCAACGACTGATGGTATGTTATTTGCACGTAACACAAAAAGATTTAGTTAAAGATTAGATTTTTTAATATTGCTTTCACCTTTGTAAAATACTTAAAGACGATACATTTTTTAAAATATGTACATTTTCCTTTTTCTTATATTGCGTGGTCCCACCTGAACTTTGAGATTCTGTACTCATATCCCTATTCAAAAAGCGGACAAGTCTAACTGCTACAACTATTGAGGCATTACACTTCTGTCAGTAGCAGGAAAGATCTTTGCGCGAGTCTTGCTCAACTGACTAACCCACTCTTTAGTGGAGGAGGTGTTATCTGAGACCCAATGTGGCTTCAGAGCTTGTAGAGGTACATCTGACATCATATTTGTCCTGCGACAATTAAAAGAAAAATGCAAAGAGCATGACCTAAACCTATACTCTGCCTTTGTGAACCTCACCAAGGCTTTCGACACGGTCAGCCGCGATGGTTTGTGGAGGATTTCGGCAAGGCTGGGATCCCCAAATACGTTCCAATCCCTTCTCAAGCAGTTTCACGTAGGTCAAAAAGGCCGGATTTAGCAATTTGGTGACCTGTCTGATCAATTCCCAATAGAAAATGGCGTGAAGCAGGGCTGTGTATTTGCTCCTACTCTATTCGCTGTCTTCTTCATGCTGGGTCAGATGAGGCAGCGATTGCAGGCAGGAAGGCATCTATATCCGGTTTCGTTCGGACGGAAATGTGTTCAATCTTCAACATCTACTATCCCATACAAAAACAAAAGAAATACTCATAACAGACTTTCTCTATACTGATGATTGCGCTCTGATAGCTCACAATGAAAATTATCTCCAGATCGCGGTCAACGATTTGCATATGCTGGCACCTCTTTCGGTTTATCTGTAAACCTGGGAAAAACAGAAGTCATGTCGCATAGGTCACCAAATAAAACATACTCAGCCCCAAAGATCACTGCAATTGGACTGCGCGTTAACGTGATAGACCACTTCACATATCTAGGAAGCGTGTTATCAACTGACGCATCGTTTTCAAGGAAAGTTGATAACCGACTGGCCAAGACCAGTAGTGCTTTTCGACGCCTTCAGGCGAGAGTTTGGCTGAATAAATCGCTTCGCCTGCCTACAATAACAATTTTTACCAGGCGGTGGTTCTCTCAACCCTTCTATATGGATCTGAGACATAGGTATTATACAGAAAGCAACTAAGACTACATGAGCGCTTTCACCAAAGATGCTTGCGCTCCATCAGGGACATACGGTGGCAAACTGCACAATAAACACCGATGTCCTTGCGAACGCCGGCTTGGGACATCTTATGGTCCGACAGTTACGCTGGGCAGGGCACGTATCCTGAACGGGGGATGAGCTAACAGGTTGTTGACGTAACAGAGATGCCCCACTGAAAAGCTTATAATACCAGGTTAGGCGCCAACTTGACTTATTGCATGCAGCCTAAGGAGACAGCTGGAGTTCAATGACAAAAACCGTAGGATACACATCTGAGACCAAAAGAAAATCCGCTGCCGAAAACAGACGCAGAAGGCGAAAAGGAAATCTTAATAGACAAAAAGAGGACAATGCTTACCCAGGACGTTGCAAAATATGTAGGTCACAACAGAGGCAGCGTAGTCACAGGAAATACTACATTCCTCATTAATCTTCGGACTCGAAGACAAGCCTTATTTTTATTATTTTTATATTGCCAAATAGGTTTAATATAGCGTATTCAACATCTGTTACAAGCTTATTACCAACAAGTTAAGAAAAAGTTATTTTTAAACTAATAACACAAAATACATTTTATTGTAATTTCTCCCTATAAAAAACTACATAACTCTAGAATCTACAAAATTGCAATCAACAACGGAAACAAGCAAATGCATTTTTTATTCTCTGTGCTATCAACACAAATTATTATGTTATAAAATTAGCTTTTATTTTGATTTCATTGTACATTATTTTAAAATTTATAGCTTAAATTATGTATTTTATATTTTACTAATATAACAAAATTTTAAATTTCTTTTTTTTTATGAAACTTAAAAGATTCCACAACTCTGGGTTCAACAACATTGCAATCAACATCAGAAAATAGCAGAGGTAATTTATTATTATATGTGCTATAAACACAAGAAAACATAGTATAAAATAAACTTTAATAAGGTTCTATTGTAATTTTTTAAAAACCTTATTGAAAAATCAGCAGATAATACATCTCTGAGCTCAACAACATTTCAACCAACAACAAAAAATAGCACAGGTAAGACTTTTTTTATCTGTATTGTACTTACAATTATTTAAAGTATAAGATTAAGTTTTAGTATGATTTCATTGTATTTATCAAAAACCTTATAGGGTAATTTATGTTCTTTTATATTTTAATAACATTCAAAACAAATTATTATATTGCTTTTTTATTTAAAAAATATAAATCAGAATATTCAACAACTCTGGGTTCAACAACATTACAATCAACATCCAAAGCTAGCACAGGTATTTAATCTGCACTAAAAATGCAATAGTTTATAGTTAAGGAATAGCTTTTATTATAGACTATTATAGATTTTTAAAAACAATTTTAAAATTCCTTATAACCCACAAATTTAAAAAAAAAAAAATTTTCTACTTATAAATCAGAACACAATTTTTGTCTTTTTTCTCTATAAAAACTCAAAAGATTCCACAACTCTGGGTTCAACAACATTGCAATCAACATCAGAAACTAGCACAGGTAATGTATTATTATATGTGCTATAAACACAAGAAAATTTAGTATAAAATAAACTTTAATAAGGTTCTATTGTAATTTTTTAAAAACCTTATTGAAAAAATCAGCAGATAATACATCTCTGAGCTCAACAACATTTCAACCAATAACAGAAAATAGCACAGGTAAGACTTTATTATCGGTATTTTTTTAAGAATAAGATTAATTGTTAATTCGATTTCATTGTCTTAATCAAAAACCTTATAGATTATTTATGTCCTTTTTATTTTACTAAATTACAAAACAAATTATTATATTGCTTTTTTGTATATAAAATCAAAATCAGATGATTCTACAACTCTGGCTTCAACAACATTACAATCAACATCCAAAGCAAGCACAGGTATTTTATCTGCACTAAAAATGCAATAGTTTTTAGTCAAGGAATAGCTTTTATTATAGAATTTTTAAGCTCTTTTGAAATTCTTTATAACCTACACATTAGAAAAAAAAAGAAACTATTTGTCTACTTATGAAACAGAACGCATTTGTTTCTCTCTGAATAAGATTTTTAAAAATATTTCATAAATTAACTATATCTATTAGATCTACTTGTTAAACATTAGATATCTTAAAAGAAAACGTTTTACATTTTAATGTTTCATACACCAGAAGATGCAACTACCAAAGAAATAATAACACCAGAAGATACAACTACTAAAGAAGTTTTTACACTAGAAGATACAACTACCGAAGAGATAGTTACACATGAAGAGAAAAATATCAAAGCAATAATAACACCAGAAGATACAACTACTAAAGAGACTTTTTCACAAGAAGATACAACTACTGAAGAGATAGTTACACCAGAAGATACAACTACTAAAGAGATAGTTATACCAGAAGATACAACAACTGAAGAGATATTTACACAAGAAGATACAACTACTGAAGAGACTTTTTCACCAGAAGATACAACAAATGAAGAGATAGTTACACCAGAATATAAAACTACTGAAGAGATAGTTACACCAGAAGATACAACTACTGAAGAGACTTTTTCACCAGAAGATACAACTACTGAAGAGACTTTTTCACAAGAAGATACAACTACTGAAGAGATAGTTACACCAAAAAACACAACTACTAAAGAGATAGTTACACCAGAAAATACAACAACTGAAGAGATATTTACACAAGAAGATACAACTACTGAAGAGACTTTTTCACCAGAAGATAAAACAAATGAGAAGATAGTTATACCAGAATATACAACTACAGAAGAGATAGTTACACCAGAAAATACAACTACTGAACAGACTTTTTCACCAGAAGATACAACTACTAAAGAGATAGTTACACCAGAAGACACAACTACTGAAGAGACTTTTTCACCAGAAGATACAACTACTAAAGAGATAGTTACACCAGAATACACAACTACTGAAGAGACTTTTTCACCAGAAGATACAACTACTAAAGAGATAGTTACACCAGAAGACACAACTACTGAAGAGACTTTTTCACCAGAAGATACAACAAATGAAGAGATAGTTACACCAGAAGACACAACTACTGAAGAGATAGTTACACCAGAAGACACAACTACTAAAGAGATAGTTACACCAGAAGACACAACTACTAAAGAGATTTTTTCACCAGAAGATACAACTACGAAAGAGACATTTACACCAGAAGATACAACGACTGAAGAGGTAGTTACACAAGAAGATACAACTACTGAAGTGATAGTTAAACCAGAAGACAAAACTACTGAAGAGACTTTTTCACCAGAAGATACAAAAACTGAAGAGATAGTTACACCAGAAGATACAACTACTGAAGAGACTGTTTCACCAGAAGATACAACAACTGAAGAGATAGTTACACCAGAAGATTCAACTACCGAAGAGATAGTTACACCAGAAGACACAACTACCGAAGAGATAGCTACACCAGAAGATACAACTACTGAAAAGATAGTTACTCCAGAAGACACAACTACTGAAGAGACTTTTTCACCAGAAGATACAACTACTGAAGAGATAGTTATACCAGAAGATACAACTACTGAAGAGATAGTTACACCAGAAGATACAACTACTGAAGATACTTTTTCACCAGAAGATACAACAACTGAAGAGACTGTTTCACCAGAAGATACAACAACTGAAGAGATAGTTACACCAGAAGATACAACTACTGAAGAGACTATTTCACCAGAAGATACAACAACTGAAGAGATAGTTACATCAGAAAACAAAACTACTGAAGAGATAGTTACACAAGAAGATACAACTACCGAAGAGATAGTTACACCAGAAGACACAACTACCAAAGAGATAGTTACACCAGAAGACACAACTATTGAAGAGACTTTTTCACCAGAAGATACAACTACGGAAGAGACATTTTCACCAGAAGATACAACTACTGAAGAAATATTTACACCAGAAGACACAACTACTGAAGAGAAAGTTACACCAGAAGACACAACTACTGAAGAGCTAGTTACACCAGAAGACACAACTATTGAAGATATTTTTTCACCAGAAGATACAACTACGGAAAAGACATTTTCACCAGAAGATACAACGACTGAAGAGGTAGTTACACCAGAAGATACAATTACTGAAGAGATAGTTACACCAGAAGACATAACTACTGAAGAGATATTTACACCAGAAGATACAACGACTGAAGAGGTAGTTACACAAGAAGATACAACTAGTGAAGAGATAGTTACGCCAGAAGACACAACTACTGAAGAGACTTTTTCACCAGAAGATACAAAAACTGAAGAGATAGTTACACCAGAAGATACAACTACTGAAGAGACTTTTTCACCAGAAGATACAACAACTGAAGAGATAGTTACGCCAGAAGACACAACTACTGAAGAGACTTTTTCACCAGAAGATACAACAACTGAAGAGATAGTTACGCCAGAAGACACAACTACTGAAGAGACTTTTTCACCAGAAGACACAACTACTGAAGAGATATTTACACCAGAAGACACAACTACGGAAGATACTTTTTTACCAGAAGATACAACAACTGAAGAGATAGTTACGCCAGAAGACACAACTACTGAAGAGACTTTTTCACCAGAAGATACAACAACTGAAGAGATAGTTACACCAGAAGACACAACTACTGAAGAGATATTTACACCAGAAGACACAACTACGGAAGATACTTTTTTACCAGAAGATACAACGACTGAAGAGATAGTTACACCAGAAGATACAACTACTGAAGAGATAGTTACACCAGAAGACACAACTACTGAAGATATTTTTTCACCAGAAGATACAACTACGGAAAAGACATTTTCACCAGAAGATACAACGACTGAAGAGGTAGTTACACCAGAAGATACAATTACTGAAGAGATAGTTACACCAGAAGACATAACTACTGAAGAGATATTTACACCAGAAGATACAACGACTGACGAGGTAGTTACACAAGAAGATACAACTAGTGAAGAGATAGTTACGCCAGAAGACACAACTACTGAAGAGACTTTTTCACCAGAAGATACAAAAACTGAAGAGATAGTTACACCAGAAGATACAACTACTGAAAAGACTTTTTCACCAGAAGATACAACAACTGAAGAGATAGTTACGCCAGAAGACACAACTACTGAAGAGACTTTTTCACCAGAAGATACAACAACTGAAGAGATAGTTACGCCAGAAGACACAACTACTGAAGAGACTTTTTCACCAGAAGATACAACTACTGAAGAGATAGTTACGCCAGAAGACACAACTACTGAAGAGACTTTTTCACCAGAAGATACAACAACTGAAGAGATAGTTACGCCAGAAGACACAACTACTGAAGAGACTTTTTCACCAGAAGATACAACAACTCAAGAGATATTTACACAAGAAGATACAACGACTGAAGAGGTAGTTACACAAGAAGATACAACTACTGAAGAGACTTTTTCACCAGAAGATACAACAACTGAAGAGATAGTTACACCAGAAGATACAACTACTAAAGAGACTGTTTCACCAGAAGATACAACTACCGAAGAGATAGTTACACCAGAAGACACAACTACCGAAGACATAGTTACACTAGAAGATACAACTACTGAAAAGAATGTTACACCAGAAGACACAACTATTGAAGAGACTTTTTCAAAAGAAGATACAACTACGGAAGAGACATTTTCACCAGAAGATACAACTACTGAAGAAATATTTACACCAGAAGACACAACTACTGAAGAGAAAGTTACACCAGAAGATACAACTACTGAAGAGATAGTTACACCAGAAGATACAACTACTGAAGAGACTATTTCACCAGAAGATACAACAACTGAAGAGATAGTTACATCAGAAAACAAAACTACTGAAGAAATAGTTACACAAGAAGATACAATTACCGAAGAGATAGTTACACCAGAAGACACAACTACCAAAGAGATAGTTACACCAGAAGATACAACTACTGAAGAGATATTTACACCAGAAGACACAACTACGGAAGATACTTTTTTACCAGAAGATACAACGACTGAAGAGATAGTTACACCAGAAGATACAACTACTGAAGAGATAGTTACACCAGAAGACACAACTACTGAAGAGATATTTACACCAGAAGACACAACTACGGAAGATACTTTTTTACCAGAAGATACAACGACTGAAGAGATAGTTACACCAGAAGACACAACTACTGAAGAGATAGTTACACCAGAAGACACAACTATTGAAGATATTTTTTCACCAGAAGATACAACTACGGAAAAGACATTTTCACCAGAAGATACAACGACTGAAGAGGTAGTTACACCAGAAGATACAATTACTGAAGAGATAGTTACACCAGAAGACATAACTACTGAAGAGATATTTACACCAGAAGATACAACGACTGAAGAGGTAGTTACACAAGAAGATACAACTAGTGAAGAGATAGTTACGCCAGAAGACACAACTACTGAAGAGACTTTTTCACCAGAAGATACAAAAACTGAAGAGATAGTTACACCAGAAGATACAACTACTGAAGAGACTTTTTCACCAGAAGATACAACAACTGAAGAGATAGTTACGCCAGAAGACACAACTACTGAAGAGACTTTTTCACCAGAAGATACAACAACTGAAGAGATAGTTACGCCAGAAGACACAACTACTGAAGAGACTTTTTCACCAGAAGACACAACTACTGAAGAGATATTTACACCAGAAGACACAACTACGGAAGATACTTTTTTACCAGAAGATACAACAACTGAAGAGATAGTTACGCCAGAAGACACAACTACTGAAGAGACTTTTTCACCAGAAGATACAACAACTGAAGAGATAGTTACACCAGAAGACACAACTACTGAAGAGATATTTACACCAGAAGACACAACTACGGAAGATACTTTTTTACCAGAAGATACAACGACTGAAGAGATAGTTACACCAGAAGATACAACTACTGAAGAGATAGTTACACCAGAAGACACAACTACTGAAGATATTTTTTCACCAGAAGATACAACTACGGAAAAGACATTTTCACCAGAAGATACAACGACTGAAGAGGTAGTTACACCAGAAGATACAATTACTGAAGAGATAGTTACACCAGAAGACATAACTACTGAAGAGATATTTACACCAGAAGATACAACGACTGAAGAGGTAGTTACACAAGAAGATACAACTAGTGAAGAGATAGTTACGCCAGAAGACACAACTACTGAAGAGACTTTTTCACCAGAAGATACAAAAACTGAAGAGATAGTTACACCAGAAGATACAACTACTGAAAAGACTTTTTCACCAGAAGATACAACAACTGAAGAGATAGTTACGCCAGAAGACACAACTACTGAAGAGACTTTTTCACCAGAAGATACAACAACTGAAGAGATAGTTACGCCAGAAGACACAACTACTGAAGAGACTTTTTCACCAGAAGATACAACTACTGAAGAGATAGTTACGCCAGAAGACACAACTACTGAAGAGACTTTTTCACCAGAAGATACAACAACTGAAGAGATAGTTACGCCAGAAGACACAACTACTGAAGAGACTTTTTCACCAGAAGATACAACAACTCAAGAGATATTTACACAAGAAGATACAACGACTGAAGAGGTAGTTACACAAGAAGATACAACTACTGAAGAGACTTTTTCACCAGAAGATACAACAACTGAAGAGATAGTTACACCAGAAGATACAACTACTAAAGAGACTGTTTCACCAGAAGATACAACTACCGAAGAGATAGTTACACCAGAAGACACAACTACCGAAGACATAGTTACACTAGAAGATACAACTACTGAAAAGAATGTTACACCAGAAGACACAACTATTGAAGAGACTTTTTCAAAAGAAGATACAACTACGGAAGAGACATTTTCACCAGAAGATACAACTACTGAAGAAATATTTACACCAGAAGACACAACTACTGAAGAGAAAGTTACACCAGAAGATACAACTACTGAAGAGATAGTTACACCAGAAGATACAACTACTGAAGAGACTATTTCACCAGAAGATACAACAACTGAAGAGATAGTTACATCAGAAAACAAAACTACTGAAGAAATAGTTACACAAGAAGATACAATTACCGAAGAGATAGTTACACCAGAAGACACAACTACCAAAGAGATAGTTACACCAGAAGATACAACTACTGAAGAGATATTTACACCAGAAGACACAACTGCGGAAGATACTTTTTTACCAGAAGATACAACGACTGAAGAGATAGTTACACCAGAAGATACAACTACTGAAGAGATAGTTACACCAGAAGACACAACTACTGAAGAGATATTTACACCAGAAGACACAACTACGGAAGATACTTTTTTACCAGAAGATACAACGACTGAAGAGATAGTTACACCAGAAGACACAACTACTGAAGAGATAGTTACACCAGAAGACACAACTATTGAAGATATTTTTTCACCAGAAGATACAACTACGGAAAAGACATTTTCACCAGAAGATACAACGACTGAAGAGGTAGTTACACCAGAAGATACAATTACTGAAGAGATAGTTACACCAGAAGACATAACTACTGAAGAGATATTTACACCAGAAGATACAACGACTGAAGAGGTAGTTACACAAGAAGATACAACTAGTGAAGAGATAGTTACGCCAGAAGACACAACTACTGAAGAGACTTTTTCACCAGAAGATACAAAAACTGAAGAGATAGTTACACCAGAAGATACAACTACTGAAGAGACTTTTTCACCAGAAGATACAACAACTGAAGAGATAGTTACGCCAGAAGACACAACTACTGAAGAGACTTTTTCACCAGAAGATACAACAACTGAAGAGATAGTTACGCCAGAAGACACAACTACTGAAGAGACTTTTTCACCAGAAGACACAACTACTGAAGAGATATTTACACCAGAAGACACAACTACGGAAGATACTTTTTTACCAGAAGATACAACAACTGAAGAGATAGTTACGCCAGAAGACACAACTACTGAAGAGACTTTTTCACCAGAAGATACAACAACTGAAGAGATAGTTACACCAGAAGACACAACTACTGAAGAGATATTTACACCAGAAGACACAACTACGGAAGATACTTTTTTACCAGAAGATACAACGACTGAAGAGATAGTTACACCAGAAGATACAACTACTGAAGAGATAGTTACACCAGAAGACACAACTACTGAAGATATTTTTTCACCAGAAGATACAACTACGGAAAAGACATTTTCACCAGAAGATACAACGACTGAAGAGGTAGTTACACCAGAAGATACAATTACTGAAGAGATAGTTACACCAGAAGACATAACTACTGAAGAGATATTTACACCAGAAGATACAACGACTGAAGAGGTAGTTACACAAGAAGATACAACTAGTGAAGAGATAGTTACGCCAGAAGACACAACTACTGAAGAGACTTTTTCACCAGAAGATACAAAAACTGAAGAGATAGTTACACCAGAAGATACAACTACTGAAAAGACTTTTTCACCAGAAGATACAACAACTGAAGAGATAGTTACGCCAGAAGACACAACTACTGAAGAGACTTTTTCACCAGAAGATACAACAACTGAAGAGATAGTTACGCCAGAAGACACAACTACTGAAGAGACTTTTTCACCAGAAGATACAACTACTGAAGAGATAGTTACGCCAGAAGACACAACTACTGAAGAGACTTTTTCACCAGAAGATACAACAACTGAAGAGATAGTTACGCCAGAAGACACAACTACTGAAGAGACTTTTTCACCAGAAGATACAACAACTCAAGAGATATTTACACAAGAAGATACAACGACTGAAGAGGTAGTTACACAAGAAGATACAACTACTGAAGAGACTTTTTCACCAGAAGATACAACAACTGAAGAGATAGTTACACCAGAAGATACAACTACTAAAGAGACTGTTTCACCAGAAGATACAACTACCGAAGAGATAGTTACACCAGAAGACACAACTACCGAAGACATAGTTACACTAGAAGATACAACTACTGAAAAGAATGTTACACCAGAAGACACAACTATTGAAGAGACTTTTTCAAAAGAAGATACAACTACGGAAGAGACATTTTCACCAGAAGATACAACTACTGAAGAAATATTTACACCAGAAGACACAACTACTGAAGAGAAAGTTACACCAGAAGATACAACTACTGAAGAGATAGTTACACCAGAAGATACAACTACTGAAGAGACTATTTCACCAGAAGATACAACAACTGAAGAGATAGTTACATCAGAAAACAAAACTACTGAAGAAATAGTTACACAAGAAGATACAATTACCGAAGAGATAGTTACACCAGAAGACACAACTACCAAAGAGATAGTTACACCAGAAGATACAACTACTGAAGAGATATTTACACCAGAAGACACAACTACGGAAGATACTTTTTTACCAGAAGATACAACGACTGAAGAGATAGTTACACCAGAAGATACAACTACTGAAGAGATAGTTACACCAGAAGACACAACTACTGAAGAGATAGTTACACCAGAAGACACAACTATTGAAGATATTTTTTCAACAGAAGATACAACTACGGAAAAGACATTTTCACCAGAAGATACAACGACTGAAGAGGTAGTTACACCAGAAGATACAATTACTGAAGAGATAGTTACACCAGAAGACATAACTACTGAAGAGATATTTACACCAGAAGATACAACGACTGAAGAGGTAGTTACACAAGAAGATACAACTAGTGAAGAGATAGTTACGCCAGAAGACACAACTACTGAAGAGACTTTTTCACCAGAAGATACAAAAACTGAAGAGATAGTTACACCAAAAGATACAACTACTGAAGAGACTTTTTCACCAGAAGATACAACAACTGAAGAGATAGTTACGCCAGAAGACACAACTACTGAAGAGACTTTTTCACCAGAAGATACAACAACTGAAGAGATAGTTACGCCAGAAGACACAACTACTGAAGAGACTTTTTCACCAGAAGACACAACTACTGAAGAGATATTTACACCAGAAGACACAACTACGGAAGATACTTTTTTACCAGAAGATACAACAACTGAAGAGATAGTTACACCAGAAGACACAACTACTGAAGAGATAGTTACACCAGAAGACACAACAACTCAAGAGATATTTACACAAGAAGATACAACGACTGAAGAGGTAGTTACACAAGAAGATACAACTACTGAAGAGACTTTTTCACCAGAAGATACAACAACTGAAGAGATAGTTACACCAGAAGATACAACTACTAAAGAGACTGTTTCACCAGAAGATACAACTACCGAAGAGATAGTTACACCAGAAGACACAACTAACGAAGACATAGTTACACTAGAAGATACAACTACTGAAAAGAATGTTACACCAGAAGACACAACTATTGAAGAGACTTTTTCACCAGAAGATACAACTACGGAAGAGACATTTTCACCAGAAGATACAACTACTGAAGAAATATTTACACCAGAAGACACAACTACTGAAGAGACTTTTTTACCAGAAGAAACAACGACTGAAGAGAAAGTTACACCAGAAGATACAACTACTGAAGAGGTAGTTACACCAGAAGATACAACTACTGAAGAGATAGTTACACCAGAAGATACAACTACTGAAGAGACTTTTTCACCAGAAGAAACAACTACTGAAGAGATAGTTATACCAGAGGATACAACTACTGAAGAGATAGTTACACCAGAAGATACAATTACTGAAGAGATAGTTACACCAGTAGACAATACTACTGAAGAGATTTTTTCACCAGAAGATACAACTACCGAAGAGATAGTTACACCAGAAGACACAACTACTGATGAGACTTTTTCACCAGAAGATACTACAACTGAAGATATAGTTACAGCAGAAGACACAACTACTGATAAGACTTTTTTACCAGAAGATACAACTACTGAAGAGATAGTTACACCAGAAGATACAACTAGTGAAGAGACTTTTTCACCAGAAGAAACAACTACTGAAGAGATAGTTATACCAGAAGATACAACTACTGAAGAGATAGTTACACCAGAAGATACAACTACTAAAGAGATATTTACACCAGAAGACACAACTACTGAAGAGACTTTTTCACCAGAAGATACAACTACTGAAGAGACTTTTTCACCAGAAGATACAACTACTGAAGAGACTTTTTCACCAGAAGATACAACAACTGAAGAGATAGTTACACCAGAAGATACAACTACTGAAGAGATATTTACTCCAGAAGACACAACTACTGAAGAGATAGTTACACCAGAAGACACAACTACTGATAAGACTTTTTCACCAGAAGATACAACAACTGAAGAGATAGTTACACCAGAAGATACAACTACTGAAGAGACTGTTTCACCAGAAGATACAACAACTGAAGAGATAGTTACACCAGAAGACACAACTACCGAAGAGATAGTTACACCAGAAGATACAACTACTGAAAAGACTTTTTCACCAGAAGATACAACTACGGAAGAGACATTTTCACCAGAAGATACAACTACTGAAGAAATATTTACACCAGAAGACACAACTACTGAAGAGACTTTTTTACCAGAAGTTACAACGACTGAAGAGATAGTTACACCAGAAGATACAACTACTGAAGAGATAGTTACACCAGAAGATACAACTACTGAAGAGACTTTTTCACCAGAAGAAACAACTACTGAAGAGATAGTTATACCAGAAGATACAACTACTGAAGAGATAGTTACACCAGAAGATACAACTACTGAAGAGATAGTTACACCAAAAGACACAACTACTGAAGAGACTTTTTCACCAGAAGATACAACTATCGAAGAGATAGTTACACCAGAAGACACAACTACTGAAGAGACTCTTTCACCAGAAGACACAACTACCAAAGAGATAGTTACACCAGAAGATACAACTACTGAAGAGATAGTTACACCAGAAGATACAACTACTGAAGAGATAGTTACACCAGAAGACACAACTACTGAAGAGATTTTTTCACCAGAAGATACAACTACCGAAGAGATAGTTACACCAGAAGACACAACTACTTTTGAGACTTTTTCACCAGAAGATACAACTACTGAAGATATAGTTACACCAGAAGACACAACTACTGAAGAGATAGTTACACCAGAAGATACAACTACTAAAGAGATATTTACACCAGAAGACACAACTACTGAAGAGACTTTTTCACCAGAAAATACAACTACTGAAGAGATAGTTACACCAGAAGATACAACTACTGAAGAGATAGTTACACCAGAAGATACAACTACTGAAGAGATAGTTACACCAGAAGACACAACTACTGAAGAGACTTTTTCACCAGAAGATACAACTACTGAAGAGACTTTTTCACCAGAAGATACAACTACTGAAGAGATAGTTACACAAGAAGATACAACTACTGAAGAGATAGTTATACCAGAAGATACTAGTACTAAAGAGATAGTTACACTAGAAGATACAACAACTGAAGAGATAGTTACACCAGAAGACACAACTACTGAAGAGACTGTTTCACCAGAAGATACAACTACTGAAGAAATATTTACACCAGAAGATACAACTACTGAAGAGGCTGTTTCACGACAAGATACAACAACTGAAGATACTGAAATAAATACACCAGAAGTTGCAACTACCGAAGAGATATTTATACCACAAAATACAACTACGGAAGAGATAGTTACACCACAAAATAAAACTACCGAAGAGGTTTTTACAGCAGAAGACACAACTACTGAAGAGACTGTTACACCTTTATATACAACTACTGACGAGATAGTTACAAAAGAAGATACAACTACTGAAGTGATAGTTACAAAAGAAGATACAACTTCTGAAGAGACTTTTTCACTAGAAGATACAGCTACTGAAGAGACAGTTACACCAGAACATACAACTACCGAAAAGATAGTTACATTAGAAGATACAACTACGAAAGGAATAATAACACCAGAAGATACAACGACAGAAGAAATAGTACTACCAGAAGATACAACTATCGAAGAAGTTTTTACACCAGAAGATACAACTACTGAAGAAACTGTTTCACCAGAAGATACAACTACTGAAGTAGTAGCTATGCCAGAAAAAACTACTACTGAAGAGATAGTTACACCAGAAGATACAGCTACAGAAAAGATAAGTACACTGGTAGATTCAACTACCAAAATAGTTACATCAGAAGAAAAAACTACCAGAGAGCTAGTTACAAATAAAGATACAACTAATGAAGAAATAGTTACATCACAACAGAAAACTACCGAAGAGATAGTTACACCACAAGATTCAACTATTGAAAATATTTTTACACCTGAAGATACAACTGCACTAGACATAATTACACCAGAAGATGCAACTACCGAAAATATGGTTATACCAGCAAATACCACCACCGAATTGATTATAACATCCGAAGAAACAACTACCGGTGCCGTAGATACAACCACGACAGAACTTATTAATCCTGAAGTTACAACTACCGAACAGCTAGTAACACCAGAAGATATAACCACTGAGCAACTATTAACATCAGAAGATACAACCACCGAACAGTTATTAACACCAGAAGATACAACCACCAAAAAGCTAGTGACAGTAGAAGGTACTACAAATAAAGAAATTATTACACAAGAAGGTACAACTACAACCAATTTTGTTGCATCAGAAGACACAACTATTGAAGAGCTATCAACACCAGATTATACAACTATATCAGACATATTTAACACAGAAGATTCCACTTTATCAACAATATTTGCACCACAAGATACAACTACATCAGTAATGTTAACGCCAGATGATACAACTACACCAGAGCTTAATACATCAAAAGATACCACTGTGGTAGAGGATACAACACAAGCTGATATAGTTTCATCAGATGATGCATCTACCACAGAGTCAGTGACAATGTATTTTAAAACAACAGCTGAGCTAGCTTCTCCAGGGGTTACAACTATGACGGAGAACGTTTCAAATGCTGATTTAACTACATTTGAATATTCAAATACGAAAACTACAAACGACATAGTTACACCAGAATATCAAACTACATCAGAGATAATAACGTCACTAGAGGATACAACTACAGAAGATCGAACGACCCCAGAGGATACAACTATAGAAGATCGAACGACCCCAGAGGATACAACTACAGAAGATCGAACGACCCAAGAGGATAGACATACGACGATGCTAGTTACGCCAGAAGATAAAACTGAAACTACTTTCATTTCATCAGAAGATACGACTAAAGAAGAGCAGTTTACTTCTGAACCTACTGTTTCTTTGTCAAGAACACCAGAATCTACAAGAAGTACTACAACTAGTTCGTCTGAAACTTCTCTATCAAGTAATACGGAATATATAAGCACGAGTACAAACAATTCTTCCATTACTTCACCGAGTTCAGAGGAGTTTACATTGTTTTCATATACCGGCACCATCTCTACAGATACTTTCCCTAGTACGACAGAATCCATAACTACCTCACCTACTACATTTGAATCCACAACTACTTTACCTAGTACAACAGAATCCATAACTACCTCACCTAGTACAGTTGAATCCACAACTACTTTACCTAGTACAACAGAATCCACAACTACTTTACCTAGTACAGTTGAATCCACAACTACTTTATCTAGTACAACAGAATCCACAACTACTTTATCTAGTACAACAGAATCCACAACTACTTTATCTAGTACAACAGAATCCACAACTACTTTATCTAGTACAACAGAATCCATAACTACCTCACCTAGTACAGTTGAATCCACAACTACTTTACCTAGTACAACAGTATCCACAACTACTTTACCTAGTACAACAGAATCCACAACTACTTTACCTAGTACAACAGAATCCATAACTACCTCACCTAGTACAGTTGAATCCACAACTACTTTACCTAGTAAAACAGAATCCACAACTACTTTACCTAGTACAACAAAATCCACAACTACTTTACCTCGTACAACAGAATCCACAACTACTTTACCTAGTACAACAGAATCCATAACTACCTCACCTAGTACAGTTGAATCCACAACTACTTTACCTAGTTCAACAGTATCCACAACTACTTTGCCTAGTACAACAGTATCCACAACTACTTTGCCTAGTACAACAGTATCCCCAACTACTTTATCTAGTACAACAGTATCCACAACTACTTTACCTAGTACAGCAGTATCTACAACTACTTTACCTAGTAAAACAGTATCCACAACTACTTTGCCTAGTACTACAGAATTTACAACTTCGTCACCTGGTACTACAAAATCCACAACTACTTCACCCAGTGCAGTTGAATCCACAACTACTTCACCCAGTACAGTTGAATCCACAACTACTTTACCAAGTACATCGGTATTAACGACTACTTTACCTAGTAGAACGCCATCCACAACTACTTTACCTAGTACAACAGAATCCACAACTACTTTACCTAGTACAACAGTATCCACAACTACTTTACCTAGTACAACACCATCCACAACTACTTTACCTAGTACAACAGAATCCACAACTACTTTATCTAGTACAACAGTATCCACAACTACTTCACCTAGTACAACAGAATCCATGACTACTTCATCTAGTACTACAGAATCCACGACCACTTTACCTAGTACAACGAAATCAACGACTACTCCACTAAGTACCACTCGGTCCACAACTACTTCACCTAGCACTACGCCATCGATATTAAGTACAACCAATTCTACTACTCTATCAAGTACAGTAATTTCTACTACACTATCAACTAGTCCTTCATCTTCTGAAACTACCATAGCAACAACAAAACTTATCACAACAACGACAACATTGTCAACATCTACTCCCTCAACAACAACATCATCCACCACACAAAAATCTAGCACGACATCAACCACATCAGCTACGACAAGCACGTCGAGGTCAACGTCCACGACTACTCAAACAACTTCAACAGAGGCGCCACCTACATCAGCAAACGGTAAGTACTCGTGCTCTTTGGCGGCCCAACAACACTAAACGTAGATCTATAAAGATTCCAGATTAGATATCTTTCAAATAAATGTTTACCACAGATTTTGAAATGAATGAATTTTTAGGATTTAATGTTTTAAAAGCATTTTTTTGAATTTATAATAGTTATGTAGACCATCTAGTATCCAATATTTTGTCAATAAATTTTTTGGACTATATATAGATATTTTAGATATAGATCTTATTGAAAAATCTGATAACAAATATCTTAAATTAGATTTTAACATTTTGTTAGATTTCGGAGAATGTTACAAACTAATCAGTGTTAGGCATTGTTGATATTACCATGCAATCCTACCATGGGCACCCGCAGGATTTTTTTGCAGGGGGTGCAAGTTGAGACCTATGGCTTTAGTCGTAGCTTTAACTTATAACTTTCTAGTTAGGCAGATTATTAAAGAAAAGAAATGGTGCACCCTCACCCTTGCGCTTTTCCCCTATGTAATATTAAGAGCACTCTAATTGCTTGTTTCATGAGATTGAAAATAAAAACACTGAAAAAAACTATTAACTATAAAGGTTGTTAACTTTATCTGTGCGTCCCGTGTCTCCATGCGGTAAAAAAACAGACTGCAAACATTGTCTGTGGCCATTGAAACTGTCTATAACTTTACTAAAGAATTGCTTCTCGTCGCGATGAACAAGCTGACGATGAATGCTTATCGTTCACAATGCTGAAAGTCTTCTTCACGTTCCAGCTCTTGCATCGTTGTAGGAACACTAACAGAAAATCCGGCTTTGGAGCCCCATAGGCAGGGTGATAACTGCTCTCCTGTAAGCTCTTCATTAACCTGACCCAAACTTGCGGAGGTTCTCCATCCCTTTGATCTGGTCAGTATAGAAGAGAGGCCATTTTTGATGTGAGGGCAGCCCAGGACACGCAAATTTACCACCCAGGCTTTCCCCCCAGCAATGGAGTGGTCACTCTATCTCAAATTGCAAAGAGAAAAGATCTTCTCTCGAGAAGTAAATGCCATAGACATGGTCGGCCATCAACTCCTGATTAGCTTATTCTAGTTTCTTACAATAATAGCTTCTCCTAGCAACTGTTCTTATCTTAAGTTGAAGAATTGCTAGTTAAGTCTAAAGTTGCTACTTTCCAGAAGTTAATTGATTTGAAGTGCAAAAGGTTCACTCTAACATTTGGCTACTCGGAATTCAAGGAAGGGGTTTAACGTACATTTTGTGCATCAACTCCTGATAAGATTACAATAGTTTTGTTTGGTGTAATGTGTTAATTATCATGAACGAATAATAACAAGACTCTGGATATAACTTATAAGACATGAAATCAGCTGTTTAATCTAACGCCATCTTGGTTGACAACAACAGTTGCAAGGAATGTTACTCCCAAACACCGAGTGGTGCAACCTATATAAAACACACATCAACATGTGTTGTGCATCAACTCCTGATAAGCTTACGAGTTTTATTTGGTGTAATAAAGATTATTAATCTATTATCATTATTGTTTTTTAGTCTAATACAATAGCTCTTATCCTTACAACTGTACTTCAGTGGAGACATTACAGTTGCTACTTAGAAGAAGTTAATGGGTTTGAAGGTGCAAAAAATTGGCTACTCAGAATCCAGGGGGTGCACGTGCACGACCTTGTACCTCCCTGTGGGCGGTACTTGGTTCAAACCAATGTCCTGTAGACTGTAGTCGTCTGCTGTAGATCAGTGGTCTGCAGCGGGGGCGAAAACGCCCCCGATAGGGCGATTATATGAATATTATGAAAATGTGGAACGCTAGGAGCCAAAGGGGCGGTATGGGGGTGCTGGTCAAAAAAAGGGGGCGCCGGGCGCGCTAAGGGTGCACGCAGAAATGAAAGAAGAAACTGAAGGTGCATTGTAACAAAACGAATAAAAAATGTCTTCAAAGTTAGAGCTGACGGAGTAAAGATAGACAAATTATAAATTAAATTCTAAAGCTTGCTTATAACGAACAGAAACTACCCTAGACATTACCCTTCATTAGGTCTAGATCTATAGGAAAGACCCATCAGCGAAATGGCATATTAAGCGAACACCTCCGCTTAATTTGTATCCATTATTATTTATTTCAAAAGTAACTGCAGAACTAATAAAATGGTATTACAAAGACTTCATTTTTCTACATTTCGCACATATTCTTTTTCGTTTTCCCTCATAAAATAAAGCATAGCTGAAGGTCAAAGTTGACATGTATGGAAATTTCATTCTCAAAACGTTTCCGGATAAATGAGAATAGGTCCGAACTTAAGGCGATTTTAAAGCACCAATGGACATCGGCCGAAAAAAAATGCATATTATGCTTCTGAATAGATAAGAAAATAGTTATCTAGAATAGCTAAGGTTATTCATTCCGTTGAAAAAAAATATTATGGGGTGTTCGCTCAAAATGACTTTTTTAACTGAAAATCTATTCAGCGAAACCCCTATTTAAGCTTAAAAAGCCATTAATAATAATTTAGTTACTGATTTAATCTGTTTTTCTTTTTGTCTTATCTATTGTTATTGTTTGTAAACTGAAATATTAAAATAATAGGCATATTTTTAACCTTAACCCAATGTCTTCGGTTTCGAAGATTAAGGATGAGTGCAGTACATATTTCACATGACTACTCCCAGTTGCGACCAGCATATTTTCCCGCATTTTCTTTCCGTCTAAAATGTTTGACTCGCAGCTCTCCATCAGTCTCTCAGAGGTCATAGGCTGGCAGTTACTTTCCTCTATGCCAGTGAGGGTGAAATGACGCTTCAGTTGATCTTAACAGCGCTGATTTGTTACTAATTAATGATATTAATATGTGTATAAATGTTTAAAAGAAGTGCAGAATTCATGTTCCCAGGGTTCCCCCACCATTCTGAGATTAGGATTTCAGGAGATTTCCAAGAGTTTTCCTCGAGAAAATATTCGATTTCAGGATCGGAAAAAACGCGAACTATATATTTAGTAATAAATATAAGAGTTACCATATAATATACATGTATAAAATTTCAAAATCTCTCCTGAACCTTTCGTCCCCATGCCAGATCTGTCTCCATACATCATCAATCCATCGCATTCGGGATCTGCCTTGGGTCAATCAGCGTGTGTGTGTGTTTGGGGGAGATCGAGTTGATGGTGATTAAGTGCACTGAACATAAGTTCTTTAAAAAAAAATAGTTGCAATAACGAGAGTTTATGAAATGGAGAGTAGTACGACGTGGACTAGCCTATAGGAAGGTGGCGAGATATATATTTTGTAGTTTCTTTCTTTTAATTGATCGCAAGTTTCATAGGCTATATATAGACATCAGTTACAAGCAGAGAAGGAGATGTGAAGCACGAGAAAAGTGAAACAAATTTAGGCCTATGCCACAAGGAGGACAATAGTTATAATGCTTCATGGAAGAAGTTAGATGATAGAACTAATTGAAGCATAATTTCCTATATTTTAACATGCAATTTCGCTATTTTTTACGGCCTTTCGCGAAACTCCCGCGAAAATTGCGTTCGCTGAATAGGTCTGACCCCTACCGCAAGTTGACTTAAATTATAAATTTAATAGCTGATATGGAAAAAAAGAGTCAAATTTAGTTTTATCGCCCAATAGCTGAGGATTCCGCAGATGTTTTCATTTTTTAAATAACTTTAACTATTGCGGAGTTATAAATTCTAAAGTAAAAACTGGCACAAAAGCGTTCGCCATTGGTCCTTTCCAATAGGTCTTTTTTTTTTTTTGTCGGGTATTGAACGGTATTCCCTTTTTTTTTTCACTGCAAGCAGGTATAGATCTATCTAGATCTAGAATCTATATAGATAGATCCATGTCCATAGACTTAAAACTTAGGCCTATAGATCCATAATAGGCCCCTATATAAGTCTATCAGTCTATGGATAGTAAACAGTAAACTCAGGTGTACCTCAAGGAACAGTCTTGGGTCTACTACTATTTTTAATTTACATAAATGATTTACCAAATTGCATTAGTTCAGGAACAAAAGTCAGATTATTTGCAGATGATTGCATAATATATAGAACAATAAAAACAACACAAGACACAGATATTTTACAAAGAGAATTAGATGAATTACAGAAATGGGAATCAAATTGGAGCATGTCTTTCCACGCAGAAAAAATGTCAGTTGTTAAGAGTAACAAAAAAAACTAAAACAAATTAATTCCACTTATCTTATTCATGGCAAACCAGTAACACAGACTAAAAACGCAAAATACCTAGGTGTTATAATAAATGAAAAACTGTCATGGAATCCACATATTGATGAAACTACAAAAAAATCCAACAAAGCTTTAGGGTTTATTAAAAGAAATTTCTATAAATCAAATAAGAACATAAAACTAAAATGTTATTTAACCTTGGTTAGGCCAATAATAGAATATGCATCCACCCTCAACTCAAGAAAACATTAAGAAACTGGAACAAACACAAAATAGAGCAGTGAGATTCATAACAAACGAATATTCACATTTGACTAGAGTAACACCATTAGTAAAATCACTAAATTTAGAAAGCCTTCAGGACAGAAGACTCAAAAGTAAAGTAGCAATTATACATAAAACACTGAACCATAATCTTCAAATACAAAAACAAAACTTAATAAAATACTCTGAAAGACACAAAAATAAAGGCACATTCCTCGTCCCTTATGCTAGGACAAATTTTTACAAATACTCCTTCTTCCCTAGTGCTATTAGAGCATGGAATGGGTTGCCTGAGCTAGCCAGAAAAACCAGTGACTTGGCAGAATTTAAGTCATTGGTTAATATGCATGACTAAATGCATGACGCGTAGGACGTAATCATCTTCTTTTTTGAAGTAACGTCTGTATTATATAAGATAAGATAAGATAGAGTCTAGATCTATAATAATCTATATTTATATATCTACGTTTTTAATAATAATATATTTGCTTTGGTTTTATTGCGCGTAAAATTTTATTATAATTAGAGAGAACAGACTATAAAAAATAAACTACAAAGGCAGCAATTAGCTCCTTAAGTTTAACTAGTTTAAGCCTTAAGTTATACTACCTCAAATTGTCAAGTTTATTTATCTAGTAGTAGATCTAGATAGATCTGCAATATCATCAATTATCAGCAGCTGTTCTAAGCACTCAGGATATCAAGTATTGAAGTAATCAACTTCATTGAACTTGCAGAGTCTATATTATAGTATAGGCATTATAGGGCAGTATAGGCCTATATGTATGTATATAGAGGCCAGTCCATTCTTTTAATTAGATCTATCATTGATCTATGTTATCCAACAAGCTTTTCTTTGAATGACTCTTTCTTCCTGCTCCCTCCACTGTACATTGAACTTGAAGAATGACTTTTGATAGTGACTCATGTCTTGACATATATCTAGTCTATGAGGATTATGGCCAAACCAGCTCACATGCAGAGGTGTTCCTTTTTGCCTGCCAGTGCATTACAGTGCAATGTCCAACTTTCACAATTATATTACTAAATATTAGAGTCTACAGTTTGCTCATGTTGGCATCCACCAAGCTTGAACAAGTTTTTCTCTATTATTGATCCTTCATTTCTTATGTTTAAGTTTGACCCTAGGAATTTAATAAAAAATAAACTTATAATAGTAATGTTCAATAATTTAAAATGGAACAAGTGAAAACAATTATTGACAATAAGAGTAATTTTTGTGTGTTATCTCTGTAATTTATGATACCTATTTTTAAAAAAAATTCATAGTTGTAAAATTATCTATCAGTTAATATCAGCTTGAATTTAATTTGCCATCCACCACATTTTTACTAGTACTTATTTGGATAGGGGGAATAGTGGGACAAAAAAGGTTGATCACCACTAATCTCCAAGATCTCTAGATCCCTTTTTTTATATTGTAACTAAGTAGATATAGATCTAGTTCTTTTACATTCATAGACACACTTGATATGTTCTCTCCTAGCAGAATGGAGGCGAGTTGAGTGTGAACTTTGGGACCATTGTTTTGACGTTTAGAAGCGCATACCACACATATATCAGTCCAACTCTCCTTTACAGTAGGCCCTACTCTGCTTGAATGTTAAATATGGTAGATGTTGTTTTTTTAATTAGTGTTTACTTGGTACAATTAATGAATGTAAAATTTGTATTTTCAGTGTTGTATTCCTATGGCTCTGACATTGGTGATCAGACTGTATCGCAAGAGTTTGCAACTTATATTAGCCCAATAGTTCAATTTAGTGGTTATATTCCTTTTGGATCAAAATTACATAAGGATTTTCAGGCAAGTTCTTAAAAAATTATTGTCAGTTTCAATTGTTTAGAATTTTAAGAATGGCTTAACTCTTTCTCTCCCAATTGACGATACCATCATTGATTTGACCTCATTAATTAAATTAATGTTCAATTTTATAAACTTTACTTTGTGTTGTAAAAAAATAGCATGCATTCCCCTTTAATTCAAACCAAATAAAACAATTTCTGAAAACAAATGATAATAAATGAAAAAGTTATTGAAGCTTAATCATAACAGGCTAGTGAAATAGTAATGAGCAAAATGAAGAATTCTGTCGGAACGTGGAAAAATAATTACGGAGAGAAAAAGTTAAACCCTTACATCATGTAAAACTGCAAAATTCTACTTTCCTTTTGATAACAAGAAATTTTCTTCTACACATAAATTTAAATTTTAAGTTTTTTTTAAACAATATTTGCTATTAGGTTTTAATATAAATAGAATTAGGGTTTTTAAAATTAAAAATGTTATCTATTAACCTAATTAAAATTGTTTTCTGTTTAAACGTAAAACTAATTTTTTTTTAGAGTTGTAAAATGCTTTAGATGTTCCCTTATCTTTGAAGATAATTTCATTCTAGTCCAAAACTCCCACAGGATGACTATGGCTGAAAGTGGGAGGGGTATGAACCTGGGACTATTGAGACTATCTGAACAACAGTCCATTGCGCATACCGCTCGACTAGGCAGTACAAACCTGTTTAGATTTTGCATTGATAGGAATTGCATTTTTGTCAAAGTCATATGAGGTATTTAAGATGTTTTTTTTTACATGCATTTTAGGTTTCAATATTTGGTGCAATAACCTTTGGAGAACCATACACACCTCTACCACCAAGCATTCGACAGGCAAATGGTAGGTCTCAAAATATATTTGCACCATTCTGGAGTGAAGTTGATTCTTACTATGCCAACTCTCGTGTCTATTATCATTTGTATGAGAAAGTCAGGGATAAAGGAACTTACTTCAGTTCTCCTAAGCAGGAGCAAATTTTTTCCCGGGCCTCATCAGAGGTAAGAAAAAAAAATATATTCAGTAATCATTATAGACCTACATTTTTAACAGTTTATCATAGGGATAGCTTTTTGCAAAACCTTTTCTGTTATTTTTATTTCTTTGCACAATATGAAGAGTCTTAGAAATTGTTGTTCTAAAACTTAAGGATTAAATAGGTTAATAAATGCAAATGATTAATTAGTTTGAGACAGAGAAGTAATTAATTTAACTTGCTAGCTTTATTTCACCTGCTGCTAGAGCTGAAGCACATTGTTGATCAACATGTTTTTTTTTTTTTTTCAAGACTATTTCAATGCTTTGTTCAACTTAACAGGTGAAGGAATTTTTTCCACGTGGTTCTGGAAATTTCAATGCCAGTACTGTGATAGTTGTAACTTGGAAGAATATGAAACCATATGCCTGGTACTCATGGCTTTGTAGAGAAAATCAATATTCGACTACATCTAGCATTTACTGTGGTAATCAAGTAAGTATATTTGTATACCATTAAAGTAAGTATATTTGTATACCATTAAACGAGTAAAATAAAAAATAAAAATACCTTCTTTATAAAGCTGATGCCTTTTTCTAAGAGTGATTACTTTGCTCTTAATAACTAATGAATAATAGCTGAAAATAAAAGAAAAATTTGTTAACCTGTCCTTATTCAACACTCCCACCCTGAAAACAATCCTTGTTATGCCCATGTGTAAATCTACTCAGAGTATATAAAATTCTAGTTTGATGATATTGTAGATCCAGACTTAAAAAAGAATGTTTGAAATCTGTGTGCACCCACCCTCCAACAATGTAGAGTTTCCAAGCTTATAAGAGGCGTTGGAAAAAGAAGATACAATTTACCAATGTTGATGTAGATATTGCACAAACTTCTATCAAGAATGCTCTTTATTTTGTGCACTATCCTAGACAGGACAGAAACACAATGTCCAAGTATAAAAGCCAACAAGTAATAAAGACTGACTATTATTTTTATTTAACTATTTTTTTCATTATTTTGTTTTATATAATTATTGAACATTCTCATTCACTCCAATTCTCTATCATTAAATCACTTATTTTAATTTACAGTAAGATATTTTGTTTCTTATATGGTAACCATATTATTGACGGAATTTTCTTTTTTTTAACAGACAGAAGTCAATACTTTCCAAGCTATCATTGCCAGTAATGGTACAACAAGCTATGCTATAACAATGTACCAGAAAGGTGGAATGAAATGGGAGTTTGTTCCCAACAGAAATATTTTTGTAGGATATTTATATGACAACAAAACTAAGGACTATGGACTAACCTATTCAAGAAAAACAATAACTCTTGCTACTGACATTGGAACAGCAGGTACAGAAAGAGTGACTCAGTTCTTAAACTCTTTCTCTCCTAATTAAGGATACCATTTGTCAATTTGACTCAATTGAATTTAATAAATTATTGGTTTTAGCAACTATATATTGTGTTAAATAAAAGGAGCATACATTCTCCAATAACTCTATACCAAAAGTAACATTTTCTGATTATAAACAAAAATGTTATTGAAGTTTAATCATAACAGGGTAGAATGTACAAATATGAAAAATAAACAATTTTGTCCGAATGTGCAAAAATAATTACGGAGAGTTAAAAAAAAGCTACTTTTGAGATTAAACCTAAACCTGTCATTAGTTAAATTTATGTTACAATTTAATTTGTTTATCATTCCTTGAATGTGCTTAAAGATTTAATAAGCATTCAATCAAGTATTTCTATGTTTTACAGGCCGTGAAGGAACTTATATTGATATAGTTGGTACATCTGACAACCCTGCTCAAAAATGCTTAGACTTTTACTACAGCAACCAGAATCTCATTGACAACGCACAGTTTCAGAGTGATGCCAAGTCACTGTTGCAATGTCCTTGTAGTTTAGAAAGATTAAGCTACCAGTGGACACTTGTGGAAAAGAGAAGTAATGACAGCATTTACTGCTATGCAATATCTTCCATTTACATGAAAAGAGAACTTCCAAACAATACTCTAAATAAGGTGAACTTGAATTTTTAAATTTTAAATTATGCCCAAACATTGATAACTAAAAAGACCAATAGCCTTGTTCTTTTTTAATGGATGATTTATTTTAAGCATTATTATATGCTACAGCCTACATTTTCTTTTGAGTGATTTGCCAGTAACAATTTCTTTAACTTGCTCCACAGTGTTATAAAGAGTGTTAGCTAGTAGTTAGAATTTCATTTGAAAGATATAAGGTCTGTTTAAAAAGAGCTAGTTTGATGGATAAAAAAAACAAAACAATTCTTTACAGATTGACTAGTGTGCGATAGTATATCCATGGGGATATGATGTGTGGCTCAATGAAATAAAAGGATAATCCAAGGATGATTATCCATTAATTTAAAAAAATCCAAGTAATTAGTTCAAAAACAATCTTGCAATGAAATTTCTCTTTATATATTTGGTTTGAATAGATATCACTATTGTAGTTTCCAGGAGAGCATCTGTAATATTACTGATGATCAGAAATGGTGAAATAAAGGAAACAGCTTTATTACTTTTGTGCATTTAAAAAACTATTTATTAAAATAATGTGCTTTGTAAATTAGTAAACGTGATGTGCTTTTTCCTTACTTTCAGCTTTGCTGTTATCAATATAAAAACCCAACTAGTAACAGATGGGAAGATACACAACGAGCTGCTAGAGAATCATTCTATGTTTCTGGTGTAGCAGACTCTGGGAACATTTTAACAGAAAATCCTTTCCAAGAGAATAGGCGTCAGTCTTTGGAGAAAGATTTAACCGCCAAGATTTGGTGTTGCAAGGAATCTGATCTCTGTGATCTTTACATTAAAGTCCGCCCTGAACATAGATGCAGTTTAGATTCATCTTTTCTGTCTGGTAATATGTGCTTTGTGCATATTATTATTATTTCAAACACTTGTATGTGTTGTTAATATCTTATATATATATAGAGAGCATGCTCTTATGCAACAAAAAAAAAGTTACTACCAATTATGTCCATAATTTTCTTTAATACTTTTTTAGTATGGGGGCGCAGTGGCTTAGTGTTTTATTGCTTGGCTTCTGAACCTGGGGCCCTGGATTCTAATTCAAGACTGGGATTTTGAATTTTGGGATTTTTGGGCACCATTGAGCCCACCCAACTCTAATGGGTACCCGACTTAAGTTGGGGAAAGTAAAGATGATTGGTTGTTGTGCTGGTCACATGACACATTTCGTTAACCGTTAGTTGAAGTAACATATGAAGTAACATTATCTGAAACAGAACTTTTACTTTATTAATATAAAGGGAATGTTAATGATATATTATTGTAAGAAGAAATAAAAATATAATCAATCTTAATCACTGGGACATGTAAAGACATGGTTAACATTGTTTTATCTGTATTTAAAGCATTTTAAAAATATTTAAATTTATTTTAGTAATGATGTAAAAACAATTATCTTACAGCTTCCTCTTTTGGTGACCCGCACATCACAACTTTTGACAATTATGTTTATACACTAAATGGATGGGCAGAGTATATCATAATATACATTGAGAACAAATTCATGTTTCAGGTTAGTCTTTGTTTTGGGACCAAGCCCAAACTAACGTTTTAAGATAAAAAAATAACTTAATATTATTCTGTTCAATGTCTGACAGGCCTTATGATATGCATCTGTTCATTGTAGTAGTACCTTCATTTTTATAATAATTTAATAACTGAACACATGCATGGAAACGCGTGTGTTTATGTATTTTATTTGTTCATATAAATAAACTTAAAGGCTTTATAAAATCTTAATTAGTAAAAAAAAATGTTTGGTACAATTGCAGTGTTTGAATAGAATACTTTGTTATATACTTGGGAAACTATTTGACAATTCTAAAAGAGAAAAGAAAGCAATGGTATACTCTTTTTATTGCTTTTGTTGAGCATGTCTTACATGTTATAAGCGAATTGCTCTGTGAACTATGGTCCAATGTATTGTAGACATGGGGAATAGGGTATCTGGGAGAAGGTTTCATACTACCATTAGGTGCCAAGCAAACACATACATGGGTATATTTTATCAAGTTTTCTTTGTCCATTAAGTCTTTAAGCAACCTAAAAAATCATTAACTTGTCCAATCAAACCAAAATGAACTGCCACCAACATTATGCATCTTATTGTTGTATTTATCCTTTCAGTCACCAGGACTGGATGTGATTTTGAAAATATGTACAAAATGGTTCCATCCTAACTAAACATCAGTTACTTTTTTTTTATTTTATATGTTTCGGATGTTCCTTCAGATATGAAGATCTTTCATCCTAGGCCTGGGTATTGCAACAGGGTAGTATTTTCCAGGACCATTGAGAGGACAGTCTGAAGTGCATATAACATCACGGTTAAGCTATAAAGATTATGTAGACATGTATGCCACAGGTGGTCATGTACAGTATTCATTATCTGTGCCACTGAGTTTGGATAATCTTGCATTGTAAACAATGTCTTGCTGATGTACTAGCTAGATCTCTTAGGTGCCATGCTTTCTCATAGAGGACAAACACATTGCATTTTATATTTTACAAATAAAGTTTACACTAGTGTACCTTGGGGAAACCCAGTTCTGTGAATCGTTTTGTTTTGAATATTATTGGTATTGAATACTGAGAGCTTTCTTCTAGATACATTTTTGAATACATAATATGATGTATAATTTGAAGAAAAGGTTAAACCTGCTTTCCAAATGAGTTATAAGTTAAAATGAAATTTTTAAACAAATTTGTCATCTATAATGACCATTAAATAACACAATGTATGTTGTTGTTGTCTTTGTTTGACTATTTTAGTCGCCTTAAGTATGAACCTATAATGTTATAGCGAACATATTTCATTTCATGTGTTAATATATTTTTTTTTTAATTTAATGATCGGTCCTAGTGTTTAAAAAATATTTAATATTGCTTTTTAATTTCTTTTTCGTTATGCATTTTTTATATAAACTGTAAATGAAACCAGCATCTTTAAAAAAAAGTTACTACTTTGAGCAACAATATTGTGGATGTATAATAATAATAATATAACATTCTATACTAATATATAATATTAATTATTAAATGTTACAAAAAATGAAACAATTATCTTTTTTTTAAAGTTTTTTTGTTTGTTTTTGGAACACTTTTAATTGTCTTGATGTTTATTTTTTTTAAATTTTGTTAATATTTGTTCTCTAATAAGGCAAGAACTGGTCGAGCAGAAACAACCAATGGCACATTAACCAATGCCACAGTGTTTATAGCATTTGCAGTGAATGAGGGCAATGGCTCCTCTATATTACAAGTTGAGATTTCTCAGACCAAAACAGGTAGGCTTAGATCTAAGTGCTTTCTTTTCTCATTTTGTTTTTGTATTTCTCAAACATTATTTGTTCATAAACTTTGATTAGTTATGTTCTCTCTCAGCCATGATAATCTACGCTGATAAAATAGACTATACTAATGATTTCTATGGGTCAACCACCTTCCAGAAGACTCTGAGCAATTTCATTATTTTAAGAGAAGACAGTGCAAACAAAACTAGACTGGTGGCATCTTTTACTACAGGTCTGGTTATTTTCTCCCTTTGTTTCATACAGTTTTTTTTTTAATGCAGGCAACATATAACTTTATTAGCATTTATTTATTTATTGATGCATGAAATTTTTATTAAAAATTACATAGATAGAATTCTTATTCAAAGAAGACTTTTTACAGGTATTACATTGAAAATATTCATTGGCACAAGAAGTCTTGAGTTCACAGTACAAGCTGACATTAAGTTACAAAACCAAACTCGAGGACTTATGGGTAACTTTGATGGGAATCCAAACAATGACTTTATCCTGCCAAATGGTACGGTGTTGTCAACAAATCAGACTAACACAGAGAGGAAAATATTTGAAAATTTCGGAAAGATATGTGAGTTCCTGTTTGTTTTTGTAACAATATCTAATATTACATTTCACTCTCATTGTGTATATGTATCTATATAGATTGATAGATAGATAGATATAGGGAGACATTTATACTTATATTTGTAAATTTTATTTTGAGTATGACTTTTAAGGTTTTTGTAAAAATTTGACACTTTATAAAACTGGTAAAAAAATCTTCAGCTCATAATGAAAACTCTGGTTTGACCATTATAATTGTTCAGAAATATTTCATCAGTGGTTTTCGTCTTTTTGTCAATGAAATTCATCCAAATGATATCAAATGTTATCTTTTTTTACGTCTCATTGACACATTATGTAACTTTTTTTTTAACTGTTTCAAAATGATGTCAAGAAGGTTGTACAAAAAAAAAAAAGTTAACTCATAATATATCAGGAATATCTTTCATTTGATTTCAGGGGAAGTTACGGACAAAGACAGTGTCTTTACCTATATTATCGGAGAAAGTGCAGCTACTTACAGACATCCAGATTTTGTTCCAATGTTTATTGAAGAAGTAGAACAAGTAAAACTTACTGCAGCTCGAACTAAATGTGGCTCTTCCAATGATGCTTGTATATTTGACTATCTGGCTACTGGAGATGATGAATTTGCTAGAAACACAAACAACACAAACCAAGAGGCTAAAGCAGCTTCTGTTTCTTTAAGTAAATAATTTGTACATATGTTTATATCATAGCCTGATCCAAACCAAACATCAAGTTATTGATTTTTTTTTTCTGCCTAATCATAGTTTTTTTTTTGTTTTTTTTTCAGCAAACAATTTACCAGTCCTAAACTTGACCCAACAGTTAAATAATGACAGTCAATGGGACGTAACAGCCAATAGAACCAACACTATTAAAGTGTATGCAACTGATGCTGATAGTGATAATGTCACTTATAAATTGCAAAACCCTTCTTCTAGACTTAATGTATCTGCAGATGGAGTTATTTCGTACATCCCTGATGTCGAGAGTTCTATTATCATTCAGTAAGATATACATCTTTTACTAGTGTCTAGTTAGTTTAAAAGCAAATTAATATTTTTGAATCTTAAAAACTTTTGAAAACAAATAATTGTTCAATGCTTATGTTTTGCAAGCCAAACTCTATAGAGTTTAGCTCCTCCTTTTTAGTCTAAGATGGAATATTTCTCACTCTCTATAAACTTGAAGATGGCTGTGGAGTCCAATCTAATTTAAAAAGACAGCCACACACATGGCATGGGTGGGTTGGAACAGCTGCAGAATATACCTGCTTCTTTTCTCAGCTTTGAACAAGTGAGATGAGAATGTGGCGTGTGCGATAAAATTTGTTTTAAGTGTGGGAGATTTTCCATCTATCTATACTATATAGGAAAAAAAAGAAAGATTTACTGCTGCAGGGGTGAACAGCTACATTGAAAATACTTTCAAAATACATATAGGAAACCCTGCATGTTAATTCTATTTTCTAAGGTTATTATTCCTTGTATGTAATAAGCTGGTCTAATAATATTTGTCACTTTCAGCTTGTACTTCTATAAAATGTTTTTATTCCCCCTATTGTTATTTATATGTTATATGTTTATATCTAGAGTTTACGCTGTAGACAGCAAAGAGGGTCTATCTAATATCATCACAATACCAACTGCTACATGCACCAACTGTAGTGGACATGGAGAATGTGATAAAAGCAGGGTGCTCAGTGCTTCTGGAACATCTAAGCTGTTTGCTTGTAAATGCTATCCTGCTTATACAGGTGATGTGAAATTTTCTATTAAATTTTTTATTAACCTTTTTTTTTTACGTTAGAAGTTAGACGTTTTTAAAAACTCTACATCCATATTAAAAAAATCTAATGACTGCTTTAGGGGCATGGTGGCTGAGTGGTAAAATGCTTGGATTCCTAACCAAGGGCTCTCAGGTTGGAATCTTGAATATTGTATCAATATTTTTAGCATATCCCTGACTCCACCCAACTGTAAGGGTATGTCACATTAGTTGGGGAAAGTAAAGGCGGTTATTTGCTTGCAGGCCATGATAACTTTGTTAACCATTGACCATAGAAATAGATGACATTTACATCACCTGCCTGTAGATTGTTAGGTCTGAAAAAGGTACTTTAATGACTGCATGCAAAATTGTATCCTCTAAATGGCACTTCTTCACCGACCCTTTTTTCATATTCATCTCGACTGATCAAGGTTTAAAATGTATCCTTTATGCTTTGTAGCTTTCTAGGGAGGTGTAGTTGAATAGGAGTTGGAAAAGAAAAGTTATGTGTATATATTTAGACAAGATTGAGTGTTGAAGTTTTCCATAATGCCATTTGGTCTATTATTCTTTCTAAATAAGCATTTTTAGCATTTTGCTCTAATTGTATATTTGATACTAAAATCTAACAGTAAAGCAAATTAGTTTTAACAATGTGAAGGTATAATTTGAGGAAAAATAGCATTTTGATTCATTTTTTATTTGTTTCAGGAGATTTTTGTAATGAGAACTACAATGCATGTAGTGCTAGTCCTTGTGCTGTGGGCCAGAACTGTACAGACCTGACACCAGAACAGCAAGGCATGAATCAGACTGGTCATGTGTGTGGACCATGTCCTCTTGGATTTCAGGAACAAGGGGGCAAGTGTATTGGTAAGGGAAAATATAAAGTATTTTGTTTAATATTCCCATAGATTTATTTTCTAAGTGTTCAAGGTTAATGAAAAAAAAAGAAGTTTAAAACTAAGTTTTTTTTTGAGTTTTTTTTAGCTTTAGTAAATTAAGTTATGTTTTCTTGTAGACATCAATGAATGCAGTTTTAATGGTACCTGTTCACAAGTATGTGTCAACACAGTTGGATCCTACAGTTGTAGCTGTTCCAGTGGTTACAGGATGAATGTGCAGAATAAAACACTTTGTGATGGTAAGTTGAGAAACTATAACCTTTTTATTTTGGACATTAACACTACCAGACTGGTGGAACACTTTTTTCTGTAATTTCTAAAATAGCCACTATTCCAATGGACCACTTTTTCGTCATATAAAAAAAAACGAGTCAGAATCTAATATAACCAATCAATCAAAATTAAACTACATGTTTTACTTTACAAGTGGCTGCATTCATGTGCTTAAGTTGAATTGGTGTGGTTTTACATGAAAATTTGCATTAAACATGAACCAGGCTTGTAAAAGGTAAGCTTAGGCTTTTAATAAGCCAAAAGTTGATCAATATTTTAGTTGATTTAGACTCTTAGAAGTAAAAACTTCATAAAGTATAATGTTATTACTTCTTTTGAATGACACTGCGAGAGATCAGTAAATAAGAAGAAATTGTGATTTTCATTAGATCTAGAGCTTCAAAGATTGTAAGTAAAGAAGAGAATCCTCTATAATAATGAGCATTACAGAAGTAGGGATTGGCTAGTATCATGTGAAAAACACATCCTCCAAATTCCTTTTTAAAATTAAAGTTTCTATTTGAGCTTGTTAGACTTGATTTTGAACTAACATCCTCACCTTCACTGAGATTCAAACTTATTGCTGTTGACTGGAATGCACCATAAGTACCAAATGTTAGAGTCTAGTAGTTTTTTTTTAATTTTTGTAACATAGACCAATCTGTGCTCTACTGTAAAGGTTTCCTAGCCCTAAGTAAATATATATCTTTTTTTCTCAGAAATTGATGAATGTGAAGAGAACACAGATGACTGCCCTCAAATATGTGAAAATATTCCAGGCAGCTACTCCTGTGATTGCTTTACAGGATACTATAAGTTTAATGGAACTTGCATCCAGAGTAAGTGTTTATCTGTCTTCCTTTCACTATGCATAAATTCTGTTCATGTCAAAATTTCTTTTCACTACCATATGAATCTGAATTAAAGCTTTGAGCAACTTTCTCTGACAGACAAAACAAATGAGGAGAAATGTAAATCCAAAAATTGTTCACAACTGTGTCTGGTGGAAAATGAAGTAGCAAGGTGTGAATGTAATGTAGGATACTCTCTTGCTCAAGATAACATTTCTTGCATCAGTAAGTAAAGCTTTTATCTTCCTCTAACATGATAGCATGTCTATTGAAACTGAGCTGCATATTAACATTGTGAGCCATTTTGTGGTTTATCCTTAGAAACATTTCATTATAAAATCAATGGCATCATTGGATTAGTATTCCTAAGATTATTAAACATGAATAAGCTGATCAAAAGAAAACTAGGTTTTGTTTACATGTTTTGGATGTTCCTTCAGATTTAAATTACATCCTGCTCCAAACCTTTCTGCAAAACAGTGGGCATTGTAGCCATCAAACTATAGTCTACAGCATGTACCACATGACCATGCAGTCATAAAGGATATTAACAAACTTGAAATAAAGCTTAATTAATAAAACTAGTTATTAAATGATTATGATATATAGCATCATCTTATTTCTGCCTGGAGTCCATTCTGGGGCATAGGCCACCAACCAGCTTCCTCCAGGTGTCACGGTTCTGGGCGAGTCTCTCCAACTGTCCCCAGGTCTTGCCTATCTCCTTGGCATCTGCTTCCAAATCGCTGTGTCATGTTTTCCTGGGCCGTCCCCCTCTTCCCTTCTCATTGAGGGTTCCAGGTTAGGGCTTGCTTTGAAATATAGAAGTTTTTTTATAATTTCTTGCTTGTTCTTACAAGTTATTGTATTGCTGGTTGTACATCTGTCCTCTTTGCATTCATAGATTTTTGCAGAGAACATGATTTTAGTTTTATTATGCTTTATTATTTGATTGTGTATTATCAGCTTCTACTGGATAGGTTATATTAAACTTGTAAGATATTATCAAATCAACATATTATGATTTAAATAGTTGCATTTGTTCTGCATGTTTGTCTTGCTCCTTTCATTTATTTAGACATTGATGAATGCAAACTAACCAAGAAGCCCTGTAGTCAAGTCTGTACAGATACAATAGGGAAATTTAACTGTTCATGTTATAATGGCTTTGAACTAATGGATGATAAAATTTCTTGCACAGGTTTGTAGACATGTTACTAAGTTAAACTATTAGTAATTATATGTTATCTTTGACACAAATTATTTTATAGTTTCTTTAGGCTGATTATTTACGGATTGAAAACAGTTCTGATTGTGCCTTTGACACAAGTTGTTTAATAGTTTCTATAGGCTGATTATTTATGGATTAAAAACTATATATTTATTTCTTCCAGCTTGTGAAACTTCTTTCTATGGCTATAACTGCATGAAATCTTGTCAATGTAGTGGACATGGTACCTGCGATTCTGTTAGAGGCTGTGTATGTAGCAAAGGCTGGGAGGGAGACAACTGCAACATAGATATTGATGAATGTAGTCAAGACACGGATGACTGTTCTGTTGGAGAAATTTGTGTTAACACTCTCGGAGGCTATACTTGCAATTGTCCTGAAGGCTATTTAAGGAATGGAAACTGTCAAGGTCAGTATTACAATTAATAAAAATTGAAGGAATAACTTCAATGCAGTGACAAATTGTTTCTAACACTTTTATAATGATTATTTTCAACATATTTTTTACATTGTTATGCAATTCAGATTTATAACAATATAAAAAAAATATGCTGTTTTTTTTTTACAAGTAATGAGAATTTTACATTGTATCTCCTTAGAGAGTAGTTGACAGTGTATCTTCTTAAAGAGTAGTTGACATTGTATCTGCTTAAAGAGTAGTTGACATTGTATCTTGTTAAAGAGTAGTTGACATTGTGTCTTCTTAAAGAGTAATTGACATTGTATCTTGTTAAAAAGTAGTTGACATTGTGTCTTCTTAAAGAGTAGTTGACATTGTATCTCCTTAAAGAGTAGTTGACAGGTGTGTCTTCTTAAAGAGTAGTTGACATGTGTGTCTTCTTAAAGAGTAGTTGACATTGTGTCTTCTGAAAGAGTAGTTGACATGTGTGTCTTCTTAAAGAGTAGTTGACATGTGTGTCTTCTTAAAGAGTAGTTGACATGTGTGTCTTCTTAAAGAGTAGTTGACATGTGTGTCTTCTTAAAGAGTAGTTGACATTGTGTCTTCTGAAAGAGTAGTTGACATGTGTGTCTTCTTAAAGAGTAGTTGACATTGTGTCTTCTTAAAGAGTAGTTGACATGTGTGTCTTCTTAAAGAGTAGTTGACAGTGTGTCTTCTTAAAGACTAGTTGATAGTGTATCTTTTTAAAGAGTATTTGACATTGTATCTTCTTCTCCTCAGATGTGAATGAATGTGCTGACCCATCACTGAACTCTTGTGATGCATTAAAAGAAGACTGTGTTAACAACATAGGAAGCTATGTCTGTAATTGTAAATCTGGATATTTCAGAAACACTACAAGTCAGCTGTGCGAAGGTACTGTAATAATATAACAATTTTAAACTTGTATGAATAAATCAGGTATTTAATACAGTTGATGCTACAAATAAATTTCCCCTGTATTAATGTATGATGGAGTCATTGTATTAAACCATAAGAGTGAAATTCAAGTTATTTTTGTATTGTGTTTTATTTTTTATTCAATCAAATTAAGAAGAATCATTATAAAATTATTCAACTCTTAATCGTTCAGACTTTTCACTGCTATAGTCTTATGGGTTTTTTTTGCTTTAAATGAAAGGCATTTATAATTTGCTTGTAATTTTTAGTCATGTACCATTGCATTGTTGTCAAAATGTTGGTTAATAATAGCTATGCCACTTGTTTGACTTGTCTCCTCAGACATTGATGAATGTAAAACTGGTGAAAACAATTGCCAGCAGGTCTGTGTCAATGTGGTCGGGAAATACAACTGTGAATGTATATATGGCTTTGTGTTGAGGGATAACAGAGCATCCTGTTCTCAAGGTAAACTCACTCTTACCCTTCATGTAGATTCTAATCAGGAAGTATGTCAATTACTTTTTTGCCAGTTTATTTAATATTTCAAATACATTTGGTTCAAGAATCTGCTTTTCTTACATTTGTAAATGCACAAATGAAACTTGTTTTAAAATCTGAGCATTCTTAAACATACGGAAATTTTCAGTCCTTGTCAGTTATTTATGTTAGTAGAGATGCTTCTCTTGGTCACTTGGACAAATGTATTTCACTCAGCAACTTGGACAACATAATTAACTCTTTCCATAATTATTTTCCATGTTCCGATGAAATTATTCATTTTTTTCATTTGCGTTTCACTAGCCTGCTATAATTTAACTTCAATAACTTTTTTGTATGTAATCAGGAAATGTTATATTAAGTAAATAATTATAGAAAAGCTCTTTTATACAACACAAGTTAAAGTTTATAAAAAACAAAAATTAATTTAATTTAATGGGGTCAATTCAACATTGGGATTGTCAGTTAGTAGAGAAAGAGTTAAAGCACTGACCAACAGGTAAAGTTATTAAAGGTAATAATAATTTATTATAATTACTGAATTAATGAAAACATATGACACAATCAAGAATCAGTTACATTATGAGAGATAACCTATCAGTTTAGTGAATTAAATTTTACATCCGATGGGCATGTATCAGCAGTTTCTAGTGTTTAGCAGTAAGTTTCAACAAACTATCTGCTTTGCACCTTGTGGTAATATCTGACAAGACTTAATGATACACAACACTCTGACTCTAATGCTCATCATGGGATTACTTAGTAAACATTACACTGATTCCTAAGATCCCTATCCTTTTACCATATTACCTTTACCTTTTTTACCTTTTCCTATCCCTTGGTCTCTTGGACCATTGGGGCACCATGCAAGATTTGTCAGTTGTCTTTCTCCATTCCTCTCTGTCTTTTGCCTTAGAACTTCTTTCAAAGGCAGGCCTGTCCATTCTTTTATTACATTATATGATACACGAAATTCAAACATTGAAGTAATTTTTCCAAACTAACTAATAACCACATACTACAATTCCAAAACTTATACACAGTTTACTAAAGATAGCTCAACCAAAATGTGGCTACTTCTTTGGTGCTCTGGAGGTCTTTTTTCATAGGTGAATGATATTGAGAGTTTTCTTTGGCCCATCATGAAGTTCAAAAGGAATCATCACTGAGAAATGTGGTGCTATTGAAGAGCAAGCTATTTAAGATGACAGAATAGACAAATGAGATAATACCCTATAATAAAATTTTGAAACTTATTTTTTTTTTATCCAAAGCTAAGGATGTGTGCAAGGATTTTGAGAAATTGAATTGCTCTCAAGGATGTACTGTAGATTTGCAGCAGAATAAGTCATTTTGCTTCTGTAGTGATGGTTACCAACTTGTTGGCAAAGAATTGTGTCAAGGTAAAGTTAGAACTCTATTCAACATTAGTAACTGATTGATGCTGATAGAAACAAAAATTGTAATTGTGATTCTCTCTATTCTACAGACATCAATGAGTGTGAAGTATCGACCCTAAACTTGTGTAGTTATAAGTGTGAAAATCGTGTACCAGGATACAGCTGTTCCTGTGCCCCTGGTACAAAGCTAGACAATGATGGACGTACATGTAGAGGTAAGTCATCTTATAATTTAAAAAATTCCTTATCGTTTAAATAATTATGTAATAATTAAAAACGGTGAATTAGAAATGCATCTGCTCTTATTTGGTTTAATGCCTTGGCAATGTTTTATCATTCTCACTTCTCCAGTATTTTAAGTTTCAATATCACTGCCAGGTATGGCAATCTGAACATTAAAAATAAAGTTCATAAAATCCAAAATGCTGCTAGTAAGATTATTGGTAAAAAAAAAAAAAGTCCAGTTGGGCAACTGTTTTAAGAAAAATATTCATAAGAAAGCTAAAAAGATTTTAAAAATAAAAAAACACTCTTTGGGTCAGAATTTAGTGATTTTACTATCACAAAGGAGATACAAAACACTGATTTTAAAGAAAGACACAAAAACTTCTTTGTTCCCCTAATAATGAAACCATTAAATACAAAATTAAATACAACTATCTGATATAAACATTTCACATGTAACTTTTGAGTGAATCTAATGTGAATGTATATTTTATTTTCTATAGTTTTAATGTTTTGTTTGATGTAATGCTCAAGTTAAAAGGCACATTTCCTTTTGGATAATAAAGATTATTATTTTTATTGTTATTATTTTTTTTTATTGTTATTATTATTTTTGTTGATTTTTTTTTTACCTCTTGCTAAGCACATGGAACTAGTTGCTAAGTATATGGATCTAGTTGCTAAGCATATGGATCTAGTTGCTAAGCATATGGATCTAGTTGCTAAGCATATGGAACTAGTTACTAAGCATATGGAACTAGTTGCTAAGCATATGGAACTAGTTGCTAAGCATATGGCACTAGTGATTGCATCATTTTTACTGGTAATAGACTGCAAGTTTATTCTCATTTATTTAGGTAAAGCTTTATTTGCATGGGTATCTTGGATTTACTATCATGTGATATTTGTTTAACAGTCTGTAGTAACACAACATGGGGAGTCAATTGTTCCAGATCTTGTTCTTGTTCTACTGGAGCTTTACGGTGTGATAATATTAGAGGATGTATTTGTAAAACTGGATATACTGGTGGGTATTTATTTATGATATTTACTTATTTAAAATTTCTTAATTTATTTGTAAAGTTTGTTAAGTTGTAGTTTTTTTTTACTTTTGTATGCAATATTATAATTAAGTTGTAATAGTACATTTTATTAATAGTCAGATGAAATGATAACATCAAGTAAAACACAGAAATATTGTTTTGCTTAAGTGCTTTCCATAAAGAGTTGTAGTGCAAAGGCCATCATAAAATCGGTAATGTGGCATTGGCAATTTGAAGAAATAAAATCTATGTGTATGCAACATCGTTCCTACAACAGCTAATGCCCATGCATTCATCTTGCCATCCATGATATGATCCATAGTCACTTTGGAACTGAAGGAGGCCATATCAAAATCTTTCAATGGATTGTTTCCTCACAATAATTTATTTCTTCTATCCTAATGACAGTGGGGTATTTATCCAGTAGTTGTTGACCAATGGGAATGTGTTTGTATTGTTGATACTTTTTATCTTCAACTCTGAAGGAACATCCGAAACATGAACAATATTTTGCAAACATTTTACATTTTATATCTGTGAAATGTTGTGAGAATGTGTTCCCAACATTGTTATAGTGTTGTTTTCTGACAATATGCTTTGATATATTCAAGAAGAACATTAAGACCAATCTGTTAAAAAATTTTTAGATTAATTTTATATTAGCTCTTGTTTTTATGTTTGTAATGTTATCACAGCACCTAGAGCCTACATTAAGTTTGTCAATTATTATTAATTTTATTAATACCTTTAGTCCTGTTTCTAGCTTAATAATGCCTTGTATTGTGTTGCTAAGACTTGTTATTGTGTCATTGTGATTCTTATTACAGTCTATAAGGTATCAGCTTTTTTTAAAAGGCAGTATTTTTATTACAAAGCTTATAGCAACTCACTCCATCCCACTTCCCTATCTCTGATCAAGTTGAAACTTTGCACATTTATTTATTGTCTTTAACAACACATACATCAATAAAAAAAATTAACCAATTAATTAATGGCAATTAATTAATTTTGTAAGATGTAGAAAATGGAGATATATATGCTGCCTACAAGTACGCGTATTTTGTACGCAAAGGAAGTAATGTAACATTTTAATCCTAGTCAAAAGAATTTCTTTTGTATGATCTCTACAACAGGTGTTTACTGCGAAGTGGATGTGAACCAATGTACTAATGGTGAAGTCAAGTGCAGTGAAACTGAACAGTGTGTGAACAGACCAGGTCCTGATTACTGTGTTTGTAAAACTGGTTATAGACTGTCAGGCAGTTCTTGCACAGGTTAGCTCGGGGTTAATAGCATTTGATTTTCTTATTCTTAATTATGTTAATTGTTAATGTTATTTATTATCGATACTGTTTCTATGCTGTTGCTTTAATAATGTTTTTGACTATTTGGATTTCATGCAGGTTTCATGTATATGCTTGTTTTTATTGATAGATCAAATTACTTAAAAATATATTTAGATTGAGATTGATGAATGGTTAAGTGTTTGGCTTCCAAACCTGGGTTTGAATCTCAGTGAAGACTAAGATTTTAAATTTAGAACTTTTAGGGCACTAATGGGTACTTGTTGGGGAAAGTAAAGGTGGTTGGTCATTGTGCTGGCCACTTGACACCCTGCTCAGTAACATTTGACCAGAGAAACATGACCTTAACATCATCTGCCCGTTAGATTGCCAGGGGAACTTTACTTTACTTTTACTATATTTAGTTTCACATCAGTAATCTTTGTCTAAATAATATAACCTGAAGGTTTAAATGTTTCTTTAAGATACTTAAACTAGTCTGACGCATTTAATTATATCTGCAGACATTGATGAATGTTCTGAGTCCTCATTAAACACTTGTCAACAGACTTGTATCAATTCCAATGGAAGTTATTCTTGTGCTTGCTGGCCGGGTTACACTTACAACACAAACACAAACACCTGTGTTGGTAAGGAATTACATCTGCCAACTACGATTATATTTTGATATTATAAATTAGGTTTCATTCTTTTTTCATGATATTGAGAGAAATTTTAATGTAAATTTATTTCTCCTAAACAGATATAAATGAGTGTGACTTAAAGTTGGACAAGTGTTCCAGTATCTGTATAAACACAGTAGGCAGTTATCGTTGTTCTTGTAAACCTGGCTATAAACTTGAAAGAGATGGATACACATGTCAAGGTATAGCCACTAAAAATATTTCAGCTTTCTTTTTATCCATTTTGAAAATTTATTCAAGTAAATATAAAATATATATATCAAAAGTAGATTTATACTGCATCGCTTAACTAGTATGTTATTAAATGAAATATGACAAAAGTTACTAAAAATGTAAGGCTGTTCTAACACATTGTTTGTACCTTTTCCAGTCACCAGTGTGTGTACCAACAGTTCAATGTGTCTATTCCAGTGTGCTAATGTCAATGGCAGCGATACTTGTTTCTGTCCTAAAGGACAAGCTTTAAGCAGTGATTTGAGAACCTGTAGAGGTTTGTGACTAAACATAGCATCAATTTACATGATAAATGTAATTATAATAAAATAAATTTGTTTGTGTAACCTAGAAGTTCTCAATGAGAAGGGCATATAGATAGATACACGATACATATGCTCTTTCGTTAAAATCTATTTTTCTTATATATTCTAGTAGCATTACTCACCTGCTTTGCCCATTGATTTGTTCCCAGGCTTTATATTGTTTTTTACTTCCCATGGATCCCTCCCTTTTTTGGTATTGGCTTTTACTATTTGGTATTTATTTTCATAATACTGCAGTAGTGGTTCCTGAAGTCAATGTCACAAATAAATGACATTATATGCTCTTTTACTGATTCTCCTGTTAGCTTGCACTCTCTTAATGGGGGGCAAAATAATTTTTAAAAAGATGGGTGGAAACTGGACAGATATTTAAAAATTATTTTTTTCTAGAAATTTGACAATTTATGTGTATTTTTTGGAAAAAAAATTGCTAGCTAATTAGGCACAAAGGGAAAACTCGTGTTTGACGTTTAAAATTTGTCTGAATTATTTATTCCTTTAAAAATTAATTTTGGCTTACATCTTTTTATCAATGAAATTATTTCAAATGACGTCAAAGGACGAAAAAAGTTTGTTTTTTTTTGTACATGGCTTTAGCGAGAATTACTGCACATATGACCCAAAAGTTTTTTTATATTATATTTATATTATATTTATATTATATTTATATTATATTTATATTATATTTATATTATATTTATATTATATTTATATTATATTTATATTATATTTATATTATATTTATATTATATTTATATTATATTTATATTATATTTATATTATATTTATATTATATTTATATTATATTTATATTATATTTATATTATATTTATATTTAAGAGTTGACTAAATATAACTTGCCCTACAAAAGATAATGTCTAGACTTGCTGAGCAGCATACAAATATACAAATGTAAAATACTAGACTAAATTTAAATTATAGGTTAATGGAAAGACTCCCTGCAGCTACGAACCAGCATTACATAAAGTAGAAATAGATAGTTGCTTAATAAAATTGAGTTGTCATAGATGTTTGCATTCACATTTTTTTTCAACATCTACTTTATTATATTTCTTTTTAGCGGCCCCCGAATTAGTTTTGTGTGAAATGTCTGTCCATCTGTCCGTTCGTCCCGTTTAGAAACTAGAAAAGATATTGAAAATCCGACATCACAATATTTTAGAACATTCAACGTTCTGATGCAATGGCTACTTTTTTCTTTTCTGGAAGCAAAAAATCTAATTTTTTAAATAGCTTATGCAAGTACTTTTTTTCATAAAAATACACCACTTTTACAACTATTAACTATAAAAGTAACAAATAATTGAGGCTCTTTATTAATGGAGATGTATCATTTACTATATTTTTAACACATTTATGCAAACAGTTGTAGATTTTTTAAAATTTGTAATGTTAAGTTATGTAAGTTATTGTAATAACTTAAGTTAGGCAACTCAACAAGGCACATATATCTTTATTTACATGACATCACAAGTTCATAAAACATCATCTTTCTTAGACACAGTCTTTTCACTTCAGCTCTCAACTTGGGTGGAAATCGTTCTCTTCTCTAATGTTGACATCCTTTTAGGTCTAGTCTATCACAGTGCGCACCTTCTAGCACTAGCCTGGATGGCGGTGCGCATGGCAGAGTTATAACATTATGTTATACTAAGTACTATATTTACACACAAACAAATGTTAACAATTTTTTTAAAGAGAAAAATTCTATTAGGTATGCATTATAAGTTAGACATAATTTAAAACAACTATTAATCTCATAAATCTGCATTTTTTTTTTGCATGATTTGTAAGAATAATGTATTTATTTACGGAAATGTTTTTTTTCTTGAGGATTCGAATAAGAGATTGAGCCTTTACAAAACAATTAGACCAATTATAAGACATCAGTTGGGCCAGGTTCACATCTAACTTTATATTCACTTTCACCTATCCTTTGATCTGCTGGACCGCTGGGGCACTACATAAGATCTGCCAACCTTCTTTCTAAATTCTTATCTGTCATTTGTCTTTGAAATAATTTCATTCGGATGTTCTTTCTAAAAAATATTGAAGCCTGCCTGGGTGGACCACTTTGGGGGCCGATTTTGAGTTTGTATTTCCACACAAACTGTTTTTGTAACCTTGTTGTTTTTTTTAATTCAAATATTGTACTTTCAGATCTAGATCTCTGTTTAAACAGTTCTTGCTCAGATTTTTGTACTGAAACTGACTACAACACAAGTATCATATGTTCTTGTCCAACCGGTAAAAGTTTGGCTGCTGACGGCTTCACATGCAATAGTAAGTTGACTTAGTTGGAAGTAGATGTTACATTTCAGGTCAAAATTGTGAAATATACTTAACACTTTGCATAGATTAGGTAATTGGGGACACTTTCAATTTTATTGAACTTTGAAGTCTAGTGCATTATTTCACAAACTCATGTCAGTTGCCCCCCCCCCCCCCCCCCAAAGGAAAATGTTTCTTTTGTGCCCCCCCCCCCCCCTTCTATTTCTTGAATTGTTAAATGATTGGTAATAATGTCATATTGCATTGAAATATTAATTGAGAACTACAATGAAAATACACCATTTGCCCTCCCCAAAATAACTTGACCTGCTTCTCCCTCCTACCTTTGTCTGGGTGTTGTGCCCCCCATGAGAGCATCCCACAGTTTGAAGAATAATGGTTTAATGTTTTATATCATTAAAATATAAAAAGCTAATCCTGAAGTATTCAATTTAAATAATTTTTTTTCAGCTTGCACAAATAATTTTTGGGGAAATAACTGTGCCGACCAGTGCAGCTGCTTTCCTACTACTACACAGAGTTGTAGCCCCTTGACTGGTATCTGTCAGTGTCAGAATGGATGGAATGGAACTGACTGTTCTGTAGATATCAATGAGTGTACTCAAAACCAATCTATCTGTGCTTCTAAAAATAACACAGAATGTCTCAACACAAACGGAACTTATGTATGTAGTTGTAAGCTTGGTTATGGGAAAACATCTGGAAGTGAGGAATGTCAAGGTGATTCTTCCTTAGTTTACTTAGTGTAGATTCTTGACAGATTAAGTTTGTATATATGATACTACTATTTTAGGGTTTCTGTAGCACGAAGCTGCTTAAAACAATAGTTTTTGCAATTCCTCTATCTCCACAGCTTGCAGTGACAACTTCTATGGTAAAGACTGTAGCCAACAGTGTAACTGTAACAGCTTTCATTCAACTTGTGACAAAACAAATGGAACTTGTCTCTGTAACAAGGGATGGACTGGTCCAACATGTGATGATGATGTAGATGAGTGTACAAATAATAGTAGCTGCAATAGTCTGAAGAATGAAAAGTGTGTTAATTCTCAAGGCAGTTTTGAGTGTCAATGTCAAATTGGATACAAGAGACAGAATCCTGCCAAAGATTGCACAGGTAATTTTAACATATGTTTTATATTCAATTCTAAAAATAGTAGATATATATGGATGGAGTTTAACCCTATTGCTTATAACTTGACTAGTAATTGATATAGCAGCTAACACTGTATTTAGCCCAGAAGGATCTGCAAATTAGTTATCAATTGGGGCTTGTCTGAGAAGTGCTATGGGCATTTTAGGACAGTATTGAAATGTTCTGCCTAATGAGGAAGTATTTCCTCTTTGTCAGCACTAGGCACGAAAGATAAGCCATTAGATTGCTGGCTATACTCTGCTTTAACAGAGCTAATGAAGACTTTTTAGTTATTAGTGTTCACATATGTCTGGATTTTTTCTGTCTTCTTACTAAACCAGGCCTCATTCATGTATCTAAGATTTTTCTGTATCTATTAGCAAAAAGGGAGCAATGTCTATCTTAGGTGCTAGCTAATTTTGACTCTAAGCCTTGTAGCAGTATTGCTTGTGTTCCAATAAATTTTTTATTTGCTCATTAATTTCATTGAACCAGACTTGGTGCTTGTATTTTGGCTGACCTAGTGCATTGCTAGTCCTTCAATTCATTAAACCAGATTTGGAGCTTGTATTTTGGCTGACCTAGTGCATTGCTAGTCCTTCAATTCATTGAACCAGATTTGGAGCTTGTATTTTGGCTGACCTAGTGCATTGCTAGTCCTTCAATTCATTGAACCAGACTTGGTGCTTGTATTTTGGCTGACCTAGTGCATTGCTAGTCGTTCAATTCATTGAACCAGACTTGGTGCTTGTATTTTGGCTGACCTAATACATTGCTAGTCCTTCAAATCTTTCCAGCTGTTCTCCACATTCACATTAATGTGAAGAGGTTATTTTAAATCTATGAATGTGCCAGAATGTTAAAACTAATTCAGTTAAACAAAAAAAAAAACACAATGATGGGAAAAAAAGTTTATGTGTAGACGACAGGCTATTGTTTTTTTTTTCCTTAACTGCTGCAACTAGTAAAAATAAACTTGCATAATTAAATTCAGTCTTACAACCTTTAAACATTCAAATCTGGATAATCTGACTTGAAACTTATTTATTCAGACCAAATCCTTAAGAACAGAAACAAATCCTATTATATAGTCAATATAATTAATTGGAGCAGCTGGTTATAAGGATTAAAATGATCATGTCCAGATGTGGTCTGATTAACCAGAATTGACTGTATAAAGGTTCTTAGATTTTTTAGTCATTTTTCCTTAGTGTCAGTGTGAGGGAAAGTCTAGTAGTAATTATGTGCTCAGAAAATATTGTATTATTTTTATCATTATATTTATGCTTATTCTGATGCTTCATCTAATAAAGATGATAATAAGAGGAAAGTGTCATCAGTAATGAACTTGAATTTTGTGTCATTTTTCTTTCAAACTTTTAAACATCATAATGACAAATTAATTTTACATTACTTAAAAGGAAATTAGTGGCTGTTCTGCATTCTTTCTTTAACTCCATCATGTTGACTTTATCCTCAGTTTGTCCACCCTTCACCTATGGAGAGTCCTGTCATGGCTCTTGTGCCTGTGACACTACCAATGCTAAGAGTTGTGATCACATCAATGGAACTTGTTCATGTACAGCTCAGTGGAAAGGGGAAGCATGCTCAATTGATGTGGATGAATGTAGTGAAATGTTGTATAACTGTCCTAATAACAGTTTTTGTAGTAACCTTAATGGTGGCTATGTGTGCACATGTAATCCTGGCTACACAAAAAATCTGACTGATAATACATGTCATGGTAAGAGATTTGTTTTTAAAAAGTATTAAAATTAAATCCATTTAATAGTAAGCAATTTGAATCATAAGTAGTCATACTCTGACCAGTTTATTCAGTTGTTTATTTATGTTCAGCTCTTTGATTGTATACGATCGGCCGGCTAACTTCTATTTATTAGGTCACCAGAACTGATTCTTGTCAAGCTTTGTTTCTTTTGACTATGTCTCTGGTAATCATAAACATTTAGTTCACCATGGTTTTAAAAGCTAGCTGTTAAATTGTTATATTTATTGGAATTTTTATCTTTTATTGCTGTTAGTTGAAACAGAATGAATTACATGGATATTTTAGATTTCTTGCTTAAATGTAGACATTAGGGGTGAACCGGATAGTACTTTTTGATATTCAGCCAGAGCCGGATATGACTGGATAGTAAATTTGATATTCAGCCGGAGCCGAATACCTAAGTGTTTTGTGTTGCTGAACATTTTATGAAACTGATAAATAACATACCTATATTGGTTGGTATTAATTTTTTTTTCCTTTTATCTACCTTATTGCTTTAAACTCTGTTACTGGTTGATTTATTCAATCTTAACAGTATTTATAAACAGATAGGCCTATCACAAATTAATCTGTATAGCATGAGTGTGTCTGTGTATGTACGATGCCACCATTTGTAAATGATGCGTGTGGGAGGGTCAATGTAAAATATGTTACTATATATTTAATTTCTGTATGCTGATAATGCAGCTATTGTAGCTGATTTTGATATTCAGCTACAGTCCCTGGTTGACAAACTATCTGCTGCTTGCCAGAAGCTCAGCTTAAACATCAGCCAAAGCAAGACTAAGATACTTGTCCAAAACACAAACACTGCACCTCAAGTAAGCATTAATGGCCAACCACTAGAAATATTTGATCACTTTTGTTATCTTGGCTCCATCATATCCAACAACACTCTACTGGATAAAGACATTAACAACAGGATAGCCAAGGCAATGGCCACCTTGTCACGGTTGCAGAAAAGAGTCTGGGACAACATATTGCTGACTAACAGTACTAAAGCCCTAGCCTACCAGACCTTGGTGTTAAGCACCTTGCTGTACGGAAGTAAAACATGGTCAACCTACTTATGGCAGGAAAAAAAGCTGAATGTCTTCCCCTCCGATGCCTAAGGTGGATCTTTAAAATAAGGTGGCAAGATAAGATAACCAATAATGAAGTGCTACCAAGAGTGCTAGGACATCCGCTCTGTTATCAGCAGCAGACGCCTTGGCTGGCTTGGCCATGTTCGTAGAATACCAGTAGGTTGACTTCCACAGGACATTCTGTATGGTGATCTAATAGAAGGCAGGAGAGCCGCTGATCGCCCACTTTTACGTTATACGGATGCATGCAAACGTGACATGAAGCTCTTCAAAATCGACACTAGCAGCTGGAAAGAGGTGGCACTGGTTAGATCCACATAAAGGAAGGGTCACGGATTGCAGATGTCATACACAACAGAAGCAGAAAGAAGGGTGAAAATGCAATGGCGCCTGGTGATTACATATGCCCAACCTGAGATCGCAGCTGTGTATCAAGGATTGGCCTCTTTAGTCACACAAGAATTTGTTCATTAAGTTTTATTCGAAATAAATGACTAGTCCAATTAACCCATATTCCAATTTAACAGAAATCTACTGTATAATAAATGTATAAATAAATATAGCAAATGGATTCAATGAGACAAAAAAATATAACACACATACACATCTCTTGTTCCTTTTATCTGAAAAACATAGGAACCTTCACAAAGTGAGTGAGTGCATTCTCATTCAGATGCCAATATTCTGATGTCATAAGCTTCAAGGCTATGTTTAATCATTTCAGGCAATGCTTCTCAACTTAATCTGTTGTCTGGGTGAAAAGTTTCTTATGGGGCTGTTTTCTCAAAAGGTGGTTTTGAGAAGGAAAATTACTAGGTTTCTTCTTAGGTGTTTGGCTTTCTGCCTCCCACTTCTTGTTTACGTTCACATAAAAATCAAATATAAAAATGTTTATCCCAACAGTAAGACAAGAAGCCAATCATTTGCCTTGAGTTCTAAATCTCATTAAGATTTTAAAAATCTGTCACATAATATGAATTCTTAATATTAGTTTATGGGTTGGATAGATTTTATTTCAAAAATGTAATGTAGTACTTATAATTTAAAAAAATTGTTAAGTATATTACACACATTTTATAATTGATGTAGAGTTTTTGTTTTTTGTAATTATTTATTTGATCTACAGACTTTGTCAGTTTTGTAATTATTTAATTGTCTTATTTTTAGAGGCATATATTGAAGAAAAGAATATGTAAATTATAATGTAAATTGGCCTAACACATTCCATAGTGCAACAAACTATTAACTGTTTAATTCACAGCCTGTATGTGTAACATGTCAAACTACATTAGCTGTAGTCCATCATCTGGGTCATGTATTTGCAAGCCTGGCTGGACTGGTTCTTCTTGTAGTGATGATGTGAATGAATGCACCAACTCCAGTCTCTGCGACTCATCTAAAAATGAGATTTGTCACAATATGCCTGGAGGTTACAATTGTAGCTGTCCATCTGGATATTTTAGAGCTACATCTTCAGGCGTCTGCACAAGTAATTGTTTTGTTTTATTTCCCCTCATTTAATGCATAGGTTATTTAAAAATTGATATCACTTCTACTCTAGGAGACTCTCAAAGTTAATCACACTAAACTTCTCTCTGTTTACACTTTGATTTTGAAGATAGAGTTTATATTTTTTTAAGTAGTAAAATATAGAAAGATCAAAAAGGAAGGAAAAAGGTATGTAAAAGATATGGTGACATAAATAATTGAACATAAAGCACAACTTAAGAATAACTAACAAGACAAAAAAAAGGTTTTGTCAAGGATCCAAATTGAAAGATGACTTTTGCCAACTAAATAACTAAAATTACTCTCTGTAAAAAGCCTAGACATTTAATTCTTCTGTACTAAAAAGCGCACAAGCAGTATTAAATTCTTTTAATATATATAGTTTTTCAACACATTTATATGTTTTACACGGGATACCCCAAAAAGCTTGCTATTTATGAATAAAATAATTTTAAAAAAAAACCTACATCTAATTAATTTGTGTATTTCTTTTTTAACAGAAATAATTGAAAAAGAAATGCAAGTGACATTTTCATACAATGTTAGTAGCATCAACATAAGTGACCCAGCCAGTCATGGATATCAAGATTTGAAAAACAAAACAGAAGACTATGTATGTGTACTTACATAATTAATGCTCTTTAATGTGTTTGTATTATTCTTATCACAATGCACATCATAGCATGTAAATAATAGTTTATAGTTAACTTTATTGTTATATGTTATAACTTAACATAGTTTGTCTGTACATCTGTATGCTATTTTTTTTTATTTCAGCTGTTCAAACAATTTCAGAAAACAGTACCCAAGCTGAGATATGTCATAGTCTTAAGACTGAGGTAGGTCTAATGTATGTCATAGTCTTAAGATTGAGGTAGTTCTAATGTATGTCATACTCTTAAGACTGAGGTTGGTTTAATGTAATATTTATGTAAAATGGAACATACTTTCCATGTTAGATGCTTGTTGTTGTTTTTTTCCATGCTGCGGTTTTATCATGGAAGGAAAGAGTTGTGTCTATGTAGGAATATTTTGTAGTACAACTACATTATTCAAAACAACTTAAGTCAGTCTGTATCTGTATTTCATTTTCAACTTTATTTAGTGAGATTAATATAATGTTGTAACTCAGTCAACAGCGAGCCCAAAGAACGAAAGTGATACATGAAAACACCAGCTTAATAATTGAACAATAATAGTCAGATAACAAATATGAACTAAAGTAATACCAACACATCTCTCTTGTTTACATCCTAACCATCGGCCATCTTTTTACTTACTCTATCTACTTAGTATCTCATGGTTCACAGTCTTGCACCTAATGAAAGTGTGCAATGTAGAGTCATAACAATAAGATAGAAATGCTATTTCATTTTTATTTATGCCTTTAAAAAAATATATGTTAATATTATTATGTTAATGCAGAGGTGAAGATTGTTGAATCTATATAAAATTAATCTGCATTCATTAGGCCTTCATTTACTCATAAAGACTTACAACATATGCACTTCTGAGTTTGAACCTTTTCCATCCCTTCCCAACATGCAGGAGTTTTTGAACCTGGGTGTCTCAATCTTCATTTCTGAGGTAGTGTCAAAAACAAACAAATTAATCTCAATTCAAATGGCCAGCTATAAGCATTGAGCTTAATACAAAGAGCATCATTCATTCATTGTATAGCTTCAGTTAATAGGGTGTGTCCTATGTATCTGTACTTATTTTTCCTATTACTATTTGACTTAAGCTCAGGCAGTCTGATTGTTGATTTTAATCTTGCCTACGATGAAGATGAAAATCCTAACTCTGTAGTCAGTGCAGTCAGAGAACTAGCAACTCAGACTCAAGTGAGTCTGGGAGGTCAGAATGTGACTATCTTGGATGTCAAAGTTAATCAGACTACAAGTAAGTACCTTTACTGTCATTCATTAATGTACATATATGTTTCTTGATCCACTTTGCACTTGTTTTTAGGATCAAGAAAAAATGTCTGCTATGTAAGTGTAGAGAAAAAGCAAGAAAAAACATTGACCAGTCCATATGTTATCAAAGTATGACTGGCCAGCAGGAAAGAATCTTATATAAGAAAGATTACAATGTCACTGGTACTTTTAGAAAAGTCTAAAAAAAATGCTACTAAAGGTACATCTATTGAGATTTGTCAGTATTAGGCTGGTTGGTGTTAATTTAGGCCACTCATGAAATTGTTCTAATATTCTACCAGTTTAATGTCATGCAGCTTGTATTGCAATTACTTTATGTACTATGATTTAAATTAGTTTCTATAATTAGAGTTACATTTGTTATTCCATGGATTGAGTTTTAAAGGATTAAACCTTCAATCTGAAGTTATCACAACATTTCATTGTGCAACTAGACGAATCCCACATGTTTCTGCTTAATTGAGAGATGTAAAAATACATGTATATCAACTCTGAAACAAAATGTCACAATAAATAAGCCAACATAGACTAAAAATAAAATTCTACTTATGCTTATACCAGAAAAAGGGAGACATACTCTTGCAATTATTTGGTATTGGAATGAAATCAGCTATAGTTTAACACAGGTGGCTAACTTTTATGTTACTTATACAATTATCCTTACAGGGATTTATGTCTCCCACAAGACCTAGCCAATTGTATGTTTAAAGAAACCATTAAATTCAAGAATGTTTTCAGAAGCCCTTACCGTCATAAGTTTTTAGTTCTTGTAATGATTTAATAACACAAAAAAAAGCTAATTTTAGTTGGGATGGAAAATGGTAGATCCCATTTTCAGAAAGCTGACCTATTTTATTATTATTTTTATAAACCATTTTTTTTTTACTAAGCATGTGATATTGGCTTCTACTTTAAATATTTTCTATTTACCTTTTTCTTTAAGTCAGCAATTTAACTTTATGTGAAATACGAGATGCTGTGGACAAATGCTTGAATACTGAATATTGTGAAGAAATAAATAACACTGCTGTATGCAAGTAAGTAGGTTTGTATGACGCAACCAGTAGTTAAAGAGAGTTAATAATTTAACTTTAACATATAATTATACTTGTATTCTCCTTTTTATTTCTTTAAAAGTAATTCACTGAGATGTATAAACATTTCAATAGACCTTGTTAAAAATACTTAAATGGGCACATCAAAATCTAAGTGAAAAGTATTTTATATTTCAGGGCTATTCCAATAAGTAAGTATGATAGTTCATTTATTTTAAAGTTTGACTGTGATTTTTTTTTCTTTTAAAGTTGTAAAGCATGATTCTGTTTTTTTAGTAGGCCTAAAATTATTTATAATGCTGTTCAACCAGCTCAGCTGTCTTTTCTTTGGATGATCCTTTATTCTTGTTTCCTCTTGAATCTTAAAGGAGGATTTTAAAGAGTGAGTTGTGTCATACAATAAAACCAGCTCAGCTTTTATTATCTCTTCACTGTATTGAAGAGTTCCTCCTTTTTGCCAGCCCGAGTGATGACTTGCAAATGTACAATCTTGTTCACTTTCTTCACCTAAGAAAAGCTGGCTGGGCAGCTTGATTTCCTGCTATGGACAACTGCTGACCAGGAAGAATGGATGGTTCTAGGGTTCTTGGTTATGTGAACTGTTACACCGCCCCCATCACACTCAAGGGACCAATGATGATGATATTTAATTATTTTATAGTACAAATTTTTTTTTAATTTTATTTTCTTAATTACATTTGCATGTTAGTGTTACAAACCACAAGTATGTGAGAAGATTCTGGCAAGTTGTGTTGTTGTCTAGGGATAGAATCAAATTATAAGTTCCCTAGATAGTTGGTTGATTGAACTTACATCATTTTAAAAACGACATAGAAATTGTTAACCCTTAAAAATCAATTTAATAACATCAATTAAATAAATTGCAAAAAATTAAATAGTTGTATAAAATGTTAAGGGATTTTCATCTAGAAGTTAATATTTTTCCACTTCCCCAAAATACAAACTGAAATACTGGGATTAATGATACATTTAAGCTTAAACTTGGGGATGGTGGCCAAATGAGAATTCTATAACAATATGCACCTGCCAACACCCCCCCCCCCCCAATCACAAAAAAAAATCCTCTTTAGGTGCATTTTGCATCCAAACTTCATATACTTCTCCAGTCCTTAGAGAACAAAATATGACCCATTCTGACTATAAGGTAAGGATTGTTATATCCCTCCCAGTGACCCGACAAAATAGCGCTGACAAAATAGTGTGAAATTTCCAGACAAAACAGCGCATACTTATATATGATGTGTATGAGTACCGATTTTAGTAAGTAAAAGTCCTGGGCATCATTTTTGTTGAGGTCTTTATCTTTTTCAATAGATCTAAAAGTATGTAATAATTACAGAGAAAGAGAGTATTTAAAAATTTTATCTCACTCTCCTTTTTCACCAATAACTTGCTGAAAAATATGATTTTGAAATGTGGTGACTCCTTTCAAGTGTTGGGTATATGATGATGTGTGCTACACATGTGTGTTATTGTATAATCAGAAATCTTGTTCATCTGCAGCATCTCTCTTTGATCAAACAATGGCGTCTCGTGACCCAACATTGGCAAACTTGGTTGTGACAGGATTAGTTAAGGTGGCGATCACATTTCTTATACCACCAAATGTTTTGTTTCATCTCAGGCTGTGACTGACCAATTCAATCATTAATTTTGTTATTTCCTGTCCGTCTTTGTCTAACACTATCACATAGATATCAGAGTTTAGGAGTGTCAATTTGGAGTGTAGGCCTAAAACAACTTACAAGAAAAGAATATGAACCTTCCTCTCATCTTGGTACATTCTTTTCCTTGACAAAATCAGCAGTTGTTTTTTCTTAAATGCTGTATAAATGTTACAAGTATGGAAGTATCTTTGCGTGTTTTGGAAGTGCACTTTTGGAATTGAAATAAATCTTATATTTTGAAATTATCCATTTTAGATTATTATAATTCAATCATAATGTTTACATATTTTTATTTTAAGATGTCTAAAGTATTTTCTGCAAAATGACTGACAAATAATGATAACATTTAAAAAGAAATATTTTTTCTCTATTCAGATTTTACAATATCTAAAGTATTTTTTGCAAAATGAATGAAAAATATTTTTCCCGCGCTATTTTGTTTGTGCTATTCTGTCCGTGCTATTTTGTCGGGGTACCATTCCTCCCCCATGATATAACAATTTTAAAAAATCCTTAATGGTCTGGACAGAATAAAACTAGACAGAGGTGTGGACAGAATAAAACTAGACAGAGGTGTGGACAGAATAAAACTAGACAGAGATGTGGACAGAATAAAACTAGACAGAGGTGTGGACAGAATAAAAGTAGTCAGAGGTCTGGACAGAAGAAAACTAGACAGAGGTGTGGACAGAATAAAACTAGACAGAGGTGTGGACAGAATAAAATTAGACACAGATGTGCACAGAATAAAACTAGACACAGGTGTGCACAGAATAAAACTAGACAGAGATGTAGACTGAATAAAACTAGGCAGAGATGTGGATTAAATAAAACTAGACACAGGTGTGGACACAATAAAACTAGACAGAGGTCTGGACACAATAAAACTAGACAGAGGTGTGGACAGAATAAAACTAGACACAGGTGTGGACAGAATAAAAGTAGTCAGAGGTCTGGACAGAATAAAACTAGACAGAGGTGTAGACTGAATAAAACTAGACAGAGATGTAGACTGAATAAAAAATCATGAAGAAAAATTAAATATGCTAAACATGTTCAGTTCACTTTAGAATATAGTGGCATTGAAATGTCCTCTGGGTAATTAGACATAGCAAAAACTTCAGTAACTCTTTTTTGACAGCATTATTGATAATGTGACAAATATATACATAGCAATAGCCCCTTAAAATGCTAAACTCCTCTTTCTTGACTCAAAGACAATCCTTATTAACATATATCTCAAAAATTGCTTTTGAAAATAAATGGCTTAAACCATAATTCTGAGCTAGTACAAAATTACATTTATTCTAGGTAATAAATAATTTGATTTAAAGAACTTGATTTAAATGTTTTGAGAATTTAATGTTGATGAAATTTCGTCATGAATATTTTGAAGAATGGTAATGAAGTTTTAAAATGTTTTATTTTGTATATAATTCATCAGAATGATAGCTAAGGCTTTTACCTAAATCACTTGCATTATTGGATGTATTTCAAATATCTTCACTTTTTTAGAAACTGTTGAGAAAGAGATGCAAGTCACATTTACTTTCAATGCCACTGGCATCAACTTAACTGACACTGCCAGCAAAGAGTACCAAAACTTGAAAAATGAAACAGAAATATATGTATGTGTTAGAAAAACATTGGAATAGTTATTTAACTATTTTACTATTTTTAAGAGTTATCTATTTTAACGCTTTCTTAGATTAGCTTTCATTGTGTACTTGATCATTTAGAATGAACTCTGTGTTTAACGTAAGGCTCAGTAAGATTAGAATGCAATTAATAACCTTTTATAATAAATATTGGAGGGGTTGCAGTATTTAAGTGGTTAAGTAAATGGCTTCCGAACCTGGGATCCTAGGTTTGAATCTCAATGAAGACTGGGATTTTGAATTTCTGGATTTTAGGACATCCCTGAGTCCACCCAACACTAATGGGCATCTGACTTTGGTTGGGGAAAGTAAAGACGATTGGTCATTGTTCTGGTCACATGACACCTTGCTTGTTAACCGTTGGTCATTGAAACAGATGACCCTAACTTCATCTGCCCCATGATTGCAAGGTCTGAAAGGGAAATTTTTTTTTGGTTAAATAAATATTGCACTCAATCTCTCTTCAGCTTTTTCAACACTTCAAGAATCTAACAGAACTGGTCAGTGTCTCTGTAACTTATCTCAGGTTGGATATTTTTTCTTCTTTCTAGAGTAGAATTCAATGTGTACAGTAATTAGGTGGTAAAACTTTGTTACATTATATTGTTACAATTTTCTTAACCAGGCCTTCTGTAAACACTGCTCAACCCATTTAACACATGAACTTGACAACAAGTGTTCCAAATAACAATGTGGAGATTTAATAAGTAAATACATCAACAGCCAATACTACACAATTGGCTACACTAACTACAAATGCTTTGTTGTATTTAACAGAACTGCCTTACCAAACTCTTGTATGTCTGTACTTCTGGACTCAAACAGCTACATTCTGGAGGATTCACATTGTAACACACAGTCCTTACTGCCCTTCCTAACACCTTATCTTTGGATGGCTGCCTGGTCATGTGGTTTGCGCACTGGACTGTCGTTCAGATTTATCGATGGTCCCGGGCTCAAACCCTGCCCGCTCCCATCCCCCGTCATCCTGCGGGAGGTTTGGAAGGAAGTAATTATCTTCAACTCTGAAGGAACATCCGAAACATGTAAAACATTTTACAAACAAACAAACATTATCTCTGGTCCATGAAGGCTTTTGATCACATAACCAAAACACAGGTCATATTTGTGTGTGTACTAGCAGCATTGTCCCTTGTTCATTGACAGCCATTGACTTGTGTGATTTGCCTGGGTCTTGTGTGTCTGTAGTTTGCACACACATTAAGCCTATCAGTTTGCCACTGGTGTTACAACAATATAATTTGTTTGTCTGGAAACCCTTTTATCTGATTCTCAATAAATGCATTACCTTATAATTTTGATAATGAATTTTAAAAATGACATCGCATTGACTTCTGTGCCATTGCCAGTCAATCATTATGTACAGTGTCTTCTTTCATTTTACCACAGACTTTCTCCTCTTCTCTATTGTTTGCTTACCAAGAAGTCTACAAAGAACCTTTGAGAATTAAGACTTTTAGTAAGCTAGATACAAAAAAATAGTTGTTAATTGTTTTTGGCATGCAAATTGTACACAGAAATCTCATGACCAAAGTATCCGCACCTCTACTAAAGATAATAAAATCAGATATAAGATGATAGTAATTGTCAATTAAAGAATCTTTTTAAAAACATTAAGAGGTTTTATCAAGTTAAAAAAATATAATGCTAAATTTCTTCAAGCAAATACTTTAATGATTGAAACAGTGTTTGTCTGATTTGTTTTATCACTGAACAGGTCTGGCAGTCTTGTTGTAGACTTTGTATTGATTTTGAAAAAAGAGCCAGATATTAACCAGTTCATACAAGTAGTGAAAATACTGTTAAGTCAAACTAACATAGACATTGGAGGTCAGAAAGTTTCAGTGCATGCAGTAAAAGTGAATGGAACAGAATGTAAGTATACAGTTTTAGAATAGATTTTTATTATAAGTAAAGCTTGAAATATTTGTTTAAAGTAATAATACTGTTTTTGCACTTAGTATGAAGGAAACAAAAAAAAATCCTTTTTATTTGAGTTTAATAGTACACTTGAATAGTGTATAGTCATAAATATTGCAACAATCTTACAGTTCTTGTTTGGTGTTTTTATTTGTAGTATCTACCAACTCAACACTTTGTGAAATCAGAGATAGTATCAAGAAGTGTAATAATTCTGAAGTTTGTATAATCAATGGTACAACAACCTACTGCAGGTAACCACTCCAAACCTTTGACCATTTCAACTTGACTACTACCTGAATCTATTCTACCATAATTAATAGTTGTGTCAAACAGTGCAACATGATTCTAGACCCTTTTTTTTATTTATATTTCAAAGGCAATGTTTAAAGTGCAACTTTTCTTTATTTTTTTTTCAGCTCTGCTCCATCAAGTAAGTATTTGATTTAATCAAAATCAAATATAAAAATGTTTATCCCATCAGTCAGACCAGAAGCCAATCATTTGCCTTGAGTTCTAAATCTTATTAAGATTTTTAAAATCTGTCAGATAATATGAATTCTTGATATTAGTTTATGGGTTGGATAGATTTTCTTTTAAAATGTAATGTAGTACTTATAATTAAAAAAAATTGTTAAGTATATTACACACATTTTATAATTGATGTAGAGTTTTTGTTACATTTGTAATTATTTATTTGATCTACAGACTTTGTCAGTTTTGTAATTATTTAATTGTGTTATTTTTAGAGGCATATAGTGAAGAAAAGAATATGTAAATTATAATGTAAACTGGCCTAACACATTCCATAGTGCAACAAACTATTAACTGCATGAATAAACAAAGCTTTTTTACTTGGTCAAATGTGAATTTTACATTTTGTACTACAACCTTGTGGTTTATCATTCAACATTCAGACCCAGCATGTTGTGAATACGAAAAGGCATAAGTCTTGTTCATAAGCCAGGCTCTACCCATCACAATGTTTGATACAAATAGTGCGCATAAATGTTTGGAACCTTTGCTCCCATCTATTTAATTCACAGCCTGTATGTGTAACATGTCAAACTACATTAGCTGTAGTCCATCATCTGGGTCATGTATTTGCAAGCCTGGCTGGACTGGTTCTTCTTGTAGTGATGATGTGAATGAATGCACCAACTCCAGTCTCTGCGACTCATCTAAAAATGAGATTTGTCACAATACGCCTGGAGGTTACAATTGTAGCTGTCCATCTGGATATTTGAGAGCTACGTCTTCAGGCGTCTGCACAAGTAATTGTTTTGTTTTATTTCCCCTCATTTAATGCATAGGTTATTTAAAAATTGATATCACTTCTACTCTAGGAGACTCTCAAAGTTAATCACACTAAACTTCTCTTTGTTTACACTTTGATTTTGAAGATAGAGTTTATATTTTTTTAAGTAGTAAAATATAGAAAGATCAAAAAGGAAGGAAAAAGGTATGTAAAAGATATGGTGACATAAATAATTGAACATAAAGCACAACTTAAGAATAACTAACAAGACAAAAAAAAGGTTTTGTCAAGGATCCAAATTGAAAGATGACTTTTGCCAACTAAATAACTAAAATTACTCTCTGTAAAAAGCCTAGACATTTAATTCTTCTGTACTAAAAAGCACACAAGCAGTATTAAATGCTTTTAATATATATAGTTTTTCAACACATTTATATGTTTTACACGGGATACCCCAAAAAGCTTGCTATTTATGAATAAAATAATTTAAAAAAAAAACCTACATCTAATTAATTTGTGTATTTCTTTTTTAACAGAAATAATTGAAAAAGAAATGCAAGTGACATTTTCATACAATGTTAGTAGCATCAACATAAGTGACCCAGCCAGTCATGGATATCAAGATTTGAAAAACAAAACAGAAGACTATGTATGTGTACTTACATAATTAATGCTCTTTAATGTGTTTGTATTATTCCTATCACAATGCACATCATAGCATGTAAATAATAGTTTATAGTTAACTTTATTGTTATATGTTATAACTTAACATAGTTTGTCTGTACATCTGTATGCTATTTTTTTTTATTTCAGCTGTTCAAACAATTTCAGAAAACAGTACCCAAGCTGAGATATGTCATAGTCTTAAGACTGAGGTAGGTCTAATGTATGTCATAGTCTTAAGATTGAGGTAGTTCTAATGTATGTCATACTCTTAAGACTGAGGTTGGTTTAATGTAATATTTATGTAAAATGGAACATACTTTCCATGTTAGATGCTTGTTGTTGTTTTTTTCCATGCTGCGGTTTTATCATGGAAGGAAAGAGTTGTGTCTATGTAGGAATATTTTGTAGTACAACTACATTATTCAAAACAACTTAAGTCAGTCTGTATCTGTATTTCATTTTCAACTTTATTTAGTGAGATTAATATAATGTTGTAACTCAGTCAACAGCGAGCCCAAAGAACGAAAGTGATACATGAAAACACCAGCTTAATAATTGAACAATAATAGTCAGATAACAAATATGAACTAAAGTAATACCAACACATCTCTCTTGTTTACATCCTAACCATCGGCCATCTTTTTACTTACTCTATCTACTTAGTATCTCATGGTTCACAGTCTTGCACCTAATGAAAGTGTGCAATGTAGAGTCATAACAATAAGATAGAAATGCTATTTCATTTTTATTTATGCCTTTAAAAAAATATATGTTAATATTATTATGTTAATGCAGAGGTGAAGATTGTTGAATCTATATAAAATTAATCTGCATTCATTAGGCCTTCATTTACTCATAAAGACTTACAACATATGCACTTCTGAGTTTGAACCTTTTCCATCCCTTCCCAACATGCAGGAGTTTTTGAACCTGGGTGTCTCAATCTTCATTTCTGAGGTAGTGTCAAAAACAAACAAATTAATCTCAATTCAAATGGCCAGCTATAAGCATTGAGCTTAATACAAAGAGCATCATTCATTCATTGTATAGCTTCAGTTAATAGGGTGTGTCCTATGTATCTGTACTTATTTTTCCTATTACTATTTGACTTAAGCTCAGGCAGTCTGATTGTTGATTTTAATCTTGCCTACGATGAAGATGAAAATCCTAACTCTGTAGTCAGTGCAGTCAGAGAACTAGCAACTCAGACTCAAGTGAGTCTGGGAGGTCAGAATGTGACTATCTTGGATGTCAAAGTTAATCAGACTACAAGTAAGTACCTTTACTGTCATTCATTAATGTACATATATGTTTCTTGATCCACTTTGCACTTGTTTTTAGGATCAAGAAAAAATGTCTGCTATGTAAGTGTAGAGAAAAAGCAAGAAAAAACATTGACCAGTCCATATGTTATCAAAGTATGACTGGCCAGCAGGAAAGAATCTTATATAAGAAAGATTACAATGTCACTGGTACTTTTAGAAAAGTCTAAAAAAAATGCTACTAAAGGTACATCTATTGAGATTTGTCAGTATTAGGCTGGTTGGTGTTAATTTAGGCCACTCATGAAATTGTTCTAATATTCTACCAGTTTAATGTCATGCAGCTTGTATTGCAATTACTTTATGTACTATGATTTAAATTAGTTTCTATAATTAGAGTTACATTTGTTATTCCATGGATTGAGTTTTAAAGGATTAAACCTTCAATCTGAAGTTATCACAACATTTCATTGTGCAACTAGACGAATCCCACATGTTTCTGCTTAATTGAGAGATGTAAAAATACATGTATATCAACTCTGAAACAAAATGTCACAATAAATAAGCCAACATAGACTAAAAATAAAATTCTACTTATGCTTATACCAGAAAAAGGGAGACATACTCTTGCAATTATTTGGTATTGGAATGAAATCAGCTATAGTTTAACACAGGTGGCTAACTTTTATGTTACTTATACAATTATCCTTACAGGGATTTATGTCTCCCACAAGACCTAGCCAATTGTATGTTTAAAGAAACCATTAAATTCAAGAATGTTTTCAGAAGCCCTTACCGTCATAAGTTTTTAGTTCTTGTAATGATTTAATAACACAAAAAAAAGCTAATTTTAGTTGGGATGGAAAATGGTAGATCCCATTTTCAGAAAGCTGACCTATTTTATTATTATTTTTATAAACCATTTTTTTTTTACTAAGCATGTGATATTGGCTTCTACTTTAAATATTTTCTATTTACCTTTTTCTTTAAGTCAGCAATTTAACTTTATGTGAAATACGAGATGCTGTGGACAAATGCTTGAATACTGAATATTGTGAAGAAATAAATAACACTGCTGTATGCAAGTAAGTAGGTTTGTATGACGCAACCAGTAGTTAAAGAGAGTTAATAATTTAACTTTAACATATAATTATACTTGTATTCTCCTTTTTATTTCTTTAAAAGTAATTCACTGAGATGTATAAACATTTCAATAGACCTTGTTAAAAATACTTAAATGGGCACATCAAAATCTAAGTGAAAAGTATTTTATATTTCAGGGCTATTCCAATAAGTAAGTATGATAGTTCATTTATTTTAAAGTTTGACTGTGATTTTTTTTTCTTTTAAAGTTGTAAAGCATGATTCTGTTTTTTTAGTAGGCCTAAAATTATTTATAATGCTGTTCAACCAGCTCAGCTGTCTTTTCTTTGGATGATCCTTTATTCTTGTTTCCTCTTGAATCTTAAAGGAGGATTTTAAAGAGTGAGTTGTGTCATACAATAAAACCAGCTCAGCTTTTATTATCTCTTCACTGTATTGAAGAGTTCCTCCTTTTTGCCAGCCCGAGTGATGACTTGCAAATGTACAATCTTGTTCACTTTCTTCACCTAAGAAAAGCTGGCTGGGCAGCTTGATTTCCTGCTATGGACAACTGCTGACCAGGAAGAATGGATGGTTCTAGGGTTCTTGGTTATGTGAACTGTTACACCGCCCCCATCACACTCAAGGGACCAATGATGATGATATTTAATTATTTTATAGTACAAATTTTTTTTTAATTTTATTTTCTTAATTACATTTGCATGTTAGTGTTACAAACCACAAGTATGTGAGAAGATTCTGGCAAGTTGTGTTGTTGTCTAGGGATAGAATCAAATTATAAGTTCCCTAGATAGTTGGTTGATTGAACTTACATCATTTTAAAAACGACATAGAAATTGTTAACCCTTAAAAATCAATTTAATAACATCAATTAAATAAATTGCAAAAAATTAAATAGTTGTATAAAATGTTAAGGGATTTTCATCTAGAAGTTAATATTTTTCCACTTCCCCAAAATACAAACTGAAATACTGGGATTAATGATACATTTAAGCTTAAACTTGGGGATGGTGGCCAAATGAGAATTCTATAACAATATGCACCTGCCAACACCCCCCCCCCCCCCCAATCACAAAAAAAAATCCTCTTTAGGTGCATTTTGCATCCAAACTTCATATACTTCTCCAGTCCTTAGAGAACAAAATATGACCCATTCTGACTATAAGGTAAGGATTGTTATATCCCTCCCAGTGACCCGACAAAATAGCGCTGACAAAATAGTGTGAAATTTCCAGACAAAACAGCGCATACTTATATATGATGTGTATGAGTACCGATTTTAGTAAGTAAAAGTCCTGGGCATCATTTTTGTTGAGGTCTTTATCTTTTTCAATAGATCTAAAAGTATGTAATAATTACAGAGAAAGAGAGTATTTAAAAATTTTATCTCACTCTCCTTTTTCACCAATAACTTGCTGAAAAATATGATTTTGAAATGTGGTGACTCCTTTCAAGTGTTGGGTATATGATGATGTGTGCTACACATGTGTGTTATTGTATAATCAGAAATCTTGTTCATCTGCAGCATCTCTCTTTGATCAAACAATGGCGTCTCGTGACCCAACATTGGCAAACTTGGTTGTGACAGGATTAGTTAAGGTGGCGATCACATTTCTTATACCACCAAATGTTTTGTTTCATCTCAGGCTGTGACTGACCAATTCAATCATTAATTTTGTTATTTCCTGTCCGTCTTTGTCTAACACTATCACATAGATATCAGAGTTCAGGAGTGTCAATTTGGAGTGTAGGCCTAAAACAACTTACAAGAAAAGAATATGAACCTTCCTCTCATCTTGGTACATTCTTTTCCATGACAAAATCAGCAGTTGTTTTTTCTTAAATGCTGTATAAATGTTACAAGTATGGAAGTATCTTTGCGTGTTTTGGAAGTGCACTTTTGGAATTGAAATAAATCTTATATTTTGAAATTATCCATTTTAGATTATTATAATTCAATCATAATGTTTACATATTTTTATTTTAAGATGTCTAAAGTATTTTCTGCAAAATGACTGACAAATAATGATAACATTTAAAAAGAAATATTTTTTCTCTATTCAGATTTTACAATATCTAAAGTATTTTTTGCAAAATGAATGAAAAATATTTTTCCCGCGCTATTTTGTTTGTGCTATTCTGTCCGTGCTATTTTGTCGGGGTACCATTCCTCCCCCATGATATAACAATTTTAAAAAATCCTTAATGGTCTGGACAGAATAAAACTAGACAGAGGTGTGGACAGAATAAAACTAGACAGAGGTGTGGACAGAATAAAACTAGACAGAGATGTGGACAGAATAAAACTAGACAGAGGTGTGGACAGAATAAAAGTAGTCAGAGGTCTAGACAGAAGAAAACTAGACAGAGGTGTGGACAGAATAAAACTAGACAGAGGTGTGGACAGAATAAAATTAGACACAGATGTGCACAGAATAAAACTAGACACAGGTGTGCACAGAATAAAACTAGACACAGGTGTGCACAGAATAAAACTAGACAGAGATGTAGACTGAATAAAACTAGGCAGAGATGTGGACAGATTACAACTAGTCAGAGCTCTGGACTGAATAAAACTAGTCGGAGGTGTGGACAGAATAAAACTAGACAGAGGTGTGGACAGTATAAAACTAGACAGAGGTCTGGACAGAATAAAACTAGACAGAGGTCTGGACAGAATATAACTAGACACAGGTGTGCACAGAATAAAACTAGACAGAGATGTAGACTGAATAAAACTAGGCAGAGATGTGGATTAAATAAAACTAGACAGAGGTGTGGACACAATAAAACTAGACAGAGGTCTGGACACAATAAAACTAGACAGAGGTGTGGACAGAATAAAACTAGACACAGGTGTGGACAGAATAAAAGTAGTCAGAGGTCTGGACAGAATAAAACTAGACAGAGGTGTAGACTGAATAAAACTAGACAGAGATGTAGACTGAATACAAAATCATGAAGAAAAATTAAATATGCTAAACATGTTCAGTTCACTTTAGAATATAGTGGCATTGAAATGTCCTCTGGGTAATTAGACATAGCAAAAACTTCAGTAACTCTTTTTTGACAGCATTATTGATAATGTGACAAATATATACATAGCAATAGCCCCTTAAAATGCTAAACTCCTCTTTCTTGACTCAAAGACAATCCTTATTAACATATATCTCAAAAATTGCTTTTGAAAATAAATGGCTTAAACCATAATTCTGAGCTAGTACAAAATTACATTTATTCTAGGTAATAAATAATTTGATTTAAAGAACTTGATTTAAATGTTTTGAGAATTTAATGTTGATGAAATTTCGTCATGAATATTTTGAAGAATGGTAATGAAGTTTTAAAATGTTTTATTTTGTATATAATTTCATCAGAATGATATCTAAGGCTTTTACCTAAATCACTTGCATTATTGGATGTATTTCAAATATCTTCACTTTTTTAGAAACTGTTGAGAAAGAGATGCAAGTCACATTTACTTTCAATGCCACTGGCATCAACTTAACTGACACTGCCAGCAAAGAGTACCAAAACTTGAAAAATGAAACAGAAATATATGTATGTGTTAGAAAAACATTGGAATAGTTATTTAACTATTTTACTATTTTTAAGAGTTATCTATTTTAACGCTTTCTTAGATTAGCTTTCATTGTGTACTTGATCATTTAGAATGAACTCTGTGTTTAACGTAAGAATCAGTAAGATTAGAATGCAATTAATAACCTTTTATAATAAATATTGCAGGGGTTACAGTGTTTAAGTGGTTAAGTAAATGGCTTCCAAACCTAAGATCCTGGGTTTGAATCTCAATGAAGACTGGGATTTTGAATTTCTGGATTTTAGGACACCCTTGAGTCCACCCAACACTAATGGGCATCTGACTTTGGTTGGGGAAATTAAAGACGATTGGTCATTGTTCTGGTCACATGACACCTTGCTTGTTAACCGTTGGTCATTGAAACAGATGACCCTAACTTCATCTGCCCCATGATTGCAAGGTCTGAAAGGGAAATTTTTTTTTGGTTAAATAAATATTGCACTCAATCTCTCTTCAGCTTTTTCAACACTTCAAGAATCTAACAGAACTGGTCAGTGTCTCTGTAACTCATCTCAGGTTGGATATTTTTTTTTTTTCTAGAGTAGAATTCAATGAGTACAGTAATTAGGTTGTAAAACTTTGTTACATTATATTGTTACAATTTTCTTAACCACTGCTCAACCCATTTAACACATGAACTTGACAACAAGTGTTCCAAATAACAATGTGGAGATTTAATAAGTAAATACATCAACAGCCAATACTACACAATTGGCTACACTAACTACAAATGCTTTGTTGTATTTAACAGAACTGCCTTACCAAACTCTTGTATGTCTGTACTTCTGGACTCAAACAGCTACATTCTGGAGGATTCACATTGTAACACACAGTCCTTACTGCCCTTCCTAACACCTTATCTTTGGATGGCTGCCTGGTCGTGTGGTTTGCGCACTGGACTGTCGTTCAGATTTATCGATGGTCCCGGGCTCAAACCCTGCCCGCTCCCATCCCCCGTCATCCTGCGGGAGGTTTTGAAGGAAGTAATTATCTTCAACTCTGAAGGAACATCCGAAACATGTAAAACATTTTACAAATAAACAAACAAACATTATCTCTGGTCCATGAAGGCTTTTGATCACATAACCAAAACACAGGTCATATTTGTGTGTGTACTAGCAGCATTGTCCCTTGTTCATTGACAGCCATTGACTTGTGTGATTTGCCTGGGTCTTGTGTGTCTGTAGTTTGCACACACATTAAGCCTATCAGTTTGCCACTGGTGTTACAACAATATAATTTGTTTGTCTGGAAACCCTTTTATCTGATTCTCAATAAATGCATTACCTTATAATTTTGATAATGAATTTTAAAAATGACATCGCATTGACTTCTGTGCCATTGCCAGTCAATCATTATGTACAGTGTCTTCTTTCATTTTACCACAGACTTTCTCCTCTTCTCTATTGTTTGCTTACCAAGAAGTCTACAAAGAACCTTTGAGAATTAAGACTTTTAGTAAGCTAGATACAAAAAAATAGTTGTTAATTGTTTTTGGCATGCAAATTGTACACAGAAATCTCATGACCAAAGTATCCGCACCTCTACTAAAGATAATAAAATCAGATATAAGATGATAGTAATTGTCAATTAAAGAATCTTTTTAAAAACATTAAGAGGTTTTATCAAGTTAAAAAAATATAATGCTAAATTTCTTCAAGCAAATACTTTAATGATTGAAACAGTGTTTGTCTGATTTGTTTTATCACTGAACAGGTCTGGCAGTCTTGTTGTAGACTTTGTATTGATTTTGAAAAAAGAGCCAGATATTAACCAGTTCATACAAGTAGTGAAAATGCTGTTAAGACAAACTAACATAGACATTGGAGGTCAGAACGTTTCAGTGCATGCAGTAAAAGTGAATGGAACAGAATGTAAGTATACAGTTTTAGAATAGATTTTTATTCTAAGTAAAGCTTGAAATATTTGTTTAAAGTAATAATACTGTTTTGCACTTAGTATGAAGGAAATAAAAAAAAATCCTTTGTATTTGAGTTTAATAGTACACTTGAATAGTGTATAGTCATAAATATTGCAACAATCTTACAGTTCTTGTTTGGTGTTTTTAATTGTAGTATCTACCAACTCAACACTTTGTGAAATCAGAGATAGTATCAAGAAGTGTAATAATTCTGAAGTTTGTATAATCAATGGTACAACAACCTACTGCAGGTAACCACTCCAAACCTTTGACCATTTCAACTTGACTACTACCTGAATCTATTCTACCCTAATTAATAGTTGTGTCAAACAGTGCAACATGTTTCTAGACCCTTTTTTTTAATTTATATTTCAAAGGCAATGTTTAAAGTGCAACTTTTCTTTTTTTTTTTCAGCTCTCCTCCATCAAGTAAGTATTTGATTGTTTGCTGTGAACCAATTCTGTTAGTATTTTATCTTCTAAATGTATGTATTGACAAATAATAATAATTTTTTAAAAAATAATATCTTTATGTCTATTGAGCAATGAAATGGTTTTGTTTTCTCCCATTAACAAAACAAATTAAAATGTAATGCTTCCTTGTTCCATTCTTAAATTGTCAACAGCATCAGATGACACCAACCTCATCATTGGATTGGCTGTTGGTATTCCACTCTTCTGTCTGTTGTGTGCTGTAGTTGCAGCTGTTGTTTGCCTTTATGCCAGAAGGCACAAAAAACACAGCTTTGGGCAAGGCAGCAATGACGATGAAAGGTATTTAAATTGCATGCTTATTTTAGTATGTTGAACAGATAGTTCTACATTTCAGAAAGGTAAAGTATTTTTTTTAAGCAGGTTTTAGTGGACTAACAACCTTTTTCATTATTAAGGTCACTTAATTATGTATTTAATGTCAAATTCAATATTAGTATCTGCAATTGTGCATATAAGTTACATTTACAGCATAATTTCTTTTTAGTTCTTTCTAAAATAATTTTTCAATATTTTTTTAAAGAAGAAATTTTCCTTGTATATCTTTTTTTAAATGGTCTTTATTTGAAAAGTTTTCTTTAAAATATTCACTTACATAAACATTGGATGGGGTTAAAGCAAAAACCAAAGCTAGAAAGGTTTTAATCAGGGAGCTTCTCTATGCCAACAATGCAGCTATTTTTGCCAAATGTTACTCAGATACAGAGCCTTGTTGACAAACTTATCTGCTGCATGCAAAACCCAATTTTACATAGACTGTGTGAAGAGCTTTCTGCTATAGATTAGTGAAACAAGATCTACCTATTCTTGGCAGGAAAAAAGAACTAATATCTTCCACTTCCAATGCTTGATGTCTACCTTTTCTTGGCAGGATAAAAGAACTAAATTTTCCACTTCTGATGCTGCAGGTCTACCTATTCTTGACAGGAAAGAAGAGCAAATATCTTAGACTTCCGATGTTTCAGACAGATTCTCAACATAAGGTGGCAAGATAAACCAATGAGGAAGTACTGCTAAGAGAAGGGTGCCATGGCATCTGTTCTGTTATAAGTAGTAGATGCCTTTCATATTTTTACAGAAGGTCAACATCCTGTATGGTGATCTAATAGACAGCAGGAGAGCTGTAGGGAACAGCAACAGTTGAGCAAAAGATTGATAAAGATAGATCCACATGGAGGGCAAGCATGAAGGTTGATTGCAGAGGACTCACACAGCAGAAGTAGAAAGAAGGGTGACAATGCTACATCATTAAGTGATTACAGATGCCAAACCTGTGACCACAGTTGTGTATCATGGATTGGACTTTCATATTACATGAGAAGTTGCAAAGGGGAAAAATATTTTAGTGTGATGTAAAAGGCTACACAGCCATAATCATTTTATTATTATAATAGGTATTTAGTTTCATATCTAAATTTTTTTTTAGTTTGTAGGCCATTAATTTTGTTTCTGTGCAGTCTCTAAATTTGTCTATCTATCAACTTATGGGTCATTCTAGATGGAATATGTTCAGGGTTACATATCTTGCTTTACTTTCCAGCTATTTCCACCAACCATTTGTCAAATCACTGGTCAAGCGTGGGGACTGGGGATCTCACACTAGTTCTAACATACAAACCAAGCTCTCCACCAGCTCCAGTGAGGAGCAAGATTCTCATAAACACTATGACAACTATGAAGCCTCAACATGGAACTCAAGCAAGAATGATGAAGGTATAATTTAATGTGGAAATCTAGCAAGTCATCTGACTTATGATGTTCATTTGTTGTTATTAGCAAGTCATCTGACTTATGATGTTCATTTGTTGTTATAAGCCTATGTGCTCCAACTAGAAGCTGCCATTTTTTACAAAACAGCATTGACGTAGCTTAGTTTTTAATTTCTTCTCTCTTAAGTTAGTCTTGTTTGCCTATTATAAAAGGTGATTTTTGTTTTGAATAATAGATTTGTATGGTTATGAGAGCTTTAAAAATGATTTTCTTAGCTTATTTAAGTAGCATTTTTTTGTGATAGCCTGTATCAATCAGTATAGACTTTTGTTTTGTTTAAATATACATTTTTTTCTTTACAGTTATTAATTAGAATAGTTATAGCCAGCATTAAAATTATTTTAAAAGTTGATACATTAAAATTAATGAATTGAACAGTACATACTTAAAGATTTCTTATTTCAACTATATTTTAATCTCAATTTATCATGTGACACTTACTGGTTGTTTTTTTTTTTCTTTCTTGTAGATCCGAATAGGTTCACTTGGGATTTCTTATACAAAAGTTTGGAACCTAATAAAGTGAGTTCACATTGCTAATTATTAGTAAATAGAACTATAGCACTAATTCTTAATCTAAAGTCTAAAACATAATATAGTAGTAGTATTAGAATATTTTTCAATGTGTCACCAATACTAATACTCTCTGTTTTCTTACAGGAATTCCAAATTCCAAGACCAAATTTTCATTTAGTAAGTAGTTTGTCCTAAAATGTATTGGATTTTTTTTTATATATTTTCAACTGAAGATACTACTTTGCTAAAAAATAGTTAAGTAATAGTTGATTAAAAACCCAATAGATGTAATGTTTGTTTTCCTCAAGTTTTACATGCTAAGATAGAAACCATCATTTTAAAAAGTGTAATGTTTTAAGCAAAAGAAATATTTTGGATTTCACATTACAGAGAAGATGTCACAAAGTTATTAACTAAAATAAACCCATTTCTAAAACTGATGGTCTTGTGACTAAATGTAATAAATAACACTGTTTCTACTGAACATTACATTGACCAACTTGTTTTGTTACTTGCTTCATAAACACATCACAGCAATTTGATCCAGGTTAACATGGAAAGTAAGCTAGTTTTAATGCACTTTTGAATTTAACAAGATTTCTAGTGCTTGATCATTTGGGCTTTTACTGTGCTGTAATAGTAAAATTGTTAATTTGTTGTGCTTAAGCTTTAGTAGTTGTTTTTTTTTTAGTCTCAGTAGCTCACTGTGATGTTAGTATGCATGGCATCTCAACTCCTAATGGTATATTCTAAATTGATGGATGGGTGCCTGGTCATGCAGTTTTTATGCTGGACTGTCTTTCAGATTTATCAATGGTCCCAGGTTCAAGACTTGCCCACTGCCATCCTGCAGGAGGTTCGGACTAGGATGTAAATGATCTTCAACTCTGAAGGAACATCCGAAACATGTAAAACGAATAAACAAACATTTGAGTTCTGGACAATTGATTTCATGGGGAGGTTTAATTAAACAGCAATACAATGTTGGTCTGGGTTAGGGTGAGAGGAAAGAAATAGTTAATGGCTGGCTATCTATTGAAAGTATCCAATTTTTTATTAACTTATGAATGATAAATCAAGATCGAAATAACAGCTTTAGCTCATTGGTAAAAACTGTCAGTCAGAGTGTAAAGGAACAACTGGTCTTTAGCTGTCATCTTTATGAGGTTGGTTGAAGAATTTGTGACATGCCTGAGTTCAACTAACTTGAATGCCTACCAAATACCTTTGTAAGATATATAGGCCACAGTAAAAACAAAGATTGTTGACAACTGCCATCTTAACCTTATGATTCCTTAATGGAATTTATTTATTAAGAAAAAGTCTTTACTCCCACACAGTTCTAAAAGCTAAAAATGTCTGAGCCACATTAGCTATGTTTTTATCCAATGGAAAGATATATTTTTCATGATACGTCAAATATATTAAAATAGTACTTTGGAAAAGAAAATAATTTTGTATTAATTATGATGTCACATCTTCCATTGCAGGGTCACACTTCAGATATATAGATCCACCATCCACCTTCTTGTGGGTCACATTGTTTCATTTCTTCATAATAGATATACAATATTTTAGCCTTTAAAGACATGTACATTGAATTGAATGCTGGTCTACTTCTTGAAGTATCTCCAGGCTACCTAGCAAGAAAATTATAATTTGTAATTCAAATTGAATTTCACTGCTCTGTGTATAAATTATTAAGTAATCTCCATATTATTTTACTGTTTTTGTATGACATGTTTACAGTATGCACAAATATATTATTCCAGTATAACATTTTAGTGTTGTTTAGTCCTCACAGGCAACTATTTTATTGTAAATGAAATACTTACAACAATTTTTTGACATTTCTTTTTCCTTTGCATCATATTTTTTTTTAACCATATCATTTAATCTTGTTATAATTTAATTATAAAACTAAGGGCAAGTAACCATATTGCTCAGTTTTATTTTAAAATTTATTTACTTACCAGACATTTTTATCTTAGTATGACATCTTTCTTTTATATTCAGTTACAACTGGAAATTGCAGTAGTGAAGTTTTAGTTTTTATTTACATTCTTCTTTGACAAATTGTGCATTATGTTTCTATCATTTGTGGACATTTACCTCTGTTAATGTTTCCTAGTATTTATTTATTTAATATCACTTAGATTCTAACCCTTCTTTCAGAGATGCAATGGTGCTAACCTAACAGTGGAGAAACTTTTTTTTTGTTGGTTAACCAATGTTTTCAACTGGACATTTGATTCAGTGGTTGATAATAAACTATAAGTATGCTTGAAATAAAACATAGATGTAACCCTTTTTGAAACTCTAAAATAGTTTTTCCATGAATTAGCATAGAATATGTATTGATTTTTTTTAAAATCATAGTACTACTCATCTAAATTTAATTGGTCAGACTGGCTACATTAACAAAAACACTAAGAGTTATAATCATTTGAGTTTAGGAGGAAAGAGTTGATTCCAAAGACTTGTAAACATTTTATAATTTATATACCCTCAAAATAAATGTTGTTTTTTAAGAAAAGTACTGCTGTATTAATGATTTGTGTTCATTTAATGTAAACATAAACTATCAATGTTTTATGCATCCCTCAAACTTTTCATTTTAATGGTAAATATTATTTGTTATATAATTGGATCAATGCCTTAATTTATACTGTGAAAAACAATTAGAAAAAGTGACTAACTATATTTATTATATTTTTGGGGGGGAATGTAAACTTGTTGTATAGAACATGTTTCTGACATAGTGATAATATGTCACACTTTTAATGTTGTAACTGTGTAACATGAATAGTATATGGTTAAAGCAAATTGAGTACATTTAATAGTACTTGTGTTGAAATATGCTGATAATTTAACTTCCATTTTAAGTGTTTAAATCTGAGTTAACAAGTATTGATGTATTCATGAGATGTAAAGTATAGAAACTGATGGCAATAAAACATTGTACATAAAATTGCTCATATTTAATTGTTGTGAATATTTATAATTCAAAAATTGTTGACATTGTTGAATAAAAATATAAATTGTAATATCTAATGTTTTGTTTTTTAGTTTTTTTTTTCTAAAATGAATCCACATTACAAAAAAAAAATAATAATTTTCCAAAAAAAAAAAACACAAGTAGAAAATCATAAAAAATGAAAAATATTTTGAAAAGGAACACAGTTCAAAATTCATAATGCTCTGTCCATGTATATTTCAAAATAATTAAGTCACTTTGCTGATTATAGAATATGGCAATTATTTAAATAGTTCTAGACTGTATGTCACACTACTACTTAGAGCTAGCCAAAGAATAAACAGTATTAAGAGAAGATGGACATGATTGTCATTAGTAATACTACAAAGAAGTCTGATATACTTATCAATAAAGCTTTATTATTTCAACTATTTAAAAGCCTTTGTTCATCTAAGTCAAATGGTCTATAAAGCATCGTAATGAAAGAACATGTGTCCTTTCAAATATCTAATCACAAGATTACTAAGCTTACACGTTATTGTCTGGTTTTGTACTGTTTTTATTTTAACCTTACGTTCTAAAGAGTTCTACATTCCAATCCAACACAAGTGTAAGTTTGATCAGTTGGTGATCTATCAGATGTTCTGATGCGAACAACTACCTGACAACGTTTTGAAACAGTTGTTGAAACAGACTATCAGATTCTGAACTTTTTATAATGATGGACGATCCTGTTTCAATTAATATCAGTCCCTTTCAATAATGACTTTTAGAAATAAGATTAATTGATCACGAGCGATTTAACAATAGAACAGAATTAAAACTTCTAGTGTCTACAACCTATTCCATGTGCATTTTTATAGGTCATAGGTTGATTGAATTTTAGGGAATTATCTTTTTTTTTCGTTAGTTAGGACTTCCTTCTATATCTACATATTGATTTATTTCAATCATGGAAAGTTGCATATGTATACAATTTATAAAACTAACTTTATAATGTATAGGACCCATTCCTATATTATATGCCGATTATTATATACTCTATGGGGCTTATACAAAATGCAATGACCTAGATCTTCCAAGTTACTACATACACAATTGCTTGAGATCTGTTTCAATATGGCAGACATCGATCAAAGCCAGTTGAAGATGTAGGATACGTAAGTCTTGATAATGTTTACTAAGGGTTGACAATCGCGGTGTAGTCAAATATTTGCACGTGATACATGGGTTATGGGCCTTTTCCCTTCTTCAGAGAATTTGTTTTTTCTTTGCTGTGTTTATTTAAGTATTTTCTGCCGGATTCCTCTCCCCTTATATTAACACATCTTCTTTCCCTTTCTTCAAAATGGGTGCAAAGAGGTAGATCCAGCATAATGTGTCTAAATCTCGGTGAGACTGTTAATATTACTTTAAAATCAGAATATCTCTGTAAACAAAACACACCAAAAAATACCCCTTTCTTTCTATGGGGGCAGATGATGTAAAGCTCATCTTTGGCATTAGATTAATGAGAGATTTATGTGGCCGCAGCACAAAGAGACCAACCGCCTCTACTTTCTCAATGCAGTTCATGTCCCTATTAGAGCTGGGAAAACTCAGGGGTGCCATAAAGATCTTTAAATTTAAAATCCCAACCATCAACGGGATTCGAACTCAAGCGGGACCTTCGACAAAGTCAATCATAATGATAGAAATGTTTCAGTTTTAGAATAGTCAAAGTAAAGTTTCCATATCAGATCTTGCAATCTATGGGGCAGACGATGTTAAGGTCATATGTTTCTAGGGTTCTAGTTTCCATCCCAACTAAATTTAGTTGTTTTTTTGTGTTATTAAATCATTACAAGAACTAAAAACTTTTGACGGTAAGGGCTTCTGAAAACATTCTTGAATTTAATAATTGAAACTAATAATCAGTCCAATTTTTTAAATTACAATTCTAATCAATACTCACATGACTAACGAAAGGACAATTGTGTACAAATTATAGTCAGAATACCTATCTCAGTCAACCATATAGGGAATATTTGTGCATTCTAATTCTTCTAAGTTGTGGTATGCTAAAAGAAATCTTCACTGCCATTGTAGCAATAAATAAACAAAAAAAATGTTTCTTTAAACATACAATTGGCTAGGTCTTGTTTAATTATATAAGTAACATAAAAGTTAGCCACCTGTGTTAAACTATAGCTCATTTCATTCCAATACCAAATAATTGCAAGAGTATGTCTCCCTTTTTCTGGTATAAGCATAAACAGAATTTTATTTTTAGTCTATGTTGGCTTATTTATTGTGACATTTTGATTCAGAGTTGATATACATGTATTTTTACATCTCTCAATTAAGCAGAAACATGTGGGATTCGTCTAGTTGCACAATGAAATGTTGTGATAACTTCAGATTGAAGGTTTAATCCATGAAATAACAAATGTAACTAACTATAGAAAGTAATTTAAATCATAGTACATAAAGTAATTGCAATACAAGCTGCATGACATTAAACTGGTAGAATATTAGAACAATTTCATGAGTGGCCTAAATTAACACCAACCAGCCTAATACTGACAAATCTCAATAGATGTACCTTTAGTAGCATTTTTTTTAGACTTTTCTAAAAGTACCAGTGACATTGTAATCTTTCTTATATAAGATTCTTTCCTGCTGGCCAGTCATACTTTGATAACATATGGACTGGTCAATGTTTTTTCTTGCTTTTTCTCTACACTTACATAGCAGACATTTTTTCTTGATCCTAAAAACAAGTGCAAAGTGGATCAAGAAACATATATGTACATTAATGAATGACAGTAAAGGTACTTACTTGTAGTCTGATTAACTTTGACATCCAAGATAGTCACATTCTGACCTCCCAGACTCACTTGAGTCTGAGTTGCTAGTTCTCTGACTGCACTGACTACAGAGTTAGGATTTTCATCTTCATCGTAGGCAAGATTAAAATCAACAATCAGACTGCCTGAGCTTAAGTCAAATAGTAATAGGAAAAATAAGTACAGATACATAGGACACACCCTATTAACTAAAGCTATACAATGAATGAATGATGCTCTTTGTATTAAGCTCAATGCTTATAGCTGGCCATTTGAATTGAGATTAATTTGTTTGTTTTTGACACTACCTCAGAAATGAAGATTGAGACACCCAGGTTCAAAAACTCCTGCATGTTGGAAAGGGATGGAAAAGGTTCAAACTCAGAAGTGCATATGTTGTAAGTCTTTATGAGTAAATGAAGGCCTAATGAATGCAGATTAATTTTATATAGATTCAACAATCTTCACCTCTGCATTAACATAATAATATTAACATATATTTTTTTAAAGGCATAAATAAAAATGAAATAGCATTTCTATCTTATTGTTATGACTCTACATTGCACACTTTCATTAGGTGCAAGACTGTGAACCATGAGATACTAAGTAGATAGAGTAAGTAAAAAGATGGCCGATGGTTAGGATGTAAACAAGAGAGATGTGTTGGTATTACTTTAGTTCATATTTGTTATCTGACTATTATTGTTCAATTATTAAGCTGGTGTTTTCATGTATCACTTTCGTTCTTTGGGCTCGCTGTTGACTGAGTTACAACATTATATTAATCTCACTAAATAAAGTTGAAAATGAAATACAGATACAGACTGACTTAAGTTGTTTTGAATAATGTAGTTGTACTACAAAATATTCCTACATAGACACAACTCTTTCCTTCCATGATAAAACCGCAGCATGGAAAAAAACAACAACAAGCATCTAACATGGAAAGTATGTTCCATTTTACATAAATATTACATTAAACCAACCTCAGTCTTAAGAGTATGACATACATTAGAACTACCTCAATCTTAAGACTATGACATACATTAGACCTACCTCAGTCTTAAGACTATGACATATCTCAGCTTGGGTACTGTTTTCTGAAATTGTTTGAACAGCTGAAATAAAAAAAAATAGCATACAGATGTACAGACAAACTATATAACAATAAAGTTAACTATAAACTATTATTTACATGCTATGATGTGCATTGTGATAGGAATAATACAAACACACTAAATAGCATTAATTATGTAAGTACACATACATAGTCTTCTGTTTTGTTTTTCAAATCTTGATATCCATGACTGGCTGGGTCACTTATGTTGATGCTACTAACATTGTATGAAAATGTCACTTGCATTTCTTTTCCAATTATTTCTGTTAAAAAAGAAATACACAAATTAATTAGATGTAGGTTTTTTTTTAAAATTATTTTATTCATAAATAGCAAGCTTTTTGGGGTATCCCGTGTAAAACATATAAATGTGTTGAAAAACTATATATATTAAAAGCATTTAATACTGCTTGTGTGCTTTTTAGTACAGAAGAATTAAATGTCTAGGCTTTTTACAGAGAGTAATTTTAGTTATTTAGTTGGCAAAAGTCATCTTTCAATTTGGATCCTTGACAAAACCTTTTTTTTGTCTTGTTAGTTATTCTTAAGTTGTGCTTTAAGTTCAATTATTTATGTCACCATATCTTTTACATACCTTTTTCCTTCCTTTTTGATCTTTCTATATTTTACTACTTAAAAAAATATAAACTCTATCTTCAAAATCAAAGTGTAAACAAAGAGAAGTTTAGTGTGATTAACTTTGAGAGTCTCCTAGAGTAGAAGTGATATCAATTTTTAAATAACCTATACATTTAATGAGGGGAAATAAAACAAAACAATTACTTGTGCAGACGCCTGAAGATGTAGCTCTAAAATATCCAGATGGACAGCTACAATTGTAACCTCCAGGCAAAATGTGATAAATCTCATTTTTAGATGAGTCGCAGAGACTGGAGTTGGTGCATTCATTCACATCATCACTACAAGAAGAACCAGTCCAGCCAGGCTTGCAAATACATGACCCAGATGATGGACTACAGCTAATGAAGTTTGACATGTTACACATACAGGCTGTGAATTAAATAGATGGGAGCAAAGGTTCCAAACATTTATGCGCACTATTTGTATCAAACATTGTGATGGGTAGAGCATAGCTTATGAACAAGACTTATGCCTTTTCGTATTCACAACATGCTGGGTCTGTATGTTGAATGATAAACCACAAGGTTGTAGTACAAAATGTAAAATTCACAATTGACCAAATAAAAAAGCTTTGTTTATTCATGCAGTTAATAGTTTGTTGCACTATGGAATGTGTTAGGCCAATTTACATTATAATTTACATATTCTTTTCTTCAATATATGTCTCTAAAAATAAGACAATTAAATAATTACAAAACTGACAAAGTCTGTAGATCAAATAAATAATTACAAAAAACAAAAACTCTACATCAATTATAAAATGTGTGTAATATACTTAACAATTTTTTTTAATTATAAGTACTACATTACATTTTTAAAATAAAATCTATCCAACCCATAAACTAATATCAAGAATTCATATTATCTGACAGATTTTTAAAATCTTAATGAGATTTAGAACTCAAGGCAAATGATTGGCTTCTTGTCTTACTGTTGGGATAAACATTTTTATATTTGATTTTTATGTGAACGTAAACAAGAAGTGGGAGACAGAAAGCCAAACACCTAAGAAGAAACCTAGTAATTTTCCTTCTCAAAACCACCTGTCTTCGATGTTATACACTATTCCTCCTGGAAGGAGGGGAATGTTCTTAACACTTTCGAGGTTGTCTGTTAAGTGTTTCGTTGTAGAGTAGCGTTACAACGACACTTGTCATTTATCTCCTCATGGGGAGCCAGTTGTAAGTTGGTTTTTTTATTTATGATTGGGACATGGCCGACCTGTGGCGAAGTGCGATCCCTTATCGCTGCAGGCGGCTTCAGAACGAGACAGCTGGAGGTCACTTACAAAGGCCGCGGGATACACATTTGAGTCCAAAAGAAAATCGGTTGCCGAGGTCAGATGACGATAAGTAAATCTAAATCGATCAGCGCTGCATGTGGCAAGGAATGTAGGTCGCAGCTGGGGCTGCGTAGCCACATGAAATACTGCATTCCTCTTTAATCTTTGGACTTGAAGACAGCCTTGTTCTTATTATTGGCCGTGGTATATTGCATTGCTGTCTTCTATCCTGAAGGCTATGTAAATGTAATGATTTTACTAAAGGTGTTACTCTAGTAAAATGTGAATATTCGTTTGTTATGAATCTCACTGCTCTATTTTGTGTTCCAGTTTCTTAATATTTTCTTGAGTTGAGTAGTCCCAAACAGAGGATGCATATTCTAGTATTGGCCTAACCAAGGTTGAATATCATCTTAGTATTATGTTCTTATTTGATTTACACAATTTTCTTTTAATAAACCCTACTGCTTTGTTTGATCAAGAGATCCATTATCACATAAGTGGGCCACGAGTGAGGAAGTTTGTACTTTTGCATTTCATACCTAACAAATGACCTATAGGTGCATCTTATGGGGGCCACATCTGAGTTAGTGAGTTAGTTATCTTTTTTTTTTCGATTCATCTGCCTTATGGATCGCAAGGTCTGAAAAGGGAACCTTACTTTACTTTAACAGTGTAATGATGAGACACATCAGCTTCTAAATCCCTCCTACGTCACGAAGGCTGGTTAAAATTAAAATATTTGCTCAGTTTGGAAAAGCTCTACAAAGATTTCATCTTACTGTGTAGCGAGGTTTGGATTAGCTCATTGTATATAGTCTAGTTCAGTTGAATAGGAAAGTAATACCAGGAGACTGCTAGTGTTTGCTTTTCTTTATATATACAAAGTAAGTGTAAAATATATTTTTTATTTATTGCAATCACACTAAAAATACATTTTAAAAAATAATAGAATGATCATTTTGTCGAAACTTATTTATGATATTTCTGTATTACATGCTAGATCTAGATTCTAAAGTTGCCTACATAGGCCTATTTAGTAAATATTTCTGTTTAAAAAAAAAATATTTTAAACTTTTGCAAATTTATGTATTTAGACGTCAAATAGATTATTATACAGTTATGTTGTATTTTTGGTACTTAAATAGTGAAATTTTTTAGCATATCTTACTGCAAGCGGTTTGAAGATCATATCTTTTTATCTTAATTTCTACTGACTTTACATCAAAAAAGAAGATAATTACATAGTTTCAATAACTTCAACCTTATAAAAGTGCAGCCTACTATATCAGGTAGTACTTTAGAAAGATGTGTACAAAAATGAACGATCATATACATAATTATCATTATTAATTGATTTTATATTGAGCATGGGAGTATCTTTCCTGCTTATAGCAAGCTCAGTGCAGTCATGTGAACCATTGGGTGAAGAGATATCTGGGAGAAGGTTTTCGTGCTGCCATTATGCGCTCAGGAAAAACAACTCTGCTCGAGTCGGGATTCAACCTCAAGTCCTATTATTAGGTCCCCAAACTGTAGACAAGCGGTTTTTGGCCTCTCAGCCACACAACCTATCTGATAATTTGAAATTATTTTAAAATAAGGTAAAGTTTTAATTGAATTTATGTTGATATATCAACGAGATAATAAATACCCACCAATATTCTTTTTATTTTAGTTCCATGCTACAGAGATTGGAAAATAACATAACTTGACACCTCAGAAGCTTTATTTTCTAACTAGTGCCTATCCACTGTAGAGCATAATGCAAAAGCCTTCTCTTTCGTTATATTCTATCATGTGATGATTTAGATTAAAAATATTTGTTATAATGCACAAGAAGATGTTTATTATATATATATATATACTAACATTCCCAATCCAGGGATTACCGTCCAATAACACTGAGACCTACTGTCATTTTGAAAAGTATGTTTCTCCATCTGTATTTTTCAGGTAGATCTACAAATTTCATGGAACCTAAAAGAGTTAGTGTGTGTATATTGTTAAACTTTTACCTGACGCTGACGTCGTCTAGTGATGTATTTTATCAGTTGCACTCACCTACTCCATTGGTCATCAATTTTAATCACAGCTCATTTACAGAGTAAGAATATTTCCCCTAACAACCAAACAGAGTCTATGAATGGCAGTGTCGATGTCTTTTTACATTATCACATCACTTCTTCTTCCTATTCTTAAACAAGCTTCATCAAGATATGACAGTCAAATAGATTCATTAAGTCAGGGCCGTCTTTGGCACAGGCCTCGCCGAGGAATGAAAAAAAAAATAGAATTAAAAATTGCGAAACTTGGATCCAATCTCAATCATAGAAGAGCTCCATGGACATATGTCTTCTACCTTAGCTCTAAGGCTCTACTCTGATGCAAGGTTACTTCACGTGTAGATCTACCTGTTAGAAATGTTAGAAAATCTTTTTGTTTCTTCGTTTTTTTTTGTTAGTGAAAATTTCGAATCGTTAATTTAAGACTATTGTATCAAAACGCAAACGAAATACGTATTTTTATGTTTTCGGTTTTTATTTTTCTATTTCCTTTTGGACCATCAAGATCAATTCGCCTAGTGCCTCAAATTACCTAAGGCCGGATCTGGTTTACTTTTTTAGATATAGTTATATCCTAATCAAACCCAATAATATCCTTCCTTTACTATTAATTTCACTAGAATGTTTATATTTTTAAATGACTATATTTCTTTCTTACGATCTAAAATCTAAAGAGTCATACCAAGGTTCTAATGCATACATCATAAATAAAGCACTTTAATTATCCATTTTGTGCTGCCCATTTGGTGTTTTAATTGGAATGAAAAAAAAAGTGTTTTTTCTTTCACAGATTTTACGACTGCCTGGCATGCACCACAGGATGTTCCTGTAGCATGGCCACAGAGGATTATGAAGTTTTCAATTTAACACTAAATCCTAACGCCGGAAGTACTGTAGCCACTTTTAACGTGTCATTACCAAATTATCATTATTGTATGAAACACTGCAGTTTAGAGTTGACATCTACATCAAAACCTCATTTGCGATTTTGGCGAATTAATTGCACCGCTAAACCTACAAATGAAACTTGTTTCTTTGGTGTGGGCGTCAAGGGCTTTAATTTATTACTATGTTGGATAAGTAATACAAGTTTCAACGTCACGTTTGTTAATTCTACACATTTACAAGGAGACTGCATTACTAAAAACATAATAGATCTACAAAGTATGAATGAGATATTTGAATCCACTAGAATTATCTCGTTCAGAGGCTCTGACTTGACAAGTGAATCAAGCTTGTATCTGAGTTGGCAAAGTAGTTTGATCAATGACCATAATATACCAACTTTACTTGGAAACTTTACTACCATTTCTACAACTGTTCCAAGCGATGTGATTCTAGTTACCAGTGTCGCCCTACTATCTAGGCCTACAAGTGAATTAAATGAGCATTTTGAAACGAACACCATACCACATTTGAATACGTCATTTACACCTACACCATCTTTGTCTAGACTGTCTGTCATTGCCACACAAAGCACATCACTCCTTACTAACGAGAGTACTTCCAAAAGTAACCCGGAAATGCCATTTACTTATTTCTCCCAAACTCCAGTAACAACATATGCAGTAACTCCATTTCAAACAGATCGTACAAACAATCCACCAAAAAGCAAGTGGTCTGGTACAAAATTTAGTGCTTGTTATTTCTCCCACTTCCCATTCTCGGATTAAGCTCAAAATTCATCACTATTTTTAAATTTTTGTAACAAAATTGATAGATAAAAAAAAATTCAACCAATTAAATTTTGGTTATTAATAATTTTGTTTTGAATGGAAAAAGGAAAATAAATATTACATTATTGAGATATATGTCTGTAACTTTATAGTTCTTCCCCTTAGATAAACTTTTTTTTTTAAGTTACATGATATAACATTTGCATATTTTATTAAAAAGAAATTTATATAAATCAAATAAGAACATAAAACTAAAATGTTATTTAACCTTGGTTAGGCCAATAATAGAGTTTGCATCCTCTGTTTGGGACCCCTCAAACATCAAGAAACTGGAACAGACACAAAATAGTGAAGTGACATTTATAGCAAACGAATATTCACATTTGACTAAAGCAGTGATGCCCAAAATACGCCAGCGGGCCAGATCCGGCCGCGACGTGGTTCCATCAGGCCCGCCGAAACGTCGGCACAAAGTGGAGAAATCTCCCTTCCATTAAAAAGGTTGAAAAAATGTATCATTACCTACGTTTGGGCCCTCACTTTATCTCTGATGGATTGGTATTATGATTTTTAACATTTGTGTGTTTATGAATTGGAACTCTGAATGTAGAATCTACCACGAAAAGTGAACGTGTCTGTACTTTTTTTTTGGTGAACATGTTAATAAGCCGACATATTTATTGTATAAAGAAAGTGTGACTTTTTAATAAAACGACAACATAAAAACGGCACTATAAAATAAATATGGCGGCAGTATTGGTTTGAGTCGCAAATAAAAGATTGTTTAACTACGCCTAGAGATTGGAGGATCCATGTGAATATTTACCAAAAAGAGACCAAAAAAATGTAGTCTGTTGTAAAGCTATCTTCACTGTTGCTCACATTTTAAGTAGAGATATGAAGCTGTTTTCTGACGAGTAAAAAAATGTCAAATAACCTATTAATTAAGTATTAAATTCACAATTTCTACCAAAATAGCTTCAGAACAATTTCATTTGGTTTTGAAACTTTTCGGTCATGTGGCCCGCGAGACCTGTGTCGGAAATTAAAACGGCCCGCAGGTCGAATTAGGTTGGGCATCACTGGACTATAGTAACACCTTTAGTAAAATCACTAAATTTAGAAAGCCTTCAGGATAGAAGTCTAAAAAATAAAGTAATAATTATACATAAAACACTCAACCATAATCTTCAAATACAAAAACAAAATCTAATAAAAATACTCTGAAAGACACAAAGATAAAGGCACATTCCTCGTTCCATATACTATGACAAATTTGTACAAATGCTTCTTCTTCCCTAGTGCTATTAGAGCATGGAATGGGTTGCCTGAGCTAGCCAGGAAAACAATCTTCTTATTTGTTGTAGCGTCTGGATAAGATAAGATGGATGGATAGATAGATAGATAGATTTCTTTAAAAAATGTATGCTCTATGTACATGTGTTCACTATTGAAAACACCTTTTCTTTCAGATTCACAGAATGTGTATGTATTCAGACCATACAGTTGTGTGAGACACACAATTTTCAACTCAACTATTACTCAGAAGAAAATCACGATTGCAGTCTATCGATGAAACAGATTTGCTCCACACAATTTGTAGGTGTGAGCAGGTGAGGGTGGCGCTACTGAGTGAGGCCTTTTTGTTACTCGCTGCTGCTCAACATTTGTTTATTTAAATAAATATAAAAATAAATATAGTAGCCTAATCAACCAGACAGCACAATTTAACTATACTAAACTAGCTAACTAAAAATAAAATAACAAACTGAAATTTTAAAAGGAACTTATATACACTTTATTTACAACCAACTTACAAAGCAATAAAAATATAGGTGAATACGACAATGAAAATAAACTTAGAAATAAACAAAAACTATATATACGCAATACTAAATAATTTATCAACCCTACTTAACTGAACTTAACAACTCCACTAACCAAAACCCTCTGCATCTATGTTGCTAAGTCTACAACTACAAGCACTAACAAACTAACTATTACTAACTAAACCAACCATCAAATAACCTAAATTACCCCAACACTAAACAGTAGACTACTAGGAGCAGTAAAGCAGAACTACAGCAGACAATTAGACAGCCGAAATAATGGCAGTTAGGCAGTAATAACTGCGGCAGACAGTTATGCCGTAAGGCAGTTAGGCAGCAATAACTGCGGCAGACAGTTAGGCCGTAAGGCAGGAATTATAGCCTGCAATTACAAAATAAACAAACATAAGACAATATTCAAAAAATAAAATAATAATGGACTATAACACATATATTAGACTGGACTGGTCTAGACCTAGTTAGTGCATACACATAATACAAGCATGAGGTAATTTCAATTACCTACATGTAGCTAATAAAAGCAATACCTGAGTTATTAAAGTCCCAGCCACAACCAACACAGGTCAGACTAGACTACAATAAACATAAGCTAGATCTAGATAATAGTAGATAAGACTAAACAAGCCGCCATGACAGCGATGCTTAGGCCGCAGCCATCTTTTACATTAAAAAGTAGGACAAAATGCCAACTTAAATAGAGTGGTTATCCTAACGATAAAATATTCATAAAAATACATAGGAAACAAAATAATAAAATATTAACACATAGACATTGTATAGGAAAGCAAAAAGCATTAAGGCTGGCGCAATTGGGTGACGCTACCCAAGTCTACAGAACTTCCGGTTCCATCAGAGGTAATCATGGCTAATTAACTAGCCAGTGATGCCACTACACTAATCAGTCTACATCTAGACTCTAGCAATAGATGCAGAAACAATCAATACAAATACAAACGAAAGAAAGCAAAAATAAAAACATTTTCCAACTTGCAGGCGGTCCCAGCTGAAATTATACAACACACAATTAGCTTTATACAGGCACCACTGTCAGCACTAACCACTGGTCAAGACAAAAGAGAGCTCAACGTGGTTCCGGAGCTAGCTATAACTGGCCAGCGCGAACATATCGGAGAGCATGACGTCACGCTAATTATCTAAAACTAAACTGGACTACTGATTTCCCTAATTTGTACCTAGCCGTACACAACAATAAAATCTAGCAAATTACCAAAGACACGAACTATACAACATTGTATACCAAATTAAACAGCATTAAAAAGAGAATCTTAAAATTTAAATCCTACAAGAATACAAAAAGGAAGATAAAAAAATTTTTCTTCATTCCTGGTTAGTATAGAATACTATAGTAGTTTTTTGCGTTGTCAATGTAATTTACTTGGGAACAGTGGACACAAATACCTCGAGCCCAATCTGGGGCTCACGACTGATATCGAGTAGAATCTCACCACATTTTTATATTGTCTTTTGCAGTATATGGCTCGCCATCAAAAGGTTCTTTCTCTAAAGGAAATAGAGGATATTCTCAATGCCTATGACTTCTTCGATTCTGACTATGAGGACGACAATAATGGTCCTATAGATATTGTTGAACTTCCTCCAGAACTGGTCGATGAAATGTCAGACAATGAAGATTTTGATGAAAATATAATTGATGATGAGGAACCATCAGATGTTCCCGGATTTGTTGAAATTCAACATGCGACTGGAAACAATGAACCTGCAATAGGAGTGGACCAGTCTGCGCCGTCAACGAGTACAGCTATGACAGATTCAGGTCCACCAACTTCTAAAAAGAGAATGACGACTTTGACTTCAAATTGGAAGAAGAGACAACCCAGTTACTCGAAAGTGTATCCAAATGCTGATGATGTGCAGAGAAGAAGGAGTGCCCTCATTTGCGAACTACAGGGGAAAAGCCCAGTTGACTGTTTCGAGAAGATATTTGATGACACAATTGTCTCCAATATTGTCAAACAGACCGTTATATATGCCACGCAGAAAAACGTTCACGATATCCAACTTTCAAACGAGTGCATCAGGAAATTTATTGGAATTCTTCTTTTCACTGGATATCATTCTCTTCCTCAAGAACAATTATACTGGTGTGAAGATGAGGACATGGATGTCCAATGCGTGAGACAATGCATGAGTCGGAACAGGTATCTGGAAATCAAGCGGTATCTCCATGTCAGCGACAACTCTTAGTTAGAAAGTATTGCACCACAGGAACGTGATAAGCTCTTCAAGATTCGTCCAATAATCGACCAACTGAACGAGAAGTTTCTGCAATATGGCGTGTACTCGGAAAATGTAAGCATTGATGAACAAATGGTTTGATACTACGGGCACCATTATCTGAAGCAGTTCATACGCGGTAAGCCCGTAAGGTTTGGATTCAAACAATGGGCGATTTGCTGCTCAGAAAGTGGCTATTGCTATCAAATGCAAGTGTATGAAGGCAAAGCAAGAGACGGAGATGATCCAGCCGTGACGGGACTTGGATCATCTGTTGTCCTGAAGATGATTTCGATTTTGGAAACACCAGAAGCTCACAAGGTTTACTTTGACAATTTCTTTACCGGGTTCGCTCTTATGAAACATCTGCAAGATGTTGGTGTCCGAGCAACAGGAACAGCTGGATTCAACAGAATGAACAAATGTCCAATTGCAACAGACAAAGAGATGAAGAAAAAAGATAGAGGGGAATATGATTACAGATTTGATATGAAGAATAAAATTTTGGCTGTCACATGGAACGACAACAGCTGTGTGAGGCTGTTGTCGAATCATGAACCCATCGAACCTGTCTCACAGGTAAAACGATGGAGTAGAACTGAGAAGAAGGATGTTCTTGTCCCCCAACCAAGACTGATCACAGAATATAACACGCATATGGGAGGAGTAGACAAAATGGACTGGAACGTCCAAAAATATAGAATCAGGATAAGAGGGAAAAAATGGTACTTTCCTTTACTTACAAATGCCATTGACATATCAGTGATGAACGCCCACGCTCTATATTGTATCGCAAATGGTCAATTTTCCCATGTTGGATTTTAGAAGAATGATTTGCAGAGCTTATCTTGCTCTGTCTTCCTCAATATCCGATCCGAAAAAAGCTGGAAGGAAATCTTTCACTAAGTCTTCAATGAAGCGTGTTCCTGTAGATGTCAGAACATCTGGATATCACTGCATCGACCGCACTGAAATGGGGAAACAGAGGATATGCGCAGTGTGTAAGAAAAATGCAAGGAAAGAATGCAGTAGATGCAATGTAAATCTTTCATAAATCTTTGACTTAGAGCCAGTAAAATGTTTTTATCCTTATTTGATTAACTGAGAAATTTCGTAGAACTGTTTTTATTTGTACAGTTGGTCATTACATCTAAAAGAACTAAATAGCAAGTATACAAATAAATCCATATCTTCATGTGAGTTTCAGACCGCCTTATTTTTTAATTTCAAATCCCCTTTGTGTCAGGCAAACACAGGTTATCTTTGCACAAAAGCTAGTCAATGTCAGCGATGAAGATGTGGCCAAAACATGCCAGATCAGTCTGAGGCTCACTTTTTTGAGTCACTTTAAGTATTTGATGATCACCTGCAACTCAGCAAGTAGTCAAACTTCCAAAACTGTATCCAAATGTAGCCTGTCTCAGTTCCCTGTCGAGACATTGGTCTACGTGTGATGGGAGCACGGAATTTTGTGTGATCAGCCAAGCATGACTTCAGACGGTCTCTCCATCCAGATTTCACAACCCGTCATTTCAGGGGAGGTACACCTAAAAAATCTATTTTCGTTAATATTTATCAGACATTTATCAAACTTGTATGGTTGATACAGTAACTCATCCTGATTTTAAAAACATAGAAAAAATGTGTTATGACTTTTGTGGTTGCCATGGAAATGGCCGCTATCTTGTTTTTTGTATATGATTTTCAAAATGCTATTTCTCTTTAACTAATAGACAAATATGAGTCAAATCTTTTTCATTTGAAAAAGAAAACAACAAAGAATAAAGTGACATCTCAAAATTTATTATATTTTAATATTTGTTTTTAACATATAACAGTAAAGTTGATCATTCATTTTTTAAAGAAAAATATAATTTTTTTTACATTCATGTCAATAGAAAATGAAAACCTAACAATATATTTTAAAAAATCAAGATGTCACATGAAAGTATTACAATAGATCTTTAAGTCTTTCAAATTTCATGTAAATATCTTTAATGGTTCTAAAGATTTATAAATTTTAGTGAATGCATTTTTGGAAAACGGCCATTTTGAGAAAAACTGATTTTAAATAAAATGATGTTTGTAAAACTAAGTTAACCAACTATATTTGAATATATAACACTTGTAAGTTAAAGAACAACATGTAAACTAGTGTTATTCAAAATTTCACATCATTAAACCAACTAGTTCTTAAGTTATAAGACTTTTAAGAAGACTTATTAAGAAAAAACAGAAATGAGAAAAAAAAAGCAAAAATTGAGAACTTACATAAAAGATTTAAAAATGTCTAGATTAATATGAAACTCCTTCAGCTTCAATAAACTGCAATTCTTTACGAGCCTTAGCCTCCTTTCTTAATAACAGTCTTCTTTTTACAACTTGTTTTTTATAAGCTGCATTTTTCAAGCGTTTCTCAAGTCTCAATAATCCAAGTCGCTGGCTACTTTTGCTTACCTGGCAGTTGAAAAACTTTTTATTTCACTACCAAAAGAAAAGCCAAAATTGAATAGTCCTACTGCAGCTTAAACAGAAAAGTTAACTTTTTTTTAGTGAAGAAAATCTGGATTTGCTGCAAATATTCCAAATACATGAATGAAAAGACTCATTCGCATTTTGAGTTGAGCCAAGCAAACATCGCTGTAGAAGTTGAGGCTCTGACAATCTTTTGTATATAGGCTTCAGATGTTCTGCTAGCAAGTCATAATTGAGAGGCGTATGTATATGGAGATTGTGTTTACCAGGCTTTACAATTTTTGCCTCACAAGATTTATAAAAACACCAAGAATCTGCACCTGAAGGACACAGATGATGCTCTTATCGGTCGAAAAATTGTGATACATGCTCGCAAGTATAGCATTTCTCATTTGCTTAGCATCATTGTGTATCGTATCGCTCTGGTGTAATACTTGGACAGTTTTTTTATTGTTTGTTGTGTAAGTTTTCCTACACCATTACCTCCAAGTGAAATTCCTTTCTTGCTACAATCTGTAACCAAATTACGGAGTGCAGTGCCCATCCTTTTCCCCACATGGTTGACACACTTTTCTTTTGTTATAGGTACATCTCCATAAGGTTTTATTTCACAGACTTATTAAAGGCTTTAGAATCACCATCTGACAACATAGTGGTGTAGCGAAATTTGAACTTCTCAATGGATCTCCTCCGTATGTGTTTCCATCATTCCAGACGATCCTGAAAAATATAAAACAAAAAGTTAATGGAAAGACAATAAACTGTTTTGTATGCTGTTTTTAAATAATTTAAAAAAACATGTCAGTTTAAAAATGAATCTAGATTTTAATTACTGTAAAAGGTTTTAAAACAATAGAAAAATATCTCACCTGTATAGTTGATATCGTAATCAGGTTTGTGACCATCAGCATTACAATAAGGACACAGAAGAGGTGAAAGCATTTTTTCAATTTGACTAATGTCAATGATTGTTCTATATGCTTGTTTAGCTGATTGATCATTAAATAGAGAGCTAGAGATTCCAAAGCAGGAATATCAACAGTTTTTTTTTTTTTGGAACTTGTTTGCATAGACAACAACACTGACGAGTTACTTGGAGTTGAAGGAGCTGGTGTTACTTTGTCTAGATCTAGTTCATGATCTTTTCGACATAGGCCTACAGTGTTCTTCATCTTGGCAATCTTGCGAGCCTCTAGAAGTTGTTTACTTCTTTTTTTTTAATCTTCCCATAGCTAGCACTAGAGCTAGAATGTCTAGAGCAGTGGAGCTAGATTTAGATGATAGTAGACTAGATGATAATTATGGATAAGACTTAGTCGTTAGACCTAGTCAAGCTCAAATAAGAATGAACTTGAAGACAATTACTGAATAAGTCACAATCGTAGAAGTCTAAGCTCTAGAATATTATCAATATAGATTTAGACTATATATTATATATATAGAATCTAGACTAGAATGATATGATTATGATGTCCAGCAGAGTCGCCAGAGAGACTAGTCTGACTAGCTATACCTATAGTATTAGATCTACAACTCAGTCAACTATAAAATGTTGATTATTCTACTTACAAGATGTAAGAAAAGCAAGCACAGAACATATAAAACGTTTATTTTAAGATACTAAAACTGTTTAGAAAATAAATGTTAATTTTTCACATACTATAATTTCTACACGCTGTAGGCAGTTCAGCCATTTATTTTCGATAACCTGAGGTACACAAAGTCGCTAGGGGAATCCTAGGAATAGACCAATCAGAACGCAGCATTTATAAAGGGGTCTATATTTACACCAAAAGTAATCAAAAAGAGTACGTAAGTTTCTAAATATTGCGAAAATGTGCTAATAAAAGATTAGGAAGTGATGCCAAATTTTAAAAGACATTTGGACGCTGAACAAATTGATACCAAATATGACTATTTTATTAGCAATGCACATGTAACTATGGAGAATTTTGGAATTTTGTTATAAAATCGTCATTAATATACACCCGAAAAATGTAAAAAAATATGTTTTAAAGCATTATTTTAAAAAAAATTAAAGTACTTATCAAGTAAATAAATGGATAAGCTATCTAAATATGTTTAAATCTAAAAATCGATTTTTGGGTCGAAAATTTCGATTTCCAAAGGTAATCCTCCCCTTCCACCAACAGGCTGGAAGACACATCATTTACTATATTATCACCAATGATGTTTAGTAATAGCACCTGGCAAACATCATTCGACTATAGTGTAACATTCAGCAGCGTATTTCTTGCGACCACTAATAGCATTGAGACATCCAACACTCAACACATATAGATGCTTACACTGCATTAGCAGCATTTAGTAATAGTATAATTGATTCGACACTAATAGCATTGAGACATCCAACACTCAACACATTATAGATGCTTACACTGCATTAGCAGCATTTAGTAATAGTATAATTGATTCGATAAGTACTGGGTCATATACTCGATACCGACACCTGTAGTGATTAATAAGCCTACATCTTTAGTGTATTCTGCCGAAAAGAGTTACAGCAGTCTGATATATTGGAACAGTGCCAGTTCTTTGTCAGATTTCCTAGCATCGACCAGCATCATACCATCATTCACAACGTTCGCAACCAATAGAGAAACACTCATTTCAGCAACATCACTGACATCAGCATTATACAACCCTGTCTCAGCGAGCTCTTTTCCAAATGAAAATCTACCTACAATGTTTACGAGCGCCATTTCAGCAACGTCACTGGCATCATCATTAAACAGCCCTGTCTCAACGGGCTCTTTTCCAAATGAGAATCTACCTACAATGTTCACGAGCGCCATTTCAGCAACAAGATCTATCATAGAAGCATCGTCCACCTTGAGGTCTACGCTGGTCACTTCCTCTGCGACGATGATACTCAACGCAAATCGAAGCGACAGCGTCAAAAACACGATCAGTTCAAACACGACTCAGAGCTCCAGCCACTCGTCGAGCTGTGACGTGGTGTGCATCATTATTGTCTCCGTGGTGGCAGCAGTTGTTCTAACTCTAGTTCTTATCCTACTCTGCTATTTATTCAGGATTAGAGAATCCCAAAAGAATTGATTGCTTGGAACATAATCCACAATGTACTGTTCAGCTCTCAAAGACTGTCTTTTTCTGATCATTTGAATAAAATTATTTCCATGAATTGATGGAATAAAGATCATTTGTGTAATACGCTATAAGCCTTGTGAAGTAGCAGAGTTAGTGTTCGTTGATAAGTTGGCATTAAAATTGCAAGAAAAAGATTTAGGCCTATATTTACTTACCTTTTGCTCATATAAAACATCGTCTCGTACTTATACTATTTAAATTACCAAATAGTGTATGCTACAGATATACATATAGCTGATATAAGTATTTTCTATTTTAATTTTCGAAACATTGGTACTAATTCCATAGTACGTATAATTGAACATTTAAACAAAAATTTTAAAGTATTTTTTTTTTGTATCTTGAAAAATGAATTGACCAGTTTCACCCCCTCACCCATTTCCCAGTTAGGCCGTCGCGCCCGTATTTCAGAATATCGACCCTCTTTTGGAGGCGCGGTGGGTGAGTGCTAAATAGTAATGGGCAAAAGTTAACTAAAAAGTTAGAAACTTTTAGTTTAACTAAAAAAAAATTAATAAGGCCATTGTTTAACTAGAAAAAAAAAAGTTTAGTTAAAATCGTAGTTTAATTAATTTTTTTTTTTAGTTACTAACTAAAAAGTTTAATTAAAATTTGTACAACTTTTCAACATGTGGTCAGGGTTGAAACGCACATCCCTGTTTTCTAGTCATGTCATATCAATAACTTTGATTTAAAAAAAAAAGATGCAGTTAACAACTATTTAGTCAGTCTGCATTTAGAGAGAGTAACGTAAGATGCAGGTAGAAGTCATAGCAGTTAATATCTTCACTTGGCTGTTAAAGTATTATAAAATGTTGTTAAACATTTTTAGCCAAAGGCTTAAATGCAATATTATGAATGGGGTTGTTTCAAATTTTTGGGGAGTCACATGGTGGTGTTTAATTTCTGTTTATAGTGGGAATCTGATATAAGCGTGTTAGGTCAATATTTAGTGGTTTTAATCAATTCATTTGCGGCAAACAATAATTTTTTAACTGCAGGAACATCAAGTACTCCCTTTTATAGTCTTGAGACTTATTATTGAGATTTAAGTGTAAATCAACAGCTAGGCCTATATAGATCTAAAAGCATTAGGATAACCATCTCTAGAAAAAAAATCATAATCCACACCCTCTCTGACCATAAAGTAAATAAACTGTGTCCAACTGATTTTAACAACTTGGTCAGCTAGACATACACATGTAGGCCTAGTGTACTGTACGTGTGTAGTCAATGGTACAACAAGACTACCCTGCATTTTTTTATTACGCGTTATGCAATAGTGTTTGCTTAATGTGGAGTGATCAGACAAGAAAATGACACACTGGCGTTGCTAGTCAAGAATGTTCGTAGATATATCATTATACTAGAATAGTTACACCCACCCCCCTGCCCAGAAAGTAAATAGACGGTGTGTCCGACTGATTTTAACAACCTGGCCAGAAAGACGTACACTTGTAGGCCTATATTGTGTACTAAGTGTGCAGTCCATAATGACGAGACAACCTTGCGCGTTTAACGGTTATGCAATAGTATTAGTTGTATTTTAGTGGTCAGACAAGAAAATAGCACATCGGCATGGTTAGTCAAGCTTGTATTTTACTCTATAAAATAGTTATACAGCTCAAATTGTTCTTAAAACTCTAATCTAACGATTTCGTTTCTATTTCTTTGGTTACTAGATCTAAATTTGAAATTCTAAATCTATGTTATTTAATGAAATTTTAAACATTACCGGTATAAGTAAGATTTTCCATTATATAATAAGATATTATTATTTAAAAAAAAGAGTAACATTCTTTTCTAATGGTTTAAATTCAAGGCAAAAATAAAAGCACACTTATTTATTTAGGCATCTTTTTAAATTTTGAATTGTGCATTAACGTTTTTGTAAGAAACATATTCCTTATTAGGCTACTAATTTTATCATGGATAAATATGATTAAATATTACCATTACCATAGACATACAGTCGGATGATTTATAGGTCTACTTCAACCCCGCATAACAAAGTTATGAATAGTTTAGTTAATTTTCGTTAGTTTAGTTTAACTATATTTTGAAATTCATGATAAACTTTTAGTTTAACTTATTTATTTTAGTTGAAAACTAGTTTTAGTTTAACTTTTAAAAGTTAGTTTACTTTCCATCATTTGGCGTCCTGGGTTCAAACCTCGGTGATTTTGAGTTTCGGTATCTTTAGGTCGCTTAGCTCTAATGGGTACCTGACATTAGTTGGATAAAAGTAAAGGCGGTTGGTCGTTGTGCTGGCCACACGACACTTTCGTTAACCGTGGGTCACAGAAACAGATGACCTTTACATCATCTGCCCATAGATCGCAACGTCTGAAAGGGGAACATGGTCTTTTTTAGGAAAGGGGTAGCTCCACAGTTTAGGAACTATTGTTGCACAACTTAATCGTATTCCATATTTGCATGAGAACAAACACTAGTAAGCAAAAAAAAACAAAAAACAACATATAATATAGACCAGCGGTTCTCAACTTTTTTTGCTCAGCGACCCCTTTTTACAATTCCTCATAACGCCGCGACCCCAACCTACCCCCAATTGTAAATTATTTTCATTCATGTGTATAAGTAACTGTGCTTTCGTTAATGCAGATGTAGATTGACAATTGATGTTTAAGCGAAAACTGAGATACCCTAAAAAAAAAAAAAGAAAGAAAGAAAGATCGTAATATGACCCTTGACCATACAGACGCCAGTCCAGAGCTTTAAAAAAAACACGACCAGGCGTAACCATACGTTATGCAATGATGCGCATATTAACTTAAAATGTTAAAAATATTTCTGCTGCGACAATTAAAATGTTTAAAATCAGTTTTGATTCTGTTGTCTGCAACAACTAACAATAAAAACATTAAATTCCAATAAAAAAAAAACTTTGTATGTGACAAGTTTTACATGCTAGAATTAACAGATAAATCCATATTTTCGATGGTCTTAAGCGACCCCTGACAAAATGTCAATCGACCCCCAGGTTGAGAACCCCTGATGTAGACGAAGTTGCTCGTACAAAAGCAGTTCTTATTTTCCTCCTGATTTTGCACTCGCAAAGTTGACCAACTCCTTTTCGAGACTAAGAGATATCAAATCAGATAATGTCTCATTGAAAGAAACTCTGAAATCGGTTAACTCTTTCTCTCCTAATTAACGTTGATTTGACCCCATTAAATTCAATTAATTTCTTTTTAGGAAGCATAATTTGTGTTATATAAGAAGAGCATGCATTCTTCAAAATTCTATACCAAAAGTAACGCTTTCTGATTACAAACAAAAATGTTATTGAAGTATAATCATAACAGTGTAGAATGTACAAACCAATGTGAAAAATGAACAATTCTGTCAGAACGTGGAAAAATAATTATGGAGATTAAATAAATTTTAACTAATGTAGTGGGGTGTAGACTTGTTCAGGCCACACCGGCCACCCCGATATCCCCATGACCTTTTCCCTCTAGATGGCGTCTTGAGTCCGCGCTTAAGAAAGGCAAAACAGCCTGAACAATGCACATGTCCATTTTGCCGACACCTCCTGTTACTGCAGATGGATCTATTTGAACTGTGCCTTGATCTACAATGTGTGTTTTCGTATGGATGCAAGTAAATACTTTTGGTATTAGCTACTTTTTACTGTTTCTTATAATAGATTATAATTTTATTTAGATCTAGAATAGATGTAGTGTTTAGGTATAGTATCGCTACCCCGGTTTCCGACCATGTTGTCATTGTTGTTGAGCTATTTATTATTATTATTATTTTTAGAAAACCAGCATATAAATTTTTTTGAATTGCGTCCCTGCTGTAGTATACTAGAGTCTAGCGCTAGACGAAATATATCCCATATATAATATTAACAGTCCATCTTGTAAATGTATTTTTACAACCAGTGTGTGTATAGTCTACTACTACTAGATTGTAGGAATTAGTAAGTGTATAGATTTGGGTTATATATAACACGAGTTTGTTTTATGTAGAACAACTTTACTTACAATTGATTTGTAGAGGACTACTTTGTCATTAATTTTTATAACACCATGTGAGTTCCCTATTATGAGGTCTTGGGCAGGGGTATCCATTACAACTACTTTTATCTGGCATGTAATCCAGGGAGATTCAATCCAGACCTTGGCAGTTTTACATGTCAAATTTTTGTACATTGGCATAGATCACCTTAACAGTTTCTTTTAAATATTGTTCTAGTTTGACTAGATTGGATCTTACTATTGATGTTGTTGCACCAGAATCTCTCATTGCTTTAATCTCTACTGAATTTACATAGGATGGAAAGACATTTACTTTAGACATGTCTGCTTGTAGGTAAGCAACATTTTCTTCTCTTTGGACATTGCTGTTATTGTTATTGCCTCTATTTCTGTTTCTGTTTTGATAGTTAGTATTGTAGTTAGACTGCTGGTTGTATGTGTCCCTCCTTGATTGTCTATTAGTATTATAGTTATTGTAATAGAAGTTGTTATTTCTAAGGCTCCTTCTTTCTCTGGGGCTTGCGCTCTGGTTTGATCTATAGTTTCTATATTGATTGTTATAGTTACTAGGATTGTTGTAATTATTTTGATTATAGTTGCTAGGGTTATGGTAATTAGTGTAACTTCTACATCTAAAGTTGCTAGTATTAGTTTGTCTGCATTGGCTTTTAATAAAAGCAAGTCTTAGAGTTAGAAAATTTAAATCTATCATTAGTATTACTGTTTGATGTACTGTTGCGGCTAATTGATGTAGGTCTCTTTTATCCATAGTATGACCAGGGTGACTATCTTTAAAAAGGTTTAAATTAGTAATGAGATCAGTTTCTGTTTTTACTTTCTTTTCTTTAAGAAAAGTGAACACTAAATCTGTTACATTGGACAGTACATTGTCAATTAAGATCATGTCTAAAATTTGAATTGGATCTTTTATGTCACACTTAGCTAGTTCTAACCACTTAAGCATATTTGCCTTCATGTCAAAGATAATCCTGTTGAAGTCTCCATCCTTGTTTAGTTTAATTTTTTTAAAGAGTTTTCTGTAATAGTCTTCACTTTTTCCAAAATGTTCCAAAAGTCTAGTTTTAACAGCAAGGTAGTCTTTTTTTTGTTCAGTTGTGAGTGTGCTTATTATGTTTAGAGGTTCTCCAGATAAATTGGCTAAAAGATGTTTTGTCATATCCTCATTGTTTAAATTATAGGTGGATGAAACATGTTCAAACTGAACTAGGTAATTCTCTAATGTTTCCTCCTTAATATTAAATTTATGAAATTTGGAAATGAATGGTTTGTTAGTAGTTTGCTGGGTAATAATGTTGGGGTTCATTTTTGCTGCTTCCAATTTAGCTAACTCTACATTGTCCTGACTTTCTTTTTGTTTTGTTTCTAGTTCTTTTAGTTCTTTCTGATGAGCTCTTTCCGCAGCTCGTTCTTCCCTATCTCTAATAATTTGTTTCTTTTCTTCCCTATCTTCTTTTTCTTTCTTTTCTATTCTATCTTTTTCCTCCCTTTCTTTCTTTTCTGCCTTTTCTAATTCTTTTTCTATAAATTGTCTCTTTTTATCACCTTCTAGTTCCATTACTTTTACAAGTTCTAGAATTTTATCATATGATGCCATGGTTATTGCTACTGTATCAATTTATGTCTAATGAGTAGTTAAAGGAGTAAATCAATCAAAGTATATAGTTGCAAAAAAAAAAGAAATATGTTCCTTAAGCATACGCACGAAATAGAGTTGGGTGTCAGTCAAAAAAGATAACACATTGGCATGGTCAGTCAAGCATGTAGATAAATTATACCCGTTCACTAGTTAGAGGTTAAAGGTTGGTTTTTTTTTTTACGTATGTTAGAAACATCTTTCTGAATTAATTTTTAGTAATTATTTTATTCGTGGTTTCAGTAACTGTTACAAAAGGGAACCATAGTAAGCCTATGGATGTCAGGTGTGTAAAAGTCGTCCTAGCCTGATACACAGTGGCTAAGTACGCATCTTAAGTAAAAAAAAAAAATAATAACAAGGAGTTAATTGATGTCACAAATTATTAAGAATATTGTTATCAAATCAAGACACTTAACTGCAGGCGTAATATTCAAGTTAACACGTTAGAAAAATTATTTTACGTTAATATTTATTGTCAGTGTAAAATCCTTTGTTAGCAGGTTGCGTTTTTTAGATTCTGGCTTAAAAATGGTCAATGTCTATCAATATATTGGGTGTCAAGGACCAAAGAAATAAAATAAAGATTATGGGGTGTTTAGCTCTCCATTTAAAGATAGCCCTGGTCGTGTCTTCCACAAAATAATTAGTTACTGGCTTACTGGGCTATATAATCTCGCGGTTTGTGTTCTGTGTAGCTAAAAGTCACTCGTGTGATCTTTAGTCCAGCTTACTAATTGAGATTTATGTTCAAGTAACTCGGCACACTTGAAAAGGTGTGGCCTCTAGCCCAACCACGTGATTAACATTTTTCTCCTAATAAGCAAACTCTTTGTCCGGATACCCATGTAAATGTTTGGCTTGAAGTCCAGTCCAACCCCCCCCCCCCCCCCCCAAATTAAGATTAACTACTAAGTAAACAAACATAGTTCCCTCGTGTGACCTCTAGAGCGTGCTTACATCCATCATATCTGACTTAGGGTCACCTATCAATCAATGAACTCAATGTGATGGACTAAAAAAATAAAAGGGGGAGGGAGTTCATCTGGAAATATACCTAGTTACCTTAGAGGTGTGGCTCTTGTAGTCCAGCCCCCCTAATAAAGATTAACTACTAAATAAACAAACTCAGTTCCCTCGAAGGTGTGACCTCTAGAGAGTGTCAATACGCTGACATTAAACCTACGTCCATCGTATTTAACTTGTGGTCACCTGCCTATAAAAAAATCTCAATGTGATGGACTAAACAAATAAAAGGGGTGGGAGTTGTTCATCTCTACCTCTGGAGATTTACTCGCACAGCTAGACAGACGTCTGGTCGGCATGACGTAGTCAAGGAATGTAGCATTTTAACATGTTAACTAACCTACTCAAAGGTCAAGACAAATTGAAAAAAGTGTCAGCCATTGCTGCTCTGTGTGTAAAGCGCATTTATAATGTAAAGTTTCATTTCTATTTCTATTAAGTATTAACACGCCTTGTCTTTATTATAAACAATGTTTGGTGCATATTCATAATGGCTCTATTTTTAAGCACATTATTTTGTTTTAATATAAACATTAATACATTCTACAACAGACATTAATGGAACGAGGTCCACTTTATGCATATTAAATAGGTGTATTTTTTACTATCCGGTAGTGATATCCGACTGGAGCCGAATAGCACCGGATTGTAAAAAATGCTGGATATTCGGCAGAAGCCGGAGCTGGAGGGACTATCCGGTGCACCCCTAGTTTAAGTTATATGTAAGTATATATTATTTAAATAGTTTTAAAGAAGTTTTAACAAAGTTTTTCAATATTTTACTAAAATTTCTTTAAAGTTAACATTTTCAAGCAAGAAACCAAATTTGTCTTTTTCAAAATAGGGGTTTGTGGTCACAAGTATGATTGAATTTGGGATCCTGCTGGAATACTATGAACTGTAAATCAGAGATGGGAGCACTTCATAGCATTCATAGCCATAATTAACTAATTTTCTTATTATTGTAATACCCCGACTGAAATATCTCCATAAAAAAAAATTAAATGTCACATACAGATGTAGATCCAAGCTATTAGATTAAAGTAGATCTACATCAGTGATGCCCAAAATACGGCCCGCAGGCCTGATTCGGCCTGCGGCGTGCTTCCATCCAACCCCCCGAATCGAGGGCGCAAAAGATAGTAACCCCCCCTTCTACTCTAAAATATTTTTTTAACTGTATCTTGACCTACGTTAGGGCCTTCATTTTTTTCTAATAGAGTACTACCAAGGCATTTAACATTTGTGCGTTCATGAAATAGGAATATAGAATCTACTAGTAAAAATGAACGGATGTTTATTTTTTTAGTAGAACATGATACCATTCCTAGCCGACAAATATAAACAGAACTTATGCCATTTTTAAGTTTAAGGAGAAAATGCAAATATCCGAATAGTTCAATGAAAGTACTAGATCCTCGGATTTGAAATAAAATAGTTTCAGGTCAATTTCATTACGTTTTTGTATCTTTTTCATCATGTTTCCTGCGCCCGCAAAATTAGTGTTGGAAATTAAAATGGCCTGCATATTGAATCAGGTTGGGCATCGCTGATCTAGATGATTCTAGATCTATAGTGAGAAATATGTATATTTAAGTTTTTTCTATATTATCTAAGTAATTACTAATCATTACTAATGCTTTAAAAGCCCAGTGTGGTAGAGATCCACTTCTTATAAACAACTTGTATCTGCATGAAAAAGAGTCACATAAGGAAGCCTTACTATGCAGTTTTATTGCTAAACATTCTTCCTCACCTAGTTGTTTTTGCTCGTCTTGCTTAAGAACTCAGCAGAGATTTAGCAGCATTCTCTCAATTGCTTTTCAAAGCATTTTTGGTGGACTTTATGTACAAAGTTTAACAAACAGTTTCTCCTCCTGTACAAAATTTAATAATCAGTGAAACAAACATAATTTTAAAAAATTCAGTAACATCTTTTTTTAAGTCACAGTGACAGGCCATTTCAAAAACGGGGGTGCACAAAATTTTCAAGTCTGTTTCCATCACTGCATATTTTTTATATTGGGGAAAGAGTTATAAATTTGTTTGTGAATATTCGAGATTTAATGTTTTCACATTAAAGCACTGATGCCTTAAACTATGTCCCATGGGTCATGTCTCTACTTGAAACTTCCCATAGTAAAATCATACAATCAAATAAGATTGATGCTATTGGACTGGAGATTATTTGCAATGATGTCACCCATGACCTATGCTGAGCTGAAATAGGTTGGGTATCACCGTATAAAGCTAGTTCATAGATTTTATAAATTATTTTCTAGTTTCTTGTATTAGTATTTCTCACTCCACAGATTTTGTCCAATGCTAGAAAGACTGCAGGCATGGGCACTGAACCATTGATTCAGGATATAAAAAAAGAGTGGGATGACAGTGTAGAGGAATATGATGACTACAGTGTAAGGACTGAAGCACTAAATGAAACCATCAAAGAAGAATTTGATCACTTTAAGGAGATTAAGCTGGAATCACCTTTGCCCAGAAATCGGAGAGCTTCAGATGGCTATTCAACATCAACAACTATTAGGACAGACAGTGAAGATGATTGTAAACCCCACTTAAACAGCTATGGAACAAGCATCGCATTGCTTTCATCATATGTTTCTGATGGTGGGAATTCTGGTCAGGCAAAAAAGAAACTGAAGCTTCACAATTGTGAGTTCTGTGATAAAATATTTGTCACAAAGTGTGGTCTCAAAAAGCACCTGTTTCAGCACACCCTTGGAAAATGCTTCAAATGTGATAGTTGTAATAGGTCATACTCTGGAATGACAACTCTGAAAAACCACCTTGTTACACACAGGATGCCAGAGTTGAAACCATTCAGGTGTGTCTTGTGCAACAAGGCTTTCAGGGATAATAATATCTTAAAAAGCCACATGTTTCTCCACATTCTAGATTCCCCTTTTAAATGCCAGATCTGCAAAAAGACATTCTGCTCCACTATATCACTGAGGAGCCATCACCTGCAGGTGCACAATGAGGCCAAACCTTTTAAGTGTGACATATGTGATTTTTCCTTTATTCAGAAGAGCAAGCTGGCAAGGCATGTTTTAGTGCACTCTGAGGCAAAGCCATACAAGTGTGACCTTTGCAAGAAGGAATTTAGAGAGAAGAGGTCATTACAAAACCATACCATCAACCATCAGGAAGACAAGCCTTTCAAATGCCACATATGTAGGAAAGGCTTCTCTGACAAAGTAACAGTGGCACGCCATCTGGTTGTGCACTCCAAAGAGAGACCGTACAAGTGTGATCAGTGTGATAAGACGTTTAGTGTGAAAAGTCGGTTGACTCATCATAAACTTCTTCATTCCGATGAACTTCCCTATGAGTGTGACATTTGCTGTAAGATGTTCAAAGTGAAAAAATACTTAAGGAGACATCAGGCCAAGCACAAAGCAAACAAGAACAAGTCCTAGATGGTAATTTATTTTTATTTCTTGTATAAACATACACATTTGGCTAAAATTATTTTCAGATTACATGTATCTTGGTTAACCCAATAGCTCCTATTTCCTGTTCAGGATAAATCTTTCCTATACCCGATACAATGAAGGGTAACTAAAAAAAAATCATAAAAAAATAAATATTTTGAAAATATATTAAAATTATAGATCTTATTCTAATAAAAAAACAAACAACTTTAAAAAAATAGTACAATATTAAAATACTTTTAGAAAAAAAAAAGCTTCATAAATAATGTTTTCCAGGTGGGGGCTTATTCACTTGGGGGCTATGGGCCTGTTCGTTCGTAAAATTGTAAAGCAAGAAGGCTTCCCAATTTTACTAAAAATAGAATTGGTAGTCTCTGAAATCATTTGTAATCACGCTTGCAAAGAGACTAAAATTCTTCTATTTAAAAGTTTAAAGCAAGCATATAATATTGATAAATGGGTTTTAGAAATTTTCTACAATAGTTTATTACTAAAACGAGAAGTTGTTCCCGACTGCAGAAGGAGCAAATGGGTTAACACAAGTTTTTAACCTGCATATTGTTGAAAAATACTACTGGCTTAAGAGAATTTTTTTGTAGCCAGTGCAAAATTTTGCATTTTGTTTTAGAAGATTTTGTTCATTGTGCAAACCATGCACTGATGGTATCAGTATTATATATTTACGTTATTTTATTATGAGAATTTTAATTTGTTCATTGAAATTGCTATATTTAATTTGATGATCTCAGTTTGGACCCTCAAAGAGATATGATTGTTTCTGTGAACAATCTTTCTTGTCTTTGTTTCTCTGCGCTTTTTATTTTTAGTTTTAAAAGCAGCCTAAGACTAGAACATTTTCATTTTATTGGGTGTGTTTTTTTAGTACTTTTAATTCTTTCTTTTGGAAAACAGATTGAACTATCAACAATTTTATTTTAGGACTGACTAATATTAATACATCAAATCAACTCATTCCATATGTTAGATTTTGTCAATGCAAGGAGCCAAAAAAAAACTGGCTTAAAAAATTTCTAGTGATAGTATTGTATGTTCTTATATAGAATCATTTTTTTAGTTTCTATGGCAAGTAGCATATCTAAGTTTTTGTCATTGAATGAGGAATGTTATACTGTAATCATTAATAAGATAATTACAAAAATAAAAAGTTATTAAACTTCAAGTATAACACTGGAAAAACATATTTAAAAAAAAAAAAAATTAAAGCTCAACTTACTGTTATGGAAATCCATAAATATTAATCCAAATAAGCTGATTTGTACACAAGTTATACCAAAAAGTTTTTAAGAAAGTAGGAAAGTTTCATTGAAATAGCACAATAAATAAAAAAGTTAAGAATTTCTTTGTCCACACACCTGAAATATTTTTTTTATACATTTTCTATGGAAAACTGAACGTTTTACACCATAAACACAAAATGAAAGAAAATCATTGTTCAGCCAACAAAGTTATTGCGCTTCTTGAAAGGATTTGAAGCATCCTTTATAATATATATATTCCAATTTTTATCAGCACTGCCATAAACTTGTACAACTCACTTCTAGTAACATCGTCCATCGTCCGAACACAGTATCGCTTTCGTGGTGGGTTGTTGAGTTGGCATTTTTTCCTTGCGAAAGAATTGATAGAAATTATCAAATGATCTTTTATTTAGTCATCAAAGATGTACAAAAAAAATCAGTTAAAAGTAGATCAGGGCAAACTCCAGGCATTTTCAGAGGGTGAAATCTGAAATCATGTTCAGTAGTTCCAGATGTAACATGGTGCCATTCAGGATCAGAAGTGACAGAACTATTATATGTACTAGACCTAGTTGTAGTGCTGGTATCAACAGACTGAAGACTAGTAGAGATCTAGAACATTTCCCTTTCCCTTTAGTTGATGAACATGAAGCAGTTTTTTTCACAATTGTTGGCTGAGGGCGAGGTCTAGTTGGTGGTTCATAATCTTCATCACTGTCAGTGTCATCAAATATAAGTTGTGGGTCCATATCAGAATCTTCATCATAAATAGGTCTAGGCTCTAGGTCTACTAGAACTACTTCTGCTAAGTTTCAAGCTTTTACCTGGATTCTGATCTAAATGTAAAGCTTTTGCTAGACTTAGACTGATAGGCACAGTCTTTCCATCCCGATATCGGAGTTTGTCTAACTGTTGCCAGCTATGCAGTCACTCCCAATAAGGCTGCTTATTTCAGTCTGTAGAGACTAAAGTGCCTACCTGCAGCCTTTTGCAATAGTGTCAAGTGGCTGCAGGTGGCAATTAAGTTCATTTAATTATTTAAGGATTTGTCCCATAACATACTTAATTAGATTATGGATGCATGGTTTACCGGAGCCCTATCTTACATAGTATTTGAATAGTTTTTGAATAATCATATTTAGACTACTAGATAAATCTACTTGATGAAAATTAGAATAAACCTTTGCTTAATTTTCTATTGATTCATTTAAGTGTTTCTCATAATCCTCTATCTTCCCACCACTCAACTGATCTAAAGCTATAACAGAAGTATCAGTTGGAGTAGTGAGATGTACTGAGTTGACAAGTACACTCTCTTGGGTTGTGGCATCAAACCCAAGAGTTAGGTCTATTGTTTTCATGGCAACTTCAGGGGCTTGTAGGTCTGAATTAACACCAAGTTTTCTAACAAACTTGTCTACAGATGTTCGATGAGGGACGCAATCATGAAGCACACCCAATCTCTGTGATAAACTACTTACTATAGGGGAGATGGAAGATGTTGGGGCTTGGTGATAAAGGCAATTAAAAAACATTAATCTGGCCAATTCATCATAAGTTTTATTTTTTAAGGGTCCTAGCACTATTATCTCTTAATTCTTTAATTTCATCTTCAAGGCATAATTTATCACATTGAAGGGATGTTATAATAGACATTCTACTTAAGGAATTTATCAATATAAAATGAATTGGAATACATACATTTCCACACCTGAAATGAAACGAAAAACTTACAGTCAATAGACTTAGACATTCCGTGACAATGTGCCAGCAGTAATGTTTCTATTGCCTGATGCCGGTACCACTTCAAACGTAAAGCCCTGAAGACTCAGAGCCCAATGTGTCAGTTTTGCACTACTTATCTTCTTAGTATGGTCAGTGTGCAAAACAAATGGTGCCCCTGCTAGGTATTTTGAAAACGTATTGATGGCCCACACTATTGCTAGGCATTCCCTTTCTATCACAGCATATTTTTTCTCTGTTTCTGACAGTTTTTTGCAGGAATATAATTAATACCGGATGTAAATCATCCTGTTCTTCCTGCATAAGGCATGCTCCTTTTCCAAAGGATGAGGCATTAGTGAAAATGGTGAAAGGCTTTGATGTATATCTGGCAAGTTCATGTAATTCCAATAATGAAGTCCAAACGGCCTGATAAAGGTGTTGAGTGTTTTGCTTGTTCTGTAAGGGATATGTGACAATATCCACGAGACAAATCCAGCTTGCTGAAAATGTTTGCTTGTGCTGTGACAAGCAATTTTTTTTTATGGCAATTTTCTGAGGTCTAGGGGTGTTTGTATTTGACCCACACTTGCACAAAGGTAACACAGTCTCCAGGTTCTAAGTTATTCCTTTATCAGATATAGAGCCATTATAGAGATTGGAAATAAATGATATACTCCATCTAGGTGTTTATGTAATACCACTTAGTAACATGCTGTTACACTTTTATACTCAGTATTTGAATGCATTTAGTGAAAATTCTAGTTACAGTTGACATATTTAAGGGCAGGTTTAAACCCCCAAATTGAAATATCAACAAATCTGTCACTATTTAAGTTTCTATATGTTTGAATGGATCATTTAATAGTGAAAAAAAATATTTAAAAAAAAACTTAAAACTTAAAAAAGTGAAATTTTTCACAAAAATAGGGTAAAATAGTAAAAAAAACTAAAAAAAATACATGAACACATGTCAAGATATTTTAGTATCTATTAAATATTACACTGGTAAACAGTGATTTTATTGCCAGTGATATTTGAATCATTTTATACAAAGTCAACTATGCTGATTTAGAATATGTAAGTGCTTTTGCTAGATTGGCTCTATTTTATGAGATAATTGAAATTAATTAAATAATGTGTGCACCGTGTTTGAAAATTGTCAACATGAAGTAAAATAGTATACAAAAACTGTTAATAGTCATGCAGAAATTTATTCAAAAACATGTGTAATAGTGTTATAGAAGAAAACATTTTCATTTGAAAAAATAATTATGACTAAATATAATTAATATGTTTATTGTCTATGCTAATGCATTAGCAAATCGCTGTTTTGTCGACTTCCTTTTATGTGTGTCGTTGGGGCAATTGCGCTGGAGGCTCCAACAGTAGTCAGCCATCATGTGTATGTCCCATCTTCCTTGATATCTCTCCTCCGTCACCCTCATATCCTGATGGAACCTCTCGCCTTGTTCCTCACTGAAGTCTCCAAGGTTATCTGGAAATTTGTCTAAATGGCTGTGCAGGTAATGTACCTTGATGCTCATATTTGCTCCAATGTTTTTGAAACTAGCAAGCATTTCTTGCACCAGTTCTTCGTAATTCTCTGCTTTGTTATTATCTAAGAAGTTCCTGACAACTGAAACAAAACTGTTCCATGAAGAAGCTTCAAGGTGATCCATGAAATTAGTGAAATTTCGATCGTTGATGAGTTTTCGAATCTGAGGACCGTCAAAAATCCCAGCTTTCAGCTTCTCCATGCTCAATCCGGGGAATGATCTGCAAATGTACTTGAAGCAATTGCGAGATTTGTCCAAAGCCTTAACGAATTGTTTCATTAGACCCAATTTGATATGAAGCGGTGGGAGGATGATCTTATTTTTATCCACCAGTGGCTTGTTGATGATATTTTCCTTGCCTACAATCATGGTTTCCCTTGCAGGCCATGCCACTCTTGTCCAATGATCTTGCCTTGCCCTGCTATCCCAAAGGCACATGAAGCACGGGTATTTTGTGTATCCTGACTGCTGCCCAAGCAAGAAGTTTACCATTTTTAGATCAACACAAATCGACCACTGATGCTCATAATAACGGACTTTTTGCAACACTGTTTTGATATTTTCATACTCTTCTTTAAGTGTTGTTGAGTGAGCAATGGGAAGAGATGCATAACGGTTACCATTGTGTAGCAGAACAGATTTCAAGCTTCTGATGGAACTGTCTATAAAAAGACGCCAGTCTTCAGAATGGTAATCTTCTAGTCCCATTTGAAGCAGAAGTCCGGGGATGTCATTACAGTAAACAAGATCTTCCTCTTGGCTGTAATATGGAAGAAGAAACTCTTCTCTTTTCCGATAAGATTCATTGAGCCTGGACGCTAAAAGCTCAGATGCTTGCTTGGACAGATTTAGGTCTCGTATCAGATCATTGAGTTCTTCTTGGCTGAATTGTTGAGGTGTTGAAGAACTTCCTTCATAATCGCTTCCACTATTTTCACCTGCCAAAAACTCCAGATCTTGCCCCTCGTCGGAGTCTGATGAAAGCTCTATCAATCCAGAAAACTTTGGTATAGGAACTTCACTGCTATGTGGAATTGGTCTCCTTGCAGATTCAAGATGGGATTAGGATAATCCCACTTGGATTTCTTGTGACGATTGAAGCCTTTAACATTCACACTACAAAAATAGCAATCACCAAAATGGTCTTTCGGCTCTCGCCATACCATTGCTACACCAAAACTTAGACTTTTCTTTTCACCATTTGTCCATTGCCGTAGGCTTTCTACACAGTTTTTGCAAACCTTATGGGGAGCCCAAGATTTGTCTTGGTCTCCCAGCTTCACACCGAAATAAGCCAAATATGCCTGCTGCTGCAAAAATCCGGTTATATTTCTTCTTTGCTTTTCGATCATGTATTCTCCACATATGTAACAAAATACATTCAGGTTATTTTTGCAGCATCTTCGTGATGAACTCGTGATGCCTTTAGAACGCAGCTAATAAAAGAGAAAAAAATAAACAAAATTATAACTTGGTAAACAATAAAATACAATCAATCTTTGAAATAAAAATATGTGAAGTAGTACGCAAAATTCACTCACCAATTAGCGAGATAGAGACAAATTTTCTGCAAACTTCTCAAGCGACCACGCACTTTAATCTTAACTTTGCGGTGATGTCATAACGCAAAATAAAATAAAATAAAATATTTCCAAATGCCTTTATGCTTCAGAAATGGCGATGGAGAACTTCCGCTATAATAATTTCAATGAGACGCAACAGACACCAAACTTATTGCATTTGTTTTACACAAAGGGTACAGTCATATTTTCAAAAGTGTTCAATATCTCAGAAACTAGAGCCAATTCAGCAAAAGGAGTGGCAGTTTTGAAATCAGCACCCATGAATTGCTATAAATTCATTCAAACATTTTTGGCAATTCACAAAAAAGTTTTTTTTGTTGGGCTGTGTTATCAAATGAAATTTGCAAGTGTCTTCAGCATGTTATTCCAATCACATCGATCTACAATTATTACAATCAGAGAGAACACTTTTTTTTAATGAATTTTTTAGTGTGGGAACCATAAAACTGTCGAAACTGGTTGGGGTAGGGGTAAGTATTGAGACCATAACTTTAAAACTACTTAATAGATTGTAATTCTGGTAGCATGTTTTGATTCAATATGGACATAGAACAAAACTTCCAAATTTCAAAGCTCGAGCTAGCATAGTTTTTGTGGAAAGTTGACAAAACCAACCAAAACATTTTGAAAAAGCAGATTTTGAGAAAATCAAGAAAAACCACAATATCTATGAATAATAAAAACAAAAACTTACAATTAAAAGCCTCCTGGTAAATATCCTTCATCCCTAGCATCCTCTGCATTTGAATGAATGTTTTTTTCCACCTGGATGTCATTTTTGATATATTTTTTGCATTTAAAGATGACAAAATTCTTTTCTTGTCCGCAGCGCGACATGATGTTTCAGCATAATATACTAATTGTAATCCCAAAAGTGGAATCTGCCTTCATCCAAGTTCCCCATCATTATATACAATTGTGGCATCATAAACAGCTGTCTCAAGCCTTTTTCTTCCAACAAATTGGTTTTCTAGGCATCTTTTCCATATTAAATTATGGAACGACTCGTTAGCATTTTGCGTGCAACAGTGCATCTGATGTTAACTCTTCAAATATTAGTTTCATAGCATCAGTAATATATTTGGGGAGTTTTTGTTTGCCATTGCTATCTTTTGTTCTTTTGGACACCAATGGCCGCAATCACTGTGGTCTCCACACCTGTGTTTCCAAATTGCCTTTGTCATCTGTAGAAGGTAGTTGGTATTATTTTTAATGGCCCTGGATTCTTAGAATTGCTGCTTGAGTAAGCCTTTTTACTCCTCCCATACCTTTGTAGTGTTTGCCATCTTCTTCAAAAACTTTTCCTTTGTTAGAATTCTTTAGGTCCATAAGTCGACGTCCCATTCTTTTCTGTACATGACCGCAGCATTCCAACTTTTCAATCGTCTTACCGGGGTATATTGGTGGATCTGCATCTGCAACAGTTTTATAGCTTTTTGAGTCACCATCTCCCAAATAGCCTGTATAGTTTAAGCCGTACATCTGTGAATGTCGGAAAGTTTGTAGGATCCCTTGTGATTCCATCGCACCAGAAGAGCCTGTGTGATTGGCATCACATTCTGCTATGTGGTTTGCTTTCCAAGCTACACAAACTGTTCAGGGATAAGTTTCTTTTTGCTTTTGCAACATTTATCACAATAGTTACTGCTGGTAAATGTGTCTATTACTTTAGGAGCACCTCCAGGATTAACGGAAAGTACAGTTGCAACTCCATTTTTTGACACGAAACCACGCCTCTGCCATGTTCCATCGCACGACACAGTGACATCCGATGATGGCTGAGAAGCTTTGAATTCTTCCGCAGCTGCTTCTTTGCATTTTGTAGAAACTGTCTTAGTGGCTTCTAATATTTTATTTCTAAAATAATTGCTTCTTGTAATGCTTACCGGTGGTGGCATGTTCATATTTGCTAGAAATTTGTTACCTTGTTCATAATGGCATTCAATGGAAAACATAGACAGTTGAAACCTTAAATTTATATTTTCCTTAGAACTTTGAAGCATGAAAACATGTTTGCAATCCAGGCACACAAAGGATATAGTACAGTTAAGTCCAGTGTTTCTTTCAGTAGCTTGAAAACCACAATGCTTTTCACAATTAGAGCAAGGAAATTGATTCACAAAACACAATAAAATTTGAACATCAAACATGCGGTATCCAGTCATATCATCCAAATAAATGTTGTCCTGTTGAACACTATCATTTAATTTAATAAATGAACTACTTTCAGGAACATTTCCAGTGTTAGTAGCATCAGGATTCACTGGATCTAGCTCTAATATGTTGAATTTCACTGACTTCAGTCTCGCTAGATCTGGACTCAATTTCAGTATCATGATCATCTAGATCTATACTAAGCTTTTTAAAAAACCTATTACCATGGAATTTCCTTTTCTTAGGACGATCTTTGCGTGGTCTAGGCATTGTTATATTTAAATAATATTAATTACAATAAACTAAAACACACTTGAATGAATACAAGAGTAATATAATGTAGAGAAATAAACAGTGTCACAGAGCACCGACAAACGTGGGTAAAAATAGTAAACAAAATGGCTGCCAAAAAGGCTTTGTAAGAAACGTTCTGATTGGTTGGATAGAGAGATAATATAAGAATCTATTTAATTTCAACCAATGAAATTAAAGCTTTTAACTAAAATAAGGCTTTAAAAAAAAGTATTTTGTTAAAAAATAAGAACTGTAACAGTGAAAAAAAGTTATAGTATTTTGAAAATTAGACACTGTCTATGCATATTTAATGAGGCAAAAGCAAACATTAGTCATGTTTTTTTTTTAAATATTTAAAATATTTATTAATATTTTTTCTAAAAACAAATTACAGATTATTATTCAGAATTGGATACAGTTTCTAATTAATGTAAAAGCTCAATTGACATAATTTTGAAAAAAAATCTTATTTTCTTAGTTTAACCTGCCCTTAATAGAAAAGAAAGTACACTATTTGTTAAGCCCATACCTAAGTTTTATCAGCAGTAGTTGATTCTTAGCATCTAACAATATTCTGTCCTCCAAACAGCTGCTTGGACCAGTTTAATATAGGTGTCCAACTATCAAACTATATATACATGTGGAGCCTGTATTGAAGGCTTTATCTCCTTTTAGTATTAAAGACTTAAAGCACAATTTCTATTGAACAACTTCTTTCAGTAGGCTATTATTACTTGCTTCCAAATTATTTACTCTCTTAAAATGATCTGTAATGAAGTCCGCCAGGACACAGTCTCCAGGCTCCATTCTCTATCAGTCCACTTCTTAAAGTGATTTCTTTATCTGATATAGAGCTATTATACAGATCAGAGATAATTCAATTGAAATCCCCCCCCCCCCCCCACTAGGTATAATGCCAATTAGTGCCTTTACAGTATTGTGATTCTTATATGTACTAAAGATGTTAAACTTTTATTAGACTTTTCACACTCCGTACTTGAATGTATATTGTGAAAATTCCAGTAACAGTTGACTCAGTTATATTTAATAGAAAAGAAAGTACATTGTTAGTTAAGCCATGCCTAAGTTTGAACAGTGGTTATTTATTAGCGTCTAACAATATTCTGTCCTCCAAACAACTGCTTGGACCAAAAAGGTTTCATTTAGTGTCAAACTATATACATGTGAAGCCTGTATTACTTTTGAAGGCTTAAGAAAAAATAGATCATGCACAGACCAAATAGTTATCCTATGTATCAAAGTAAAACAATCACTGGAATACTTAGCCTAAAATTACCCAGGGTAGATTTTTGTCAAATATTACACTAGCTTTTGCATCTCTAATCATGTGGTTCACCTTTTTTTTTTCTTTGTGTTTCGAAATGTTCGTTCAGCATGTCAGCGAAGAAGTTTATCTGTCTTTATGTCTCCGACATCCAGGGTGCAGATAAATAAAATGATTAAAAATGACCATACCTGTCTCCATTCTTCTGTCTGCCACCTTACCTGTCACGTGTGTTCCTAAGATACACTTTTATGCACGAAAATATTTCTTTGTCCATGCTTGCTTGACAATACTTTGTGTGTCAAACAGCATCTAAAACAAATACAAAAAGTCATCAGCTATTTAATTTTTTTTTATATTTCTACCACTAATTAGATATGTATTTACTTTGCAAATAAGGTGTCTAAATTATAAATGAAAATAATACCTCTACTTGACAGGTACAAAACCATTCTGTGTAATTACTACATTGAAGCACTGTCATTAATTTTTGTAATAAACTTGACAAAATATACAACCTAGATCAAATTACACTGACCTGTAATTATCATGCATAGTTGACAATGTTGGAACTCTCCCTGATGCTCCACTCCCTTTTCAGCCTGGTTTTCCTGCCCGATGCTGGCCCCAATTGCTTAGTAACAACCGAATTAGGGTTTAGTTAGGGATAACCTTTGATACTGCACCTAGAACACTTGTTCCATACTTTTAACTCTTTAACAATTCTTCTAGAAATTCTGAAATTTTATTTCTGCCAATATGGCTTTTGAAATATATTGTATTTATTTTTTTTATTTTTTTTTTAGTGAAATAGTGATTTTATTATATGTCAATAGAAAGTTAATTGAATGCAGTTTTATTTTATGTCATTGAAAGTTTGATATAACTGTTTACTTTGGTTTGGTATTTTCTGTAAAAGAAATCATAAATATAGAAAACACCATAAAGAAAAAAAGCTCAGTATGAAAGTAAATTTAAATCATTTTTATTTTGAAGAGAATTCATTTCTCTACAAAAGAAAATAAATTAAATGTAATTTGTAAAAAAAAAGAAGAAAAGTTATGCAACAAAATGTTAAACAACATTTTAAGGGGACTTAATTAGAAAAAAATGACAATTTAAAAAAAAAAATTCCAAAGGTAAAATTCATAAAAAATATTACAAAACCAGTTTCATAGAGCATACATTTTAAAGTTAGACACATGTAAAACAGTAAAGAACTATGAATGGTGATACTTAAGTAAGCAGTTACTTTTTCCATGGAAACAGATATGTGTCACATTCCCCACATTTAGTGCTGACTTTTCTTTCCACCCCCAAAGTTTGGTAGCACAATTTACAGTAGGGGTGCACCGGATAGTACCGTATTTTTCGCCGTATAAGACGCTCCGGCATATAAGACGCACCCAATTTTAAAGGAGGAAAATCTAGAAAAAGAAGATTCTGAACCAAATACTGTACTAAAATATTTTATATCAACTGTATAAAGTAAACAGCAGTTTAAGAACAATTTTATGTCAACCATGTAACATATTAAGAACAATCTTTACTCTCATTAACAGTCAGTAAAGTCAGTAAACAGTGAAAGTAACAAAAATCAGTCTGTAATGTTTTTATTCGAACCCCAAGAATTCCTCGTCTTCGCTGCTATCAGAAATGAGGAAGGACAGATCCTCGCAGTCATTGTCATCAATTTCTTCCTCACTGGTGTCAAATAAGACGTCGTCTTCTGTTCCGTCCAAGGCATTACTAATGCCACACTTCTTGAAGGATTTTACAACAATGTCCTCCTTCACGGAGTCCCATGACCTTTTAACCCATTCACACACTTGTGTGATTGTGGGCCTCTTCATCCGCCCAGTAGGTGTCAGATCATGGTTCCCAGCTGCCATCCAGGTGTTCCACTCCTCACGCATCAGAACTTTGAATGGCTTGTTAATGGAAACGTCCAGAGGTTGCAGCTGGCTAGTGAGGCCACCAGGAATCAAAGCTATTTGGGTTTTAACTTCCTTAAAGTTCTTTTTAGTATTTTCCGTAATGTGCGCTCTAAACTGGTCAAGCACCAACAAGGAAGATTTCCTCAGAAGACCGCCAGGACGTTTGGACCACACTTTGTCAATCCACAGCCTCATGCCATTTTCGTCCATCCACCCTTTATCGTGAACATGCACGATGACTCCCCGTGGGATTGTTTCTTTTGGGAACGTTTTCCTTTTAAAAATCAACATCGGAGGCAGTTTGGTACCATCGGCACAGCAGGACAGCACAACCGTGTAGTGGGTTTTCTCATGCCCTGAGGTTTTTACAGTTATGGTTTTTGCTCCTTTGTTATCTACGGTTCTGTTAGATGGCACATCAAACGTTAGCGGGACTTCATCCATGTTCCCGATCTGGCTAATTTCAAAGTTATTCTTCTTCCTCGCATCAATAACAAACGTTTGAAAAGAAAGAATCTTTGATTTGTATTCCTTAGGCATTTTTTGTGCAATTCTGGTTTTGGTGCGCATAGAAAATCCAGATCTCTTCATAAATCTATAACACCACGATGGTGATCTGGTGAAATCCCGAATGCCTTTCTCCACAGCAATACGTCTGGCCTCATAGATTATCATTTTTGTTGAGACAGAAAGTCCATTTTGCCTGTGATGTGCGATCCACTCCTTCACTTCCACCTCTAACTCTGGCCACTTTGTAGTTGGTCCACGTAAGGTGTGCTTGCTTATATCCAACTTTTGGAGCTGATCCTCCTGTTTCCTCCACTCTCTTATCATTTTCTCAGTTGGAGGTGGCCCGAAGTGTCTCTCCGCTGCTCTATTCCCATGCTCCTTAGCAAATTTAATTACTTCCAGCTTGAAAGTAACTTTATATGCCATTCTCTTCTGCTTAGACATCTTGAGGAGATGGTACTATAATTTTTCTGCAAGAAATCCAGAAATAATAAAACTGTCAATATTACCAATATGTTCTTCACTTCTCCTCCTCCCTTATATTTCATCTGGTGCTCTCTTATCCAGCCATATTTTATCTAGTGGTCTCATACCCCCTTATATTTCATCTGGTGGTCTCTTACCCCCCATGTTTCATCTGGTGCTCTCTAATCCCCATATTTAATCTGGTGGTCTCATAACCCCCTCATATGCCATCTGGTTTGAGTGAATACTGCTGGAGAGAATGTTGTGGGATAGACTGCAGCCTTGATTTACAGACTGTTACACTGACCACAAAGGGTAACATGCATGTGTCATGAGAACAGCTATATGGGGAGAAGGCCAATGGCAAATTTATAATCATATGGGGGCACAGAAACAGCCATATTGCAACTTTAAATCATCAGTAAAATCAGCCAATGCATGGCTTTAAATGTTCATTATGCTCTAAGCTCTCCTAGACCCTAGGTGTGTGTGTGCATGTGTATGCACATTTTACATTTAATTTACCCTGTAGTTGGTCCGCCTGATCACTTTCTCACATACACCATACACGTTGTCTGTGATCTACCCAGACGGCACATTATGACGTAGGGAGGGCGGTGTGTCTTCTCCCCGTGATTCGGGGGCGGAGCTTGTGGAGCCATTCTTCTGCCCATCAATCATGGGCCTCCAATAGACTAGTGGGGGCGGAGCAAGACCGGCAGTATGAGGTAGGGAGGGCGGTATCTTCTCCCTGGGATTCGGGGGCGGAGCAATCCTTCTGCCCATCAATCACGGGCATCCAATCAGCGGGGCGGGGCAGAGTACGGACATCAGTAAGCATTGGCTGGAGGAGGCGGAACCAGGAGGCAGACATGCGGACATTTCAGGGCAGCATGGATTGATCGGGTGCCCGGGAGATATGCAGAGAAGCGGCGAAATTGTGCCCACACTGCCCAGCAAGGAGTGAGACTGCTCCGGGAGACATGAGGAGACGCAGCCTGCGCTGATGGATGGAGGTACTGGCAGTAAGCTCAGCATGATGCCCGTGCAGCACATGGTTAGACTGTCGGGAGGGGGGCATGGCGCGCTTTAGGAGGGAGAGGGAAGCCCGAACACACACAGCCTGGCCGTGCAGGGAGGTCACAGAAGTCACCGCAGTACGTGCCCCAAATCCAGCCCGCAGCACACACTGCATAAGGAAAGGACTGCGAGTAAGCGCCACACAAAGTTGGGGGCAGTTTTAATGCATGTAAAATGTGTATTTGCCGTATAAGACGCACCAACTTTCCCCCACAGTTTTGGAGAAGAAAAAGTGTGTCTTATACGGCGAAAAATATGGTACTTTTTGATATCCGGCCGGAGTCGGATATAACCGGATAGTAAAATTAGATATTCGGCCGGAGCCGAATACCTACATGACTCAAACAGCTCGTTTTACTGAAGTTTTTTCAAATCTTCTATATAACATACCTATATTCATATTATTTTGTTATTACTTTCTTACTTTAAACTCTATCACTGATTGATAAATTAAAATCAACAGCATTTTTTTTACAGATATGCTTATGATAAACTAATCTTTGTAACATGAGATGGTGTGTGCGTATGTATGAGGCTGCTAATTGTAAATTAGAATGTGGGATAACTCATGCAGAATATATAAACTTATATGTAACTAATGTAAATCTTTCAAAGGTAATGTTCGATCTTGGTTTTATAGCGTAAATCTCTCTTAGTCTTAAGTACAATCTAAGTTGTATAGTGGGTAGATGTTTGTGTTCATGCATTTTACACCATCAACTTGTCATTAGGCTCGTGTTTTAAAGGCCACAAACCGCTTCTGGTTTGTACCTTATACAGATAGTGGCTTAGTAAATATCTTAAGTAACTCCAGTAATAACGAGGAGTTACTTGACACGCTTAAATTTTATTAAGAATATTGTGATTCAATCAGACACACACATAACACAAGAGTAAGATTTAAAGTTAACACGTTAGAAAAAGTAATTCAACAGTGATATTTATTTATTTATTTACAAAAGAATATATAATAATAATATACACATCCTTTAAAAGTTAAAGCATTAAAGCACAGCAAAAAGAAAATGAATCGATATGACAAGAACTAGGTTTCAATTGAATTCATTAGTTGTTTGTTACATTAAAGATGAGTTATATTTCAGAAAAATAAGTTTTTCAGCATTGTCTGGTATAAGTTTTGTACAATAGTCATTGATAATTCGTCCAGCAACGCTGAACAGTCTCTCCGATGGCACACTGGTTGGAGGTGGTGCTAGATAGATTTGAGCAACCTTTGCTAATCCAGGAAATCTACTGGCATTAACCTTCCACCATAAAACTGGACCATCTTTTCGATGAATCAGTGGCTCACTCAGGTATTTGGACAGTAGGGTGGCCCTTACTTACAGGCAAAAAATAAAATTAAAAAAAACTAAGCTCTGACCCTCTTATTATCTTACATATGGTACAAAAACATTACACATAAAATTTCAGAAAGAAATTCTAACAATTAGTGGTAGCTCAAGCGATCTAAAGTTTACCTCACTGTCCACGTTTCTAATACAGTCCATACAAAATGTTAGCAGATGCTTGAAATTAACAGATTTTTTTATTTCACTTCTAGTATGTAATACAAAGTAAATTGCAACGATAAAGTAGCTTACAATGTCAAGCGTCTATCACCAACTGTCACTGGTGATCCATTAATGAGCGTTTCAGTGCGTTGGGGTACCGCTTGCGATTGTCAGAGACCAGCTGCATTAGGAACTGTAGTTGTTCTTCATTCTTGGTGAGGCATCCGGAAAACTGTTCCACTAGAGCGACTCCCCTTTCAGCATGATCATTAATGACTGTAAGATGGTGAACACGTTTGGCTGCAGCCTGGTAGTCTTCACTCTGAGCCCACTGTTCGGCGGGTAAATGAAGGAATCCCTGTGGAAGATCCAGCGTGATGAACAAAGATCTGGTATTTTTCGTCACAAAGTCAGCTGTTGACATACGTTCTAGGTCGGCAGAGGAAACTTGATGTAATTGTATGCGCTTAGGAGGATCAGCTGCTCCATCAACTTCATTCATTGCTTGAACCATTCTGTCTTTGATCTCGTTGCTGATTGCATTATCAAAGAATGCCAAGCCAACCAAGTTCTCTGATAGGTACCACAAGTGATCCATCATCTTGTGGGATGTTACCTTTGAAATAGCACTGTTTGTAGAACTGTACTTTAATAGGCATTTCAGAAGCTGAAGATCATTGTTTGCTGCAGCACTTGCAAGAGGAGCTGTATACCAAGCCTTGACATAGACTGTCGCAAAAAATATGCTCAGTTGACGCAGACCTGTCTCCTCACGTGTGGACAGTTGAAACTGTGAACGGAACAGCCACACCTTGAAGGTGTAGATAATTTTTGACATCCACCTGGCTTGATGCATAGCCCCAGGCGCTCTGAAGTGTATTCCACGTTGTGGAGTTATGCCAAGATAGATCAGCGTTACTTCTGCTAACTCGCGGTAATCATCACGAGGTTGGTTTTCAGCCACAGCAGACATGAGCATCGTTCCAAGAGCCTCCTTGATGCTAGCAATGACAAGGGCACTTTCCTGATCAGAAGATGAATCTTGAAATTGACTCTTATCGATGAACTGCCAGTGTGCTTTAAATCTCTTGAAGAGAAGAACTTCTGGTGCTGATGAGGAACCCATAACTTGTGTGAATGCTGCACTGGCCACAAGTTCGAGCATATGATGACGGCAAGCAAGGTACAGAAGATCCCTTCCAATCAGCTGTTGAAGCAAAACACAGGCTCCATTTTTTCGGCCAGTATTAGAGCTGGTGGTGTCAAAGCACAATCCTTGGACATTACTGGTTATTCCCCACTCATTCAGTGCATCAAAGACTGCACGGGCTTGCGCAGACCCTGTTCCTGCAGGAATTTTTGGAACGGCCAATAACTGTACATCCCCATCGGTAGAAGACACCAGTATAGGCAAGCGGTCCACCATTTCCTGACCACTGACATCAGGTAGAAGCTTGCCATCCCAGTGAACGACCAGTACACCACCAGGTTGAAAGCTTTGTTGAATCTTCTCTGCACATTCTGCTCGGCAGTGCTGTCTCTGGCGCTGAATACTACTCCTGTTGAGAGTCAGTGTACTAATGTCCTGCCCGAGTGATTTCGCTGTCTCACCAACAATCATTACAGCAGCCCGATCGGATACCTTGTTGCGATCTAGGAAGGCTGCCAGGTCGGGTGTCATAATAGTTTGTCGACCACGTTTTGCTGCAGGTGGTAACTCGGAACTGGTAACACCACTGGCCAAATGATATGAAACATCTTTATCAGTGTCGTCATCACTACTGCTACTGCTGCTACAGTCAATACTAACTTGTTCCTGCAAACTGTCCTGTTCAGAAGCAGATTTATATCGACGTTCCTGCTCCTTAATTAACTTCTGATGCTGTTTTGTTTCTTTCTTCGCTAATACAGTATCCACTGATGACATGCCGCCTCTACGCCCCTTTTCTCTCTGTGCAATTAGAAATTCTTTATCCTCATCAATTTTTATCATACTCACCATGGGCTATATCAAACAGATCATCAAACAATTCTGTGAATTGCTCTTCATTCCTTTGCTGTGTATCTGTTCGTCTCGAGGCATTTTTCTTGAGAGATCGCCATTGATCAAACAATACTTCAATCTTCTTGATTGAATCCTGCTTATGACGAACCGGAATTCGTGCACGGTTCCAGAATTGTTCAATTTCATCAACAGTAAGCGTTGATGATTCGCGGACAGTCTTCTTCTGTTGTAGGTGCAGAAAGAGGAAGTGTCCAAGAGCCTGCCGGTTTGAGGGCAACTTCTGACCTCTGATTTCTTCTGTAAACTTCTCCAATAAGTACACAGGTTTTCTGCTTTTGGTGGTGGTACTTACAGAAGCCATAATAACACTAAAAAGATGAGTGTTCACTGAAGTGTTCACTGTTCAACTAATTAAACAAAAATGCTTTACATCACTGACAGTGTGAAAGAGACCACTTAACAATGACAGTCTGTCATGTAATCGCATGCTTGCTTAGGTAATACACAACACTGCAGGCTGACGCAATATTACATCAGACATATTAAATAGATGATGCAATGTTGCATCACCTAGAGTTGTTACTTAGATGATGCAATGTTGCATCACACATATTAATTACATGATGATGATGCAATATTGCTTCACATGTCATGCTGCTGAGTAATGAGTGCCTATTGTAAACTTCAATGTTATTGAGCTACCCCTAAATGATTAAATATCTGCGTAAAATTTTGCAAACAATGTTTTCTTATCATAAGGACACTTTCTGGAGGGTCAGAGGTTAGAAAATAAAAAGTTCAAAAATAAGGGCCACCCTATTGGACAGCTCTTCATTAATTATATCTTGCTGGCTTTGTACTTTGACGTCCGTTGGTACACTAGCTTCTTCTTGTGCCACCAATTCATCAAAACAGTCCCACAAACTGGATTCAGCTAACCTGGCCTTTTTTGTTGGCGGTTCAATTGCTTCAGAGAAGACGTGTGCTTGTGTTACACTCTGTGACAGGATTTTGGTGACGTGTTGCATAAATTAGGACTCCTGCCTTTGCTTCAGTGCATGCATTCTCATTTAGTACAAGAGATTTAAAACGAGGTCAAGCAATGTTGCTATGCTGTACAGACGGTTGTTGCCTAAGTTTTCAAACCTGCTGTTCAAGCATTCCAAAAATGTACTTTTCATATTTTTAATTCCTTTATCATTACCCTCACGCTGCAGGAATATCTTCAGAACACGTACTAATGGAATCACAATGAAAATAGAAGCTGCCGCTGCACTTACTTCACGGGTAACTTCCTCAAAAGGTTGTAGAAGAGCAGCCACTTTCTCACCAACAGACCACTGGCTTGGAGATAAATTGCTTAATTTTTCATTTTCTGCACAGTACAGTGTTATGGCTCGACATTGCTCCAACAGCCTCTTTAACACAAGGAAGGTCGAGTTCCAGCGGGTATTGACGTCTTGAATCTGATGTTGTGGAAGGTCGAGTTCGCTCTGTAGCTTATGTAAACGGTCAGATGCTGAGGACGAATGTTTAAAATGGCATACTATTTTTCGTGCTGCAATAATCATATCCACTACACATCGCTGACTCAAAACACCGCCGTGTACACAAAGTTGTATTGTATGTGCAGAGGGAATGATTTGATCATAGATTAAATCTTATTCACAACATAGCGGGATTGAATAGAAGTAAAATTATAAAGACTGTAAATGCCATAGACAGATGTGGTATATCACATGCCATCACTAAAATAAGCTGACATGTTATACAGCAAAACATATACATGGATCTAGTAAGAGAGTACACGATTCGGAATCTTGTAAAAGACCCGATCGCTACAGTAGATCTAGATTAGAACATCTCAACGCTAGGTTGAGGAAAATAATAAAATAATTAAAATAGGCGAGAACTTAATACAGATACAGATAATAAAGATTTGTATAAATATGATCAACCTACCACGGTTGTTTAAATTATAGGCGGCTTATTGAGAGAAACTAAGTTCCAGCCTCTCGCCTATTAAATATAGAAATCTGTCTGGCGGGTGTCAGCGTGGGTAGGAGCCCGCGTCCACTCTTATATAGACTGGGACTCGAACTCATTTGCATAGCCAGAGGTGCCGGGCCCAATTGATATGTGGGATTTTGAATTTTAAAATAATATTTGTGCTTGATCCAATGGGATTAAATTTCTAAAATTACCGCCCCTCCCAAACCGATGTGCGCCCCCACCTGTTTGTGTGTGTGTATGAGTGTAGCAGAGCGATCGCAGTCGTTGTGGGACAGGTTGAGGAATGCTGACCCTTAGCCCGCGTCCCGGTATGAGTCATAGTGGAGTTTTTCTTCCTTACATTCACGCGATCCGGTGACTCAGTCCATACCAAGGGCGGGGAATTTCGGACTGGCCTTCTGTCGCCTACTGTTCATCATACTATTCTAATTTAATAAGTCGAGACACTATAAGTTGTAACTATTATTAGGGTGTTGAGTTTAATATGTCAATTGGATCTAACTTTTCTCTGAAGCGTTTAAGCACAAATGAAACTTTTATATGCAAGCAGTTACGTATCACACATACCAAAACGAGAAGATGGACTGTTGTCTTTGCCAACATAGTTCTCAAAGTCATAAGTATAACCTGTAAGAGGATCAGCTAGGGCCCATATTTTCATCCCCCATTTGATAGGTTTGTCATGCATGTGTTGCCGAAAACCCTATCTCCCTTTATTTTGTACCATTCTCTCATCAATGGAAAGATTTTGATGAGGCTGGTATAGTTTTTGACATTTTTTATGAATGTATTCATACAAAAAACAAACTTTACTTAGTTTATCTTGATGATTCTCTGTTTCAAAATTAGATACTTCTAAAAAAGACATGATCTGAAGAAATCTTTTTTTTGTCATAAAGCTTCGTGCCCATAAACCATTGTAAAGTGATGACCTACACCAATACTTGGAAACAGAAGGTGCTCGAACAATAGACATATAAATGAGCAAACCCATAAAAGTATAGAATTCATCTACAGTTACATCATACCATCCTTTATAGACTGTTGGTTTGGTTGGTCCGAAGTGGGCAGCATATTTATTTGTGTACAAGACAAGCATATTGAAAAGGTCCACGGTGATGTTTATTTAAAAATGAACTCCTGGTTCTCTGGCTGGTCTAAATTTTGGTGTTGGGGCTGGTGGTCCTTCATCCACATCATGGATTTAACAAATTAGAATTGCCCTGCCCCATAGCCCAGGTCCCCATGGACTTTTATATATTCATTTTTGGTCTTTTCAATTGCAACTTTTCGTAGACGTTGTCTCATTTTTTCCTTAGTAGATGATACAGCTCTGTTTAGTGCAAGTCTTTTTCTTTTTTGGGATTCGCAAAGCCTTGAAGCAATTAGTCCATAATTGCCTAGAATAATTGCAGAGTATATTGGACCAAAGTTGAACTCCGAAATTGCTAAAAGAGCTGAAAGGTCTACCTTTTCTTTGGCGTGAAATTGGGTTTTTGAGCACTTTGACCACACAGCATTGATGTGTTTTGTGTAGCATGTTGCTTACACCTTCTAAGGAGATTTAAATTTGTAAGGCGTTCATAAATGGGCCATTCATGCTTATGGATTGGATCATAATCCAAGAAATGGTGAATTCTGTCATCATGGCCTCCAGGATAATTTTTCTCTGACACATCTCTTTTATAAAAGCTTCAAGAATCCTTACCCTGTGGACAGTATTGGTGTTGTAAATTGACGTCAGTCGAATAGTTGTGGTAGAGAGATGCCCAAGCTGCCTTTTGCATTTCTTCTGCAGTTTTATGTCCTCGAATTGCCCTTCCAAAATAAATTCCAAGCTGAGAAATTTTTTTATCAGTGAGACTTTCATTTTTTCTACCTCCAATGGGACCTAAAAAGTAAAAAGAGATAGAAAAAAAAAAGATTTAAATTGTTTGAAAATAACAGCATAAATATTTTCTCAGATTTTTTTTTGTGTTGTAATATAATATCAATAAACCGAGCTAATTTAGAGCAGTCTTACATTTCTCAGAGCTGTACACAATTGTTTGGACACATGGTTCACACATTCCTCCTTGTCGATGAGCACATCTTGTCCATATGGTTTCAAAGAATTCAGCAGTTGAAATGTCTTTTAGTCCCCGTCACCTACCATTTTAGTGTATCTGAAGTTATGGAGGCTTTACGATCTGCTCCATATTACTTTAGCTGCTCCAGGTTCCATCACACCACTAGGGCCAAGGAAAAGTAGAAAAAAAATATTTAAAAAAAAATTAAACAAAGAAATAACAACCTTTAAAATTTAAACTAACGTGAGCAGGTGAGGGTGGCGCTACTGAGTAAGGCCTTTTGTTATTTGTTACTCAACATTTATTCATTTTTTACAGTAGGCCGGTGGTAGCTCTACTGGGTGGGCCCAATCTGTGCACCTCGGTCTGCGACCAAGGGGCTAGAGTCGCCTAAGCAACCAGACAGCACAATTAAACTAAACTAAACTAGCTAACTAAAAGTAAAACAGCCAACTAAAATTATAAAAAGAACTTATTTACACTTTATTTACAACCAACTTACAAAACAATAAAAATATAGGTGAATATGAAAATAAAATGAAAATGGATCTATGTTGCTAAATCTACAACTACAAGCATTAACAAACTAACCAAACCAACCATCAACTAAATTACCCCTTCACTAAACCCATTAACATTTACAACAATAAAGCAGCTATTTGGCAGGACTACAGCAATAAGCTACTAGCAGCAGCAGTAAAGGCAGAACTACAGCAGACAGTAAGGCAGTAATAACTGCGATAGACAGGCAGCTGTACAGCAGGAATTATAGCCTGCAATTACAAATACATAAAACATAAGTCCTAATAAGCTAATATAACAAAATAATAATGAACTAGACCTAGTCCAGCACATTCAAATACCTAAATGCATGAGGTAAATACAATGGACCTCATTCACCAATCGTAAACAAACACCCCTCAAGTCACGTGACAACCATCAGCTTAATCCAGACACTAACATCAACATGGAATCTATTGTTAGAAAACCACTCTTGCTTGTAAATTTTACTTTTGTTAACTTGTTAGAATATTGCGATGTTATAAATGCAGCACATGCATGTGAAAATGATAACAGAGAGGTAATTATCAAAGGACAAACATTGTTCAAAGAACATTTTGTGACAGAGATTAGATTTAAATCTGATGAAGAAACACGTTGTCACTACGTTCAGGCTGAGATGAAGAAACGTTCTGCGTACAATGTTACTGGAGTCATTAGCTACAATGGAAAGGTAAGCTACTTTTAAATTACCATAGAATCTATGACTATCGTTCTATAGAGTATAGATCTTTGATCTAGATTAGTCAATCTACTTACTTAAAGACTAGATATAGATCTGGTACTTATTGACTTATTTAACTTATTAGTTAGGCCTACTAGATTACTAGGCACTATTACTGAGTATTAGTATTATGACTAGAAATGTTGAAAATTAATGATTATAGATCTACTAATTTATTAATTATGTAATACATTATAAATAATAAAAATGATAAATTTAGCAAGTAATATAGTCTCTGGATCTAGATTACTTTGACTTGAGATATAGAATTATAGGCCTATGCTATGTAATTCTTTTTATTGTAGTCAAGACCTTCTTTAGTAGATCTAGATATATATTTTATAGATAGACCTATGCTTAAAGTCCTAGTCCAGAGCAGTGTTTCCCAAACCTTTTCCTTATCGGAACACTTCGCACACTATGAGTATTTAGCGGAAAACTTTTCTTATTTTTTAAAGAGATTTTTTCACATGGTAGCCTACTAATTAATTATTCCAGTAGTTCATGGAACACTTATTCAAGCGTAAGGTTCTGCAGAACACATTTTGAGAAACACTTGTCTAGAGTGATTCTAGAGATTAGATCTGGAATAGGGCTAGTTCTAGAAATCAAGATATATATATCATTTACTTATCACCTAGAATAGAGTGACAAGATTTATAATGTTATTAACATAATTTAAGTCATGAACATTGTAGGATTCAATATAATTCTAAACTGATAAATCTAAATGTCTACTACATTTTATCTATATTATAGATTTAATTTAAATTAGAAATCATATATTTAGAGGCAGTGCAAGAGGTATGCGAAGTGGGCATAATCTACAACCTGTGAGTGGGGGTTTTCTAAAATTAGTCTATGCACACCTATTAATTTTAGAACATCTAATGCATTTATATATATGTAATTATTAATTTTTTTTTATAATATATTTATTCTTTCAGGTCATTGAAGGAGAGTGTCAGTGCGCAGGGGTTTGCAAGCCCGCCTGTTGTAAACATCTTTTTGCTCTTCTGTCTGCTCTAGAAGACTATAGCAGAAAAGAAATGTATGCAGCACCAACAGACAAAATTCAGACATGGCATCAACCTGCACCTAAAGCAATTTCGCCTCAGAAAACGAAGGATAGTTTTAGATGTGATAAGACTGGTCTAACAAATTTTGATACCAGTGTTTGAATGTCTGCTTTGGCTGCCTTACCTCAGAACACTCCTATATTTTCAGTTCTGCAAGCCGATCCTAAAAAATTAACCTCTGACATTATTTTCTATGACAGAACTATACCTTTGCCAGCTTTTGTCTTATCAGACATTGGCAAAGACCTACCAGCTGAACTTCCTCTTTTTCAAATTATTTTTTATCATGAAAAAGTGAGAAAAAAATCTAGATGATGTTGTGTATTTAGAGAGAGAGACAATACTGCAAAATTGTGAGCAGTGGCGCAGAGAAAGAATTTATCGACTAACAGCATCAAATGTCCATACATTTCTAAAGAAGCAGGATAATTTTGTGGATTTCGCATCTTTTTTTATTTCTGTTTTGCCTGTGAGATTGGATAAACTAAGGGAACCCATGGTCAAAAATATTTTGAGAAATAAATTCTCCAAACATATATTCCGCAACACTGGACTAGTTGTTCACCCACTCTTTCCTTCAATTGGAACTTCTCCTGATGGGCAGCTTTACCATACTGACAATCCAATGATTGTATTTGCTTTGTTTTATGATTTCAAACCGCCTCTTTTTCTAGAAGTCATTCATATTGATCAAGCATTTTGTAAAAATGCCTTGTCTCTTATCTAAATTTTACTTTCAATATTATCTTCCAGAACTTGTTTCAAGGGATATCTAGATGTTTTTTGCCTTGTTCAATTAATTGAAACAGGAGCCAACCTGGTTAATAATCATCCTCTTAAATCCACCCAACTATTATAATACTGTATATAGTATTAATTTTTTTTTTAGCTTTGTGACTTTTTGACACCACTGTCTCGAGCATTTAAATCAAGCATTTTGTTAAAATACCTTGTCTCATTTATTGTTTTATGAATTCATTGAATCAGTAGTCAATTTGGTTTAAAGTTATTTTCTTAAATCTACCCTCAACTATTATTGTACCAAAATACATGCATCTATATTTTTTTTAGCTTTGTGATTTTTGCGATTCGTTTAAATAGATATGATACATTGTTATAGCAAAATAAAGTCTTTGTTTCTCTACAAGTGTATTTTTTTATTGAATGATATGAAAAAGTATATTGTACACAAAGAAGCTGATATTATTACTAAAAATATATACATATATACAAATTTTAAACATGAAATAAACAAGCTTATATTAATAAAATATGTACACCAATTTTAAATTTCAAGTTGCCAGATAAAAAATTGATGTCATAATAAACCAAAGTAACAACATTGTAAGGGGAAAACTATATTAATAAGGAAGTAATATTTAATATTTTTGGGCACTGATATGTAGAATTACATAATAAAAAAATTAAAATAAATTAAAAACACACCAATTTTAAATTTAAATGTTGCTAAAATTCATTAGTCATAAAAATGCAAAATCAAGTCATGAGTAAACATTATATTTATAAGGCAAAGTAATATTATTTTCAATTCTTGGGCACTGCAGCAATAAAGCTGACTAGAAGATTTGATTAAGCTATATTTATTAAAGGGTCTAGGAAGTTAACCAGAAAGCAAATAACATAGTGAATCTCATCAATGTATGTAATAGAGCATATGGGATTTCCACAGCCAATGTTTTAAAATTTTTAATTCTGCTTATAGCTCTTTCTACATGACATCTGTGACAAGAAACCTTCTTGTTTTCTCCTCTTTCTGTAACCTCAAACTGAGATTTATTTTTTTTAAAGTGGGGAGTCAAGAGAGTTATACCTTTGGCTTCAAAATTATCTTTTAAAACAGTGAAGCCTCTGTCTGCCAGGACACAGGCTCCAACTTCTCTATCAGTCCACTTCTTAAAGTGATTTCTTTGTCTGATATAGAGCCATTATATAGATCAGAGATAGATGAAATCCCCCCACTAGGTGTAATGCCAATTAGTGCCTTCACAGTATTGTGATTTTTATATGTACTAAAGCTGCTTTGCTATTGCTTGGGATTTTTAGGCTGCTGTATACTCACAAGTATCTATAATAACACGACATGCTGGGAAATGGTTAACAAAAGTAGAAGGCATGAAAGCCTTGACCTGTTCAGTTGACACTTCGACATTTCGCACACAATACCTGAATACATCTAGTAAAAATCCTAGAAATATTTGACTCACTTACATTTATTAAATAAGAAAGTACATTGTTCGTCAAGCCATGTCTTAGCTTGATCATTGTGACCAGTAGCTGATTTTGAGAATCTAACAATAATTTGTCTTCTAAACAGCTACTTTAACAAAAAAAGTTAAATATAGTATCAAACTGTATGCATGCGAAGCCAGTGTAACTTTTAGAGGCTTTATCTCCTTTTAGTTTCAAAGAGTCATAACACAATTTCAACTGAGCAACTTCTTCCAGAAGGCTAGCATTGCCTGGTTCCAAAGTATTTACCCTCTTTAGAAGATCTGTAATAAAGTCTTCATCAGTTTGCACAGTGACATCTCTAGTCTTCTTCTCAATGGTAGTATCTAGGGGTAAAAGAGGTTGTCTAAAAGGAAACAAAATATATTTAAGTGTACAGTCAAACAAAATCATCATAAAAATATTTACTATTAAGATAAAAAAATGTAAAACATAATTACTGAAGATATTTCAAAACATTTACCTAAATTCATATTTAGTCTTTTTTCAGCTTGGTGTACTTTTGGAAAAAGAAAACTGTCGGCACAGCACCAGGCTTTAGAAGTCTGCGATCTAAATGGAACATATAATGTATATTAGTTTTAAAACAATTTTTTTTTTCAAAATAATCTAAATAAAAGTTACTAGACCTATAGATCTATATACCATCTGAAAATAAGCCATATAAACCTAACAATTCACTTATAAATAGGGAGGCCTACTGATCAAATATTAACAGATCCACTATTTTTTTCTCCTACTTGTAGGAATCTAAGTCGATATTGAATATACTACTGCTAGATTGTAACTAGACCAGAATTTAGCAAATATTAATAGTAATAATAATAGGCTGTTTAGTATAATTTAAAGTCGAATCAACGCTAATAGAATTCTATGTCTATATCTTATTCTATATAGTATCTAGAATCTAGATTGAGCATCTAGCAGCTATCTAAGCTACTTGTAGATCTATTTCTACTAATTTCTAGTCTAGTCACTAATGACACAAGTCTAATCTAGAAATATTACAATCTAGACTAGTTGTTTAATTATTTACATGCTCTTTAAATTTAATTTATAAACTTTGAATAATAATCAGATTTAAACATCTAGATCTTATTCTGATTGTAAATTTAATAGAATGTATGGATATAGACTCTAGAATAGGTCTACAGATTCAGATTATACAGTAGATTTGAGTAGATCTAGAATAATCTAGATTACTAGATCTAATTAATATTTTAAACTATTTATATCTAGAAAATCTAGAAGTAGAATCTAGATTCTTATCATCTAAATCTAGTCTAGACCTACTAGTCTACTACTATTAGTATATAATACTTCTAGATGTAGAATATAAATATAGATTAGATCTAGATTCTATAGATTATTATATGATTATAGATCTATCTACTTACTTGTAAAAGGCTGGTAAATAAAACAGTCCTTCTCAAAATGCTCTGAACATATTACAGAGTGTGCACTTTCGTTTCAGTTTTACAACCTATTCTTTACATAGCTTTGGATCGTTCACAGGAAAACGATGAAAACTTTTTTTCTCTCTACATTCTTTTTAATGTTCATAATTATTACAGTCAAATGCAATACATTGCTTCCCCATCTTTCCAGTACTAATCTATAGTATAATCTATAAACACAAGTGAATCGTTGATGGTTGTCACGTGACCGTACGTTTCGGTGAATGAGGTCCATTACCTTCATATAGCTAATAAAAAGCCATACATTAATGATACCTACTTAAAAGCCTACGCCACAACACACGTTGGGCCAGACAATAATAAACATAAATCTCGATTTGGCTTAACAAAGCCGCCACTATGGAGCGTTGAGTTGGACGCAGCCATCATTTGCATTAAAAATTAAAATTGGACACATGCCAACTTGTTAGAACCGTTATCCTAACAATATTATAATATTAATAAAAATACTTTTAGAAACAAGATAATAAAATATTTACAAATAGACAAACAATAAAAAACAATAAGAGGTTCATTAAGGATGGCTAAAAGGGGGTGACGCTACCCAAGTCCATGGAACTTCCGGTTCCATCAGAGGTAATCATGGCTAATTAACTAGCCAGTGATGCCACTACACTAATCAGTCTACATCTAGACTATAGCAATAGATGTAGGAACAATTAATATAAACCTAACTAGAAAAAGTAAAAATAAAAACATTTTCCAATTTACAGGCGGTCCCAGCTGAAATTACAATACACTTACAAACACTCACTACATGGTCACACAGACCAGTGGCCTAAACCGGAAGAAGGGACAAGACACGGAACCATCCGTTCTATTTATAGAGCCAGGTCATGACTCATCTACACTAACTCTAACGTTAAAGAGCTGGCGGGAAACATGTATGCACTCAGCACTAGCCTAGACAGTTTACACAAATTAACAACAGATAAAAATCGATAAAAAATTAGATCTAGGAGCGCCAGCTCACACTAATATTAATAATATATTTGATTAAAATGATACATACCTGTAAAATTAATGCTGCAACCTTCTTGTTTGTGACTTTCCAGCCAAGTCTTATAGAATGTTGGTCCTTTTCGTTTCATGATTTTGCCTACTGTAGCACATTTATGGCAGTACAGACAAACTATATGATAATCTAGTAGTAATCCACTGCCTATGCCGACAAGAGACGAATGTCCCTGGGTCATCCATGTTCCAACGTAGCTTACAGCTATGTCAAGTGGTGATTCTGAGTCATTATATAACTGTCTGACAAATGAAGCTGCCTTGTTGAAAAGCTCAGTCTTTGATTTAATCAAAGATTTATAGGTGATTTTAGCTTTTTTTTTTTTTTAATGCTAGGCATGTTTAGGGCCGATATCAACAGTCATAGCAGCTTTTACAATATCTTGATTTATTATAAACGCATTTACCTTTGATTTTGCAGTAGTCTCCCTCCTAGATGTGTTTAGAGATTTTACTATTTTCTTACAAACCTGACAAACAGCATCAATGGTTTTAGCAAATCCTTTGCATTTAACTGCATTTATTTTGCAGTAATGTTAGAACAGCATTCGTTGCATTTGAAAAAAAAAAATAAACTCACACAATAAATCTAAGTCAACTATTGTTCTTTCTTATTTAGATCCATGCTTTTCTTCAAGATTTTGAGTGTCTAGATCTAGATATTTTACTTATTTTCAAATTGTGTTTCATTGTGACTATGAGTGTTGCTTGATGTTTCTAGACATACGCCTGTGGACACTGACTCAATCGACGACACTGTTGAACCGTTAGATGTAGATCTAGCAGAAGTAGAAAATGTAGATCTGCTACTAGTAGTACTAGTACAACTAGATCTAGATGTACTAATATTAGTATTACTAGATTGACTAGATCTAGCATCTGTAACATTTGGCACTGTTTGCCAAGGAGATATCCTAGCCTGTGCTAAAAGTGCTAATTTTTTACCATTTTTCCATGAAGGCATGGCTACAATCAAGCAACTAATAAATAGAAAAACAATGTTCAAACATGCGATGATAAAAAATGTCGTAGCTTTGTTGTAGACAATCAGCCGAAACGGCGTGGGTCTTGATTTGGTCCACCCATAGTGACATCCAATGGAATTACGGAAGTTGTCCATTTGAACCAATAGTATCAATTCTAATTTGTAAACATGCGCGTAGACCTCGTTATGTCATTATTTTTAGGTAAAATAACCCATTTACATAGGGGGGAAGATAATTCAAAATGAAAAAATTTATTTTCATTGGATGTCTTTTTATAGCATGACCTTGCAATTCTAAATAGAATACTTACAGGAAAAAAAAATATCTTTTCAATGATGCCCCACATAGCTGGCTCCCTTTGATTATTGTAGTTGCAAATAACGTTATAAAGTGGTCATTTTTGTCATTTTCATCTTTTTTTTTTGTGTGACTAACTGACCATTTTCAAATGCATTTTTTCCGTTATAAATACATGTTTTCAATAGTATCATTCAGTGGAATATGTTCAGAACATGTTTAGCTTTTTGAAAAATGTAAAAACTAAAAATCAATTTTTTTTCTCCAGAAAATGCCATTTTTGAGTGTTTCCCCTACCCTTAAGGTTATAGCTTTACATTACACATACCTTAGAATTTTAAAAGTGTTGATGTACCACATATCATTAATCAGATATAGTAAAAATTGCCGAGAAAATTAGTTAATTAGCTTTATTTAATTAGATGATATTTAAAAAAAAGTGTGCTAAAAAAGCATTATTGTAAAGTACAGGTAGACAACAACTGATGTTATTTCAGATCTACTTTGAGGATTAGAAAAACACTTAGTATGTTAGTAAGTCATGATCATTATTAATTTTTAACATTGCAGTATTACATGTAATGCAATGGGAAAACAATCTTAACATTTTAAAACAATATGTAGGTTTAATAATTTTAAAGTTATACTTGCATAAAGAAAGTAAATAATAATCCAATTATCAAAAACAATCCCAACATAAATGTTTATTTTAAAATTACAGAAAGAGGAATTATAATTTTTTTTGTTCAATAAAATTACATATTATTTAAAATAATTTAAAGAAAAAATACTTGAATGAACATTGTTATTTAAAACAGGACATTAAAATTTACATCTAAAAAAAAAGTTTTTAGTAATGTTTTAGCTTATTTTAATATGTTTATATTTATTTATATTGACCAGATGTGGGCAAAATACTGACCACAGAGTATTTAAAATACCAAATACTAAAATACCCCAGGATAAGTATTTTAAATACCAAAATACAAAATACTTTTCAATAGGGTTCAAAATGCTAAAATACAAAATACGTATTTTAAAATACTTTTATTCAAATACAAATACTTGGTTTTATCGTCCATCACTGCATTCACTGGATATTTTATACACCAACATCAATGTAACTATAAGTATCACCATGTTCAATATTCCTCACAAGATTTTGGTGATCGAGAGCATTTGTTCCAGATTGCCGTGCACTTAGCGAAGTGATTTGCTTTCAATAGTAATTGTTGCTGAAAATTTTCGTCGGTCATACATGCCCTCTTTTTATTCAATACCATCCCTGCATACGAAAAAAGCCGTTCAACTGGTGCAGAGGATGGTATGCCAGTGTTGTATTTCAAAAACAATTTTTTTGACAGTAGGGTACTTATGCAAAATTTCAAGCGAGGTAGACTTGTCATCAAAGTACTGGAGAATTTCCATGTCTGATATAATTTCAGTTGGTGGAGTATGTCCACTTTCAAAGGAAAAGATATTATCATTATCCACTGGGGCTGAGGCAGGAACATTATTTTGATGAACAATGCTTGAGAGCGACTCTTGTGTCGCCTTGGCCAAAAAAAGATTTCTAACGCTTTGGACATTGTTGGCTGGCACCCATCTCAATTTGAAGAAGGGATGAGAAACAGCTGCAAAAATATACTCATTAACACTTGCATCAAGATCTACATAGCAACCAAATCGTTTGTGAATACATTGGAGCAGCCCCTTGCAAAGCGGAGCACAATAGTTTAATTGCCTGTTACACAGATCTTCTAATTTGTCTTTGATACGCAACAATGTTGGCAATAAATGACCCATAAAATTTTTTTATCTCCCTGCAAATGATCGAGGCTATCTGCGACAGGTTTCATACATTCAATAAATTCCAGCAAGAATTTGATTTCATAGTCCTTGAAAACAGGAACCTTAAGCGCAATACACAAATCTTTCAGTTTGTCACTTGTTTTAGTGAGGTTGCAAACACTGTCATATAAGGAATTCCATCTGGTTGGGCAAGGACACATCGGTTGTGAATTCATGACGTCAAAATATTCCTCACAAGATTTTGGTGATCGAGAGCATTTGTTCCAGATTGCCGTGCACTTAGCGAAGGTTGTGTGATGGACTTGCCCATACGGATGATTGTCTGCAACTATATTGGCAAGATCCGTAGTAGCTATCAAGCTAAGTGTGTGACTGCTGCATCTGTGATGCTGAGGAAGAGAGGTGTGAGAAATATCATAATCGTGACTATCAGCATCATCATGGATTGATAGAGGTTTAGCCAAAATATTTCCGACAACTTCAAACTCAATATCATCACTCTTCTCGATTTTAACACCAAACTGCTCAAAAGCTTTAACAAAATTTGATCCATTATCAGTTACAGTAAGGCAAACTTTGTTGGAAATGCCAAAATTTTCATGCACATCGTATAGTAATTCTGCTATACGGTCATATGTGTGACTGCCAGGAAACCTACGACAAGCTAAAGCTGCTGATTCTCTAGAAAGACTTGAGATATTTATCCAGTGAGCAGTAACACCGAGAAATCTTCGACCATTTGACGACCATATGTCGGCTGTAGTACATACAAAAGTTTGCTCTGACAGAACCTGCTTCAATTTCTCGATCATTTGCAACTCCATTTCATTTAAACGCCTGCCGAGGGTCCTACGAGACATTACCACAACCTCCGTATTTATCTTACACAGTCCAGCCACTAAAGCCTTGAACTCGGGTTCTTCAACGGTTGTTTGCGGACGCATGCCCATGACGATGTATTTCGTGATCAGTTGATCCGCAGCAGCCTGAGAACTTCCACGAACAGTCTGTTCAATAGTCTGCTGCAGAGCGTGCTTTAAAGATACAGCAGATGGCGCTGCAACGGTTTTCCGTTTTCGTTCACGCACTGAACTTGAAGATGCTGCCACCTCATTGCGGTAGTTATTGTAATCCTCCAAGCAATCTTTATGAACAGTCTGTAAAAAAAATTTTAATTTCATTTAGAATTTTAAAAATGCATTTGATTCTTACACTGTTACACATCTTCTTCGCTGAGTTTGACGGTTCAAACCGCATCGATATCCGTTGATAAGTGACTGAGATATCAAGCTGAGAACTGTCATGATTGTAAACCGAGCCTCCTGTCGGTGGCTCGGTTTTCTATCAATAATATATTACATGTAAGTTATGTAACTTTGACACAGCAAATTTAAATCAGCGCCGCCGAGTAACTATGTTAGAGGGGGCGCTATATAAATACGCTATTACATTACATTACAAATCAAATCAAATAAATTTACATGTTTTATTGCATATCATTCATAATTCTGATGACATTCTCTAAGTACACTACTACAGTACAGTACTTGTACTTACCCGCAAGTGCTTTAGAAAATTCGATGTCGCATTCAAACTGCCACTCAAAATTCTTTCGTTTGAACACAGACAGCATTTGGCCTTTACCATTCTTCACAATTGCAAAAAACTTCCCATCCAATATGGCAGGAACTGCATGACTACCAGCAAGGCAGACATCTGTTTGATTTTCATTATCTGAAACTGATTTCACTGGATTACTTTCGCTCATTTTCACGGCAGCGAAAGATAAAATATGGCAATTTCTCTTCTAGCCGGAATCAGAAAGAACCGGAACTTACTATTTTCATTTGATAAACATTTTTGTAGCACTACTTTGTGCGCCGGTATCTAATGCTTGAAGCATCATCCGATGCAAGTAAGAAAGAACTAAAGCAGGCTGTATTATAAAAAAAGGCTATGATAATTATTATTGATAGGGTTGTAAAAGTATTTTGAAAAAAGTATTTTTGAATTACTAAAATACTCTTACACAAGTATTTAAATACCAAAATACTAAATACTTTCACACATTTATTTAAAATACCAAATAAAATACGTATTTTATTTTGAAAATACGTATTTAAAATACTTGTATTTGAAATACTGCCCACCTCTGATATTGAGTAGTTAAATATTTAATAATTTTAAAGCTTTAAACGAATATAAGAAAATGGTTTGGACTATGGTTACTAAGTTAATTTTATAATACTATAGAAAATGTAAATCATAATAAATTTATAACTTTAAAATTAATGATATTAACTATTATTTTGCTATTTTTACAGATAACAGATTTATTATTGTATTATTTTAATTATGTGCATAGCTTTACCACCCAATTATAAAAAAATCCCTGTTTGTCAGACAGCAGTAAAACTGAAGCAATTTTTGTCAATAGTTAGGGAAACATCCTTGATGTTAATGGACACTAGTCTACAGTAATGTCTTTAAATAACATGTCACAGTCAACCCCTCTACTCTCGTCCTCATCATCCAGCCAATATTTTACCAAATATGCATCTTTCATTCCTTTGCTCTGTCCCTTTACCCTGCCACTATATAATCCAGGGCCTGCACTGTACCAATAGTGACAGATCAACCTTTCAATAACATTTTTCAATAACAATTCTTGCACATCCATCCAAGTCTGTTCAGTCACATTAGTAACCAGTTTCTTAATTTTTTCAACGTAATTGTCTTGTCTTAAAAGGTTTTCAATTTTCTTTCGTTCTTTTTTATGTCTCCTGTTTTTGTTTTTTTTTTTTGCTCTGCCATCAGAGCAATTTCCTTAGTCACCTCAGTCGTCCTCACTCGATTAGCCTGCTTCCTATTGCGAGAGACCCCAATGGCACAAGTCACCCTTTGTCATATCTGAGGCTCTCAGAGAATCTAGATAGGCTACAGTTCTGTTCTTTAGGGAACGGATTCTAGAGGACATGTAGCACATCGTTGCATTTGGTGCTTTTTTCTTGGCTGCACTAAACATGCCAATCACCTCTTCAGAATCCATGTTATGTAGCCTAGCAGATTCTGTCTGAGTGCTCATCAGCTTAGATACATTCATACAAATATACCTTTTATATTACCTATTGATAGTTTCTGCAATAGAAGACAGACTAGCTTTTATCATGTTTTCTACTTCCTTATCTTGAGGGCAATGCAACCTCCAGTATGGGATCTTAAGCATCAAGGATTTCACCAAAGAAGTCTAGGTTTCTTGTGAAAATACTGAAGGGATAATTAAGGCATTGATCTACTTGGGCTAGAACTTCTTTAATGACAGTGATAGCCCCAAGGTGAAAAACAGCTTGCGCACCAGGCGCAATGTATAATTTTTTCATCCAAGGGCTTGTCAGCAGTTTCCCTACCATACCATAACAAAAAGTTGTTGTTTCCCAGTTTCACTATTGAGGTCACTGTGCAGGCAACTTATCAGCGATCCAGAGGAGAGGGCAGGAGATTTCAAAAAATGAAGGACCAATATTCCACAAGTATGGAAAAATATGTGTAAACGATTTCCCCTATACCTTGGAATAAGGCCCTTGGTTAAATTTTCATTTAGCAGAAAAGAAATAAAATTTTTGGGGTCACCCTTGCCTTCTCGATATTGGAGTTTGTCTAATTGCAAGACAATGTTGCTTGCTATGCAGTCACTCCCAATAAGGCTGCTCCTTTCTGTCTGTAGGGACTTAAGTGCCAACCTTCAGCCTTTTGAAATACTATCAAGTGGGTGCAGGTAGCAATTAAGTTCATTTAAGGGCCGGATGTGGCCCGCGGGCCGTATTTTGATCATCACTGGTCTAGATTGATTCAGATTATCTAGATCTAATAAAAATATAATCTAGATATATCTATAGAATCATAACATGTTGTGAAATAAATAATATAAACTGATTTATTGATCTATAAAGATCTAGATTAATTTAATCTAATAAAATTTAGATCTAAAAAAAAAAAATAATAAAACGTATATAAATGTAATCTAGATATAGTTGTGAAATAAACTTTACTTTAGAACTTGATTTAGTTAAATTTAGTCTAAGATTATCTAGAGCCTAGATCTAATGGTTAATCTATATTGAGAATAAGATTTGAAATTTAATTAGATTTAGAATGTACTAATTTATATAATAAACTACTAATCTAATTTGCCTAAAATGTTGGTGTGTGGCATATTTACTAGAAATTTAAGAAGATATTTTGGCCTTTGCAACTGGCTTATCTGTAATTAAATACAAGTTGTGTAAAAAATCTGCTAGATATAGATCTATTGTCTAGGTATAAGCTCACTGTTCAATAAGAGATATATATGTGATCGGCACAACATTCTATGAAACAATGAGACAATCAATTTTTTATGAAAAAGATGGTCTTCAATAATCATATTTTAGGCTGTTAAGTAACTGTAAGCTCCATTTCATTGTAATAATTTATAATCAACCTAACAAAGTGGATTGTCAAAACAATTTTGTTTCCATCATTATTTCTGCAAATTCTTCAACAAGGTGTGTCACTACTAAGTTCTAGATTAATCAATTATTCATCATCATAAGTGGTTACATTAGTTCAACATCAGAATTGTGTAGTGTGCTTTGCTTTATTATGTGCTTATTTCTAGAAATATATTTTGTTAACATCTCTGCTGTTCATGAAAAATGGTCTTACTTTTGGCTCATGATAGAGCAGAATTCTTTCCTTGAAAAAAAAAACAACAACAAAAAAAAAAAACTCAAGTGAATCAGTCAAACATGAAAGCTATGAGTTTTCTGTTTACATGGTGGGTTCTTGTGTATCAGTTTTAGCATTGCATCAGTTCAGTAGGAAGACTTCCAGGTATTGGGAATTTATTTCCTGTGCTGTATGTCAAAAGTATATTAAAATATTTTAATTTTTAAATATGTCACGTATTACGAATTGAATTCTATATCTATTCTAATTTTAATTGGCTTGCCTAGGGGATCGTGACAATAGAAAAAGCAGTTGTGTCACTTATCTTAAGTCTGAATTTAACCGAAGACTTACAATGAATAACAAAAAAAAAAATATGACACAAGAAATCGGAAGGTAAAATATCAACTTGATGTTTAATAAAATATAAATCAAATAGTACTTTTAAATGAATCACATAAAGTTACAAGCAAGAAAAACAAACATTTTCTCAATACAGAATTGATGGGTTGACCAAACCCTTTTACAAAAATGGCATGTAAAAATATTACCATTCAAGAGTTTTAAAATATAACTACCAATACAAGCAAGGCCTTGGAAAAGAAAAATCTTAACTTACACTATCAATAGGTATACCACGCAGGGGTCACGCAATGTCTCCGCTATTCTGTCTCACCGCTGTCTCCGTATGTCTTGTCTTTCTCAACGTTACACGGGCGGTCTTTTAATAGTCTACCGCGCGTCGAGATCAAGACAAATATCATAGTTTCTAGACTACTACTCGAGAACAGAGCAAGTGATCAACAAGACAGAGCTAGAACCCTCCCTTTTTAACCAAAGGTACACACATAGGTCAAGGACCGGTCACACTGTCTGTGTTGCTTGACTCGCCGCCGCTAATAAAATAAAAATAAATAAAAAAAACTTATTACACAAAAGGGGCAGACAACCTCGGGAATTTTCTACCCGTCTCTCGACCGCAACAGGTCAAAAAAAAAAACAATAGTAAATAGGTAACAATGCCTAGATCAGACATGCCTACCCCCAAGACCCTGAATGTGGAACACTTAGGCTGAAAATGTGGAACTTTGGACCCCAATGTGGAACAAGCAAGTCATCGGGAAAAAAAGACAATTTAGTGTAATATTTTAAATAGTAACTGCGAAAGCATTGTTAAATCAGTTATACTTATTTATATTGTAATTAAAACTACATACCTATAACGATTTATCAATTGAAATATCCATTACAACATTCTTGAAACATTCAGCTTTCCATTAAGGTGCTTCTACAATATATACACTATTATATACACAGTTATTTACAATATTTACAGTGCTTTGAAATACATTAGTCCTTGCCAGAGTGAGAAGCCTGGAGTGACTTGTAGTAAGCACTCTTCAGGTCTTCCAGTTCACTGTCAGAATACACTCGGTTAATTGCATCTCCAGGCCTGGATTTACAAATAAGGAGAGCCTCGATAGTTTCATTGTTTAGACGACTTCTAAACTCTGTTCTATTTCTGCGTACAAGAGAAAATATTCTCTCGCAATGTGCAGAAGAGTGAGGGATTGTCAATAGTGCTAGCATAACCTCAGCCAAATTTTTGAACAAACGACCATTGTCATTAATTTTTCCAATTGCAGCCCATGTGCTATCTAATCTTTCTTTCATACAAGACTGTATATCAGTGGCTTGGTATAGTGAAAACTCAAGCTTCAAATCAGATGCACTCACATTTTTTGGCAACAGTACTGGATATCTTTTTAAAAAATAATCCAGTGATGCAGATGAAGAAGAGGTTTGTTTAAAGACATCAACTTCCATATGTCTAAGCAGCTCTTCATTCAGGGGAAGCTTAACTTTCAGATATTCCACAGCAGCATTAAAAAATGCTTTGACTCCATCATAGAAGAGGTTTAATTTTTCTTCTCTGAGATGCACTTCATTTTTCCTCTCCATGAAATCTGAAGCAGCTTGCCCTAAATGTAGGTCTTCATTGTCTTTCAAGTTGGCCTTGTTAAGGTTGTCAACTTCAGTGACTCTCACCCCAAGCAATGCAGATGGCTTCATGTATCTGATTAACAAAGATTTCACAAGTATTTGTAGCTTGCTTTGCAACAAGTGAATCTTTGGTTCCTCACTTTGAAAATAAGTGTTGAACTCATCAAATGGTTGCAGGGCATCATTCAAAAAAAGGCAAATTAACCTATTAGTGGGAGAAGAAAATTTTTTTCTTAGGTTTGAAGCCCGTTCCTTCGATGCAGGGGTAGATAATTTTTCTTCATTCTTGAAAAATGCTAGAAGAGGCTCCCAATTATCCAGAACTCGTGGCAAGCATTTTTTTATGCTTAACCACCTTGTACACACATGCTTCAATATCTTGTTTTGCTTTACTTCATGCAAAAGTTGCATGTCTTTAAAAGCTCCTTGTCTTTTGCTACTTGTGTCAAGGTAGTAATAGACATCTATCAGCAGCTGGTCTATACTGAGAGGAAGACAAGAGGCAGCCTTTTCAGCAGCTATGTGTACAAGATGGCACGCAGATCCTGACATAAAAATATTGGAGTGTTGCTTTGCCATATAGCCAAGTACACCTTTGTCTTTGCCTACCATCACTGGTGCATTATCTGCGCCAAATGATAGACAATTTGTCCATGGAATTTTATGAGCTGAAATTTCAGCATGTAATAAATTAAAAATGTTCTCACCAGTTGCAGAGCCCTCGCAAACAGGTATTGACAGCAAATCAGAATTAACTAGCTTGGTGTTTGGATCAACTGTTCGAACAACAATGGGGAATAATTTGCAGCTGCCACAATCATTGCTTCCATCAGTAGATATTGTAAATGGATACATTTTCATGCGTTCAGCCAAGGAAAGTGTTGTTTTGGCTGCTATTTCTTTAACTATTGCTGTACCTTTGGAGCGTCCACATTGAAAATCCTTAGCAATATCATCTTTAAACATAAGTTTGAATGCCTTTGTGAATTTGTCTAAAGTAGCCAAAGGTAGATTCAACTCGGTCACAAGATCTACCAACATTACCTCTGCCTTTATGACATCAGTGTTTTTTTTTGCTTTGGATGTCGGAAAAAAGGTTTCAATGCTCTTTGAAACTTTGACTTGTTTAGCCAAAGAAGTATGAGTAGCACTAGCAATATGACGAGTAATGTCATATTTTCCAGCATATTTAACCGTGAATTGCGAGCAACATATTTCACAAAAAGCACTATACTCACAATGTCTTGCGGGCAAAATATAGGGAAATTCGTCAGTATATTCCTTACGAAACTTTTGAATCCTTTTTTTTGAAGATGGAGCAGAAGCAGCACCATCGGGCATGGATCGTTTAGACATTATTAGATTTTAGATCTAATCTAGACTAGAAAATCACAAATGAAATCGAGATTTTAGATCTAATCTAGACTAGAAAATCACAAATGAAATCGTAGATCTATCAAATTCACTGATTCAGATTGAACTAACTAAATCTAGGCGCGCTAATGAGCCTTATTTATACTTAAAGGTAGGAAATAGAACTGCGCATGCCCAAGCCGGAAGGAAACGGAAAAAGTAGATCTAAATATAGTTTTTGGCGCTGTTCTCATTTCGCATTTTACACAAAAAAAAAAAGAAAATAATGGTCTTTTTTGTCGGAATACGGACTTCGCGGAACAGAAGACCGTCAATGTGGAACGGCGGAACATGGGAGCTTTTTAGGTGATTTTGCGGGACGGTTCCGCATAATGCGGGACGGTAGGCATGACTGCTAGATACGCAACAAAATATAACTAAATTAGTAAATTCTAAAAAAAATGTTTTCAGGGCTTTTTTTTTATGAGAAAAACATAGATCTAGAATAACCAAAGAATCATAGATCTAGAAATACCAAAGCTCAAGATTTTTTTTTTTTGTGTTCAATTAAAATATAATTAAAGTTACCTGTTCTAATGCAACATTATTTTAAATGTATTAAGCAAATTCTAGCCCTGTTGGGAATAAATTCCTTGTTAGATTTATTTAAAAAAAAACAACTGATATCTCTATTTATCTCTTTTTTGTCCTTTGCCATATTTGGGTAACTTTAAAAATGACACTCCTTTGCAACGACAGCCTGCAATGGCACAGTTCTCACCTCTCAAAACAAATTCTGTCCCTGCTGGGAATTAATCCCTTGTCAGATCTATTTTTAAATATCAACTGATTTCTCTATTTATCTCTTTTTTGTCCTTTGTCATATTTCGACTTCTAGTGGCAGAACAGCCTGCAATGGCACAGTTCTCACCTCTCAAAACACGAGATTTGTTTAACCTAGTTTAACCTGCTAAATGAAATTGAAAAAATTCATTTCAAATATTGTTTAATTATTACACTTCTAGCATTAAGTATATATTCTTATATATAAACGCAGCATTTAATTAAATTGTGCCTTGATAGGCATTAACATCAAAAGAATGTTGACCTTGTTCCAGCCCAAACTTTGATGGGCTTTGCCTTTTACATATTGTTTTAGTTTGCTAAATTTTTCTTTAAAAGGTATCATCATTTCATCAAGACTGTTGCACTTCAAGGGAACATTTCAAACAATTGTTTCTAAATTCCTCTTACCACTGTTATTTTCCAAAGCTTATCCAGCTTATTGTCATTTGTACCCATGTTGTTGTTGACAAAGTGTATTGTATTTGTGAGCAGGTCAGGGTGGCGCTACTGAGTGAGGCCCTTTTTTGGTGTTATCTGCTGCTGCTCAACATTTGTTCATTTTTAAAAACAGTAGGCAGGTGGTAGCTCTACTGGGTGGGCCCAATCTGTGCACCGTTCGGCTTGGCGACCAAGGGGCTATAGTAGCCTAAGCAACCAGACAGCACAGTTAAACTAAACTAAACTAGTTAACTAACTAAAGATAAAATAACAAACTGAAATTCTAAAAGGAACTTACATACACTTTATTTATACGAGAAAAAAAACAAATCAATGAAAATATATGTGCAAACGAAAATATACGTAAACAACTAGATAAACAAAACTTAACAACTAATCAAGTCTACTTAATCTATACTATTACAACTACAATCACTATCCAACAAACCAAACCCAAATAAAACCACTAGTTACCCCGATCCACCAAGATACCTTACAAGACAATAAACCACTAAAATAACCTACAAAGCAATAACCACTGTAACTGACATTTTCTAATCTAAATCTCACAACGATTAGATCAACAGAGCAGAACTATACAACAGTTTGGCAGCTATTTGCGGCAACAATAAAAGGCAGTAATAAAGCAGCTATTTGCGGCAGCAATAAAGGCAGCTAGACAGTAACAATGCAGCAGCAATGCAGTGCAGCCATTATAGCAGCAGCAATGCAGGAATTATAGCCTGCAATTACAAAATAAACAAACATAAGAAATAGTGATAAATATAAAAAAAATAAATATGAACTAGACCTAGTCCTAGTCTAGCACATACAAGTATGAGGTAATTTCAATTACCTCATGTAGCTAATAAAAGCAATACCTGAGTTATTAAAGTCTCAGCCACAACCAACACAGGTCAGGCTAGACTACAATAACATAACATAAGCTAGATCTAAATAATAGTATTAGACTAAACAAGCCGCCATGACAGCGATGCTTAGGCCGCAGCCATCTTTTACATTAAAAAGAAGGACAAAACGCCAACTTAAATAGAGTGGTTATCCTAACGATAAAAATATTAATAAAATTACATAGGAAACAAAATAATAAAATATTTACACATAGACATAGTATAGAAAAGCAAAAGCATTAAGGCGGGCGCAATTGGGTGACACTAACCAAGTCCACAGAGCTTCCGGCTCCATCAGAGGCAATCATGGCTAATTAACTAGCCAGTGACGCCACTACACTAATCAGTCTTCATCTAGACTATAGCAATAGATGCAGAAACAATCAATACAAATACAAACGAAAGAAAGCAAAAATAAAAACATTTTCCAACTTACAGGCGGTCCCAGCCGAAATTACAATACACAAAACTAACTTTACACAGGCACCACTGTCAGCTCAGACCACTGGTCAAGACAAATAAGAGCTCAACGTGGTCCCGGAGCTAGCTATAACTGGTCAGCGCGAACGTATCGGAGAGCATGACGTCACGCTAATTACCGAAAACTAAACTGGACTACCTATTTCCCTAATTTGTACCTAGCCTTACACAACAATAGAATCTAGCAAATTACTACAGACACGGACTACACAACATTATATACCAAATTAAACAGCATTAAAAAGAGAATCTTAAAATTTAAATCTACAAATATACAAAAAGGAAGATAAAAAGTTATTTCTATTCTAGACTCAAATGGGGGCTCTATACCGTTTACAGACCTGCACATAAACTGATAAAAAAAAAATAACAACTAATCCAACACTAATGCCAAAGACAAAAATAAGCATAACTAACCAGGGACAAAAAATAGGAAAGAACATCCACAGCTCTAAGGCTAGTTAACTATTTTAAAAACTATTTTTCCTCTACGCGTAAAACACAAATAACAGAAAAAGACTAAAACTAGCAGAAAGTTATAAATAGCGGAAACTAAAAAAATTAAAAAGGACACTAAATTACAAACATCATAGCCCTGGCCTATGTAAATAATATAGATTAAATAAAATTAGGTCAAAAATTAGATCTAGGAGCGCCAGCTCACATTTTCCTACGCATTATGTCTGTAAAAGGGGCATGGCCTGGCCCATTAAAAAAAATATTCCATTTAGCTGTTCTCATTCTTAGTTTGAGGTTTTAATTGATTTTACTAAACTATTTGGCTAATCTGTGATACATTTCGAACAATACTAATTGTCGCTGATGAAATCATGATAAACCCTATCTGGCACTGTGTAGGGAACTAGCTGTTATGCTGGAATAGGATAAAAATGTCTAGTTGCAGTAAATATCAGGCTGTGTTGATAGTTGGGACACAAGCTAGTTTGTTAATAATATTATTCTTTTGCGCTTGTCGAACTGTCATACCCTTCTCAACAGCAGTTAAAGCATACCTCATAACTGACTCAGGCACTTTGCCTTTGTCAGTTTTCCTTTTTATAAACTCGAGGCATTATTACCTGGAAAAAGAAAACAAGTACTAATCTATTTGTCATTAACTATGTTTTGACTTTAAAAAATCTAGATATACTTAAAATAGACCCAGTATGTAGCTGTTAAGACTTTTGTTTTTAGCGATGCCCATGGTGCAGGTGAATCTGTACAGATTTCAGTATTAAAAACGATGAGTTTTTGGATGGTTGTAATAGAATGGGGCATCTTGTTACAGAAAGTTTGCTGCTTATGTCATTTAACACAGCTTCAGATTTGTTCTCAACAATGGAATAGACCTTGCCAACAGAATTATAAAATGAGTTCCATCGGGTAGCATTTTGAACAGCAAGTGTTAAATTGGATAAATCATGCACCACTTCAGCTGCCTGTGGACTTCTGCTTGCCTTGTTCCAGAGTGCAGCGCATTTAGCAAAAGTGCTGCGGTTCAACTTTTTGTAATTAAAATCATCATTTGCTTTTTCTGAATCAGAAACTGCTATAAGATTCATTGTGTGAGCTCCACAACGATGATGAGGTGGCAATGTAAATTCTGAAGCATCTTGGCAAGATTGCTTGTCATTTTCTAGAATGTCTGCAACATTAGTATAGGTCACTGCTCCATCCTCTATTTGTGATAGCACTGTCTGTTTTGAGTCTGCAGGCATTGTCTCCAGCTCAGAAAACACTTTAAAAGCCTTTACAAAATTTGATCCATTGTCAGTAACTGTGCATATAACTTTTTCAGTGATGCGGAATTTGGAGTGAATTTCTTCAAGTGTTGCAGCAATCAAGTCGAAGGTATGTCTGCCTCGTAATCGTGAACATGCCAAAGCAGCTGATTTTCGTTCTAGTGTACTTAACCCTATCCGGTGCACGGTTACTCCAAAAAAACTTCGATTATGGGCTGTCCAGATATCTGCTGTCGTGCAGACTACAGTAACAAGTGAAAGCTTCTGCTGAAGATCATCATGCATTGTCTTGTATTCGTCTTCAATGTTGCCTGTATATTAAAATTATACAACAAAAGCTCTTTTTTAAATTGCCAGAATAAACATTTTTTGTTTATATTATTATTTTAAAAAATTTGTAATGAGATAAGATAAATGACATTTTATGCAAATAATGCCTTTACGTACAAATCTGGAATCTAATTACCAATTACAAATAATAAATCTAAATTCACTGTATAAGTTGATAGTGAAATTTATACAAACACAAATAGCAACACAATGTACTAATTAAATAATGAAACAAAACATAAAAAATAAATTGTAAATACTACTACCAACCAGTGAGAGTCTTTCGTGTCATCACAGTTTTGCCTGGTTGAAGTCCAGTTACCAATTTAATGAATTCAGGTGATTCAACAACTGAAAATGCTTGCATGTCTCCGATAACAAAGTTCATGATTAGATCGTTTACATGTTGCTGTGACAGAAGTGCCACACTATTACTGGTCCATGAAGTTAAAGTTTTCTGTTTCTTCGCCACCGGTCCAGGTAATCCATTTGATGAAGTGACAGACCTCTTCAGTGTTGGTAATTTATCATGTGCAGCAGGATGGACGCTCTAATAATAAAAAGTAGTACAAAAATATAATCATAAAAAATAATAAATTGGTTTTTACAAATGTAAATGTTTTGAAACAATGGCATCTTCAGCCTATTAATAATATAATAACATAACTTTGCTAGCCTGCAGATGTTTTTTGAGATTGGCCGTAGAATTGAGCGCACAGCTATAAGTCTGTTTCTTAGCTGGAGGACAAAGCTTGCAACGTACACGAACGTTTTTGTTGTCTATTTCAATTTTCGTAAAAAATTCGGAAACACTGAACGTTCAAAAGAATTTTCAATTTGCTTTGAGTCCGCCATTGAGTTTGTCAAAAATTAAATTAGCTTTTTTATCGCTCACAACCAACTAGAACTTCCTATAACCATAAACATAAAAATACTTAACAAATATTATTGATTGCCATAGGCTCGTTCAGGCGCCAATAAACACACATGCGCATGCGCACACATGATACAACAACGACCAAAGTATACTAGTAACTAGCAATTTGTGTTACTAGTTACTGATAAAAGTAACTAGCAATTTGCGTTACTAGTTACTGATAAAAGTAACTAGTTACAGCATTAGTTCGAATTGTAACTACTTACAGTAACTAGCGTTACTGTAACTAGTTACTACCCAGCACTGGACGATTGTGGCTAAAGTTGCACTTAAAAAAAAATCAACAACAGTTCCACTGCGTACAGCAGTTAGTTTGTTGATCAGTCAAGGACAAGCCGTCCACATTGGTTGTCACAAGACGCTAGCAGTGTGCTGGCGCCTGCTTCAACTGGTCATTGTTGGAGTGGATTGTTGGAGTCAAGGTGGATTAGAATTTGGCCGTTAAGGGTGTCTAGGGGGTTTTATAATTTGAGAACCCACACTTGCAAATATAATCTACAGGCACAGCGTAATAATGCAGGCAACAAATACTAAAATGTAAAATTATGTACAGTTTATTATACAAAGAAATAATTAAAAGGTGAAAGGCTGTACAGTTGCTAGGATGGGGTCTAGCGTATTTACATGTATAAGTCTATCATCATTAGATTCGAGAACCAAGTGGTCTGAGTGTCATGTGGCTGATTGCTTAGCTTTGATGAGACGAGTGTGGCTGGTGCTGACGCTGTCTGCTGGTGGGCTGGCATGGTGGATCCAGGCTCCGAGTGCAGTCCAACGATGCATAGCTGCAGAGCTCAGCTGCGGGTACCATTCAGTTAAGCCAGTGACAGTCTGTGGCTAGCATTGTTGCTTGGACACTTATGAAGATAAGTAGGGCTGGTATCTGCAGATCTGGTGCCAACAATATGGTATCAGCGTTAGGTTGATAAGACTTCCGGCGGATATTGCTTATAAATAAAAGCTGCAACGACATGATGTACAAATCGGTTAAGCCATAATAATACTAGTGGGACGTAGATACCTTTCCATGAAGGACATCTTCAGAATGATGTAGAGAAACTATAAACTAGTTTCATAAAAGTATAGGGGGGTTAACAAATAAATATTGAAATCCATCAAGGGAGATGGCAATAATAGTGGGGAATCCCATAAAGGGAAATAACAAACAGTAATATGAGTAATGTACACCAGTCACGGTGAGATCATTACGTACATCGCTTAAATACATGAGATGAAAGGGGAAGAGGACCTCAACGACTGATACTCACCCATGCTTTCACGAGTTAACATAGTATAAGTAAATGAACATGATTTTACCTAAGTAATATACTTTGGCCAACATGGCCGATGAAGTAGCCTACATAAATGATGGAGGGATTCCTTACAGGGAATGAGCATAAATACATACTTGGTAATAAGACATGTTACAGAAACATTATGATAATTCCCTGCCAAGGAGTTACAATACAAAGGAAATATGGGAAAGACCGAAGTCTTTATAAAATCATGTCAAGGTCATTTTTGTTTTTCCCTTGAAGACAGGATACTCATTGTTCAGTCTAATTATTATATGCAGAAACACTTTCAATTTTATAGGAGGCATTCTTATTTTTGTACATTACTGGCTATAGATTGTAAATTTGAATTAAACAAAATATACTATATGTCATGAAATGTAGTGTAGCTAAGGCTGGTGGCTCATTTAATATTGACTGCATACATGTAGTGTGATGTATGTGTTGTTGTTTTTTTATTATTAAAATTTATTTTTAACTCTTAAAGTGTACCCATGCGAAAAAATAACACTAATGGTACCCTGGGGGTAGCCTCAGTAGCCCGCTAAAAATACATAATTCAAACAAGTGAAACGACTTTAATTTTTTTACTTTAACGTCACTCTCGCCTCCACAGAAGTCCCCAAGGTCATACATGTAGCACACAACAGTCATCATGTTTTCACATGACCGCATGTAGTTTACTTACTGTATGCGTCAGTCATCTGCACAGTCTGGACAGATCGTATGTTGATGGCTGGCACATATGAATTTGTCACAGCTGCAACACTTTGTTTTACTTTTGCGATCCTTAGATCGATCGCAGAATGAGCACCTGCCGACTCTTCCTGCTCGTCCACCTGCCTGGCGTGCCTGAGCCCTCTCAGCTGGTTCAATCTTGAGTACACCGTTGATGAGCGAGCGCAGGTTCTTTGAAAGTTTTGGATATCTGAGTCGGGCTTCCATCTAAGGTTTGATAAGAGCCTTAGCCAACGTCTTGTGGTAGGTACATCTGTCTGGTACTGCTTCTTTGTCATCTGCATGTGAGCCTTTTAGCAGTATCATAGAATTGATACCAACAGCATTGAGAAGGCCGTAGAATACAGTTAGTGGCCAACGCCGCGTACGTCTGGATACAGAGTAGCGATGGCATAATTGATCAAACGTATCAACACCACATTTTTTGTTTCATTATAGAACTGAACCATATCTGGTAGTCTCACTGTCTCTGTCGTGTCACCCCGTCGGTGCATTGTCGATAGCAGCATGACGATCTTCTTTTTAGGTTTAGGAGGACAGTATGATAAAAGAGTAAGAACACCACTGAATGCAAACATTGCTGAGTTCTTTTCTCTACCACGAAGTTCCACAAAAGGAAGGAGGGATTTCAGCTTTGTTTTTCTTCATGGTTCCTACCATAGTCACTGCATGATCATCGTACAACTTTCGAGCTGTATTGATAGATGTAAAAACCATTGTCGAAGTTACAGTTTCGGTTCGTTCCGTGAATGGGTGTGGTCATTTGAACAGAATAGTATTCTGTAGCTGAAAACACCAGCTGGTGTAGATCCTTTGCCTGTATACACTTCAGCATTACACATGTAATAGTTCTTCGAATCTCACATCATCATGATCTTGATTCCATACTTATCAGGTTTTGATGGTATGTACATCTTGAAAGGACAGCGTCCTCTGAAAGCTAGCAATTGTTCATCGACTGTGCAGTATTCTGATGGTGTATACAACTGCTGACTAGTGTTCACAATTTTATCAAATAGCTCTCGAATGGGTGCAAGTCGATCACGTTCTATTTTTTCTTGCCTTGTACCTTTGTCATCAAAGCGGATACAATTTGTCAAAAACGTGAATCTTTGTGGCATAGTGGCTCGAAAGTATGCAACTCCACAGTTTTTGTCATAAGTGGTTACACCATTCATATTCAGGACACCTGCTAGGTAGTACAAGCCTAATAGTGCTTTGAGTTCAACAATGTCCACATTATGGGTGAAGGATGGACGAACTTCTTCCTCAGCATCATCGTCATCATCATCACTATCCGGCTGCCTGTCATTTGCATACCTGCGACGCTGCACTACTATTTCAGCATTTGTGTGTGTCACAATGTCATTCAGTAAATCATCAGTGAAGAACAAAGACCATGCCAATATTCCTGATGAAATGTCCCTTGCTTCACCCTTATTGCCAGGTTGACCAGTCACCTTGTTTCCCTGTGGTATGCGCGTGTCCTAAGCAGGGGCCGATCCAGAAATTTTGTCTAGGGGGGGCACAAATAAAATGTGTCGGTAATTTCTTGATATATATATATATATATATATATATATATATATATATATTGGGAAAGAAAATATAAAACGTTTTTGGCATTGAATTCAGCTAACAGATACCAATCCTGTTATAAAAAATACAGTTCATATTGAATTTGATGGCGGGCAACCGATTGCGCAGGTGTGGACGTTAATCGGAAAGAATATCCATAAGTTCCATTCTGCGAGTTTGATCACGTGCAAATTTGTCTAACACCTTTTCTGTATCAATGTCTATGTCACGGTTTATGCACATGAGGGCCAATGAAGAAAGTCGTTCATCTCCCATTGTTGAACGTAAGTATGTCTTTAACTGGCGAAGACGACTGAATGATCGTTCACACTCACATGACGTCACCGGAATTGTTGCTGACACACGTAGCATGGTGTGAATATTAGGATAAAAGGTTGCAGAAGTTTGTTGAAGTGTTGTCACTAGGGAAGATGGAACATCTGATGAGCTTGATTCCCATTTACTCTGCCAACATTCCAATTCTGTACACAATGTGTGTGGTGATGGAAGATCCATTACAATTAATTCGCCATAAGCTTTAGCTTCTTTCTTCTTAGTTTGTGGATTAGACAAGAAGATAGAAGGAACGAGAGCAATCCCTTGAACAGCACGTTGTTGCAAGGGTGAAAATCTTGTTTTTAACTCTGAAAGTAAATGATCAATGAAAGGTATTATGACAGTACGACGAAAATATTGTTCTGGTGAATCACTTGGTGTATTTGCTCTATTTATCTGCCGTTTACCTAATCGTGGTACACTTGGCACTGGTGCATCGACTGACTTGGATAAAGAAGTGGCCTGCGTATACCATTCTAAACTAACCTCATCAATTTCCTTCCGGCATCTTTCAATGCTGCTAATTACATTTGACACTTCTATCATGGCAGAGCAAATGTCAATTGATCGACCTTGTAAACTCACACTGAGTGAATGAATAAAACGGAGACCATTGCAGCACGTAACGTAAGAAATTAAGAAATCAAACTGTGTCACCCCCAAAAGAAGACCGCGTGCCTTTGCTACTGATTCTTGATTCCAGGAATCACCGTCAGCTATATCATTTAAAGTTTGCACAACTGCTGTATAAAGTTCTCCAAACACTTCCAATGCATCATGCCTGGCTACCCACCTAGTCTTGCATAGATCAACAAGTTTTTGCTTTCTGGACTCAGGACATAGATGCTGAATATTATGCTGCAATTGCAAATGACGCTTAGGTGAATACTTAAAAAATATACAGACCTCAAGCAAAGTACCCATCATGTTCCTAATTGGTTGTAATGAGCAGGCTTGGACTACAGCAAGATTGAGAACGTGAGAATTGCAATGGAAGTAAACAGCATAAGGATACTGCTGACTGATTATAGCTGCAGCTCCTTTGATTTTACCAGCCATGTTGCCAGACCCATCGAAGCCTTGACCACGCAGCTTAGACAAATCCAAACCGTATTCTTGCAGTTTACCAATCAAAAGTTTGGCAATTGATTCTCCTGTTACACTATCACATCTTATAAAATCTACAAATCTTTCAGAAATCTGTACACCATCATAAAATCGAACTGCAAGCGCTAACTGTTCCTTGTTAGATGCATCAGTCACCTCATCAGCCATAATGCTGAAGTAAACAGCCTCTTTTATTTGTTCTACCACTGTACACCTAATATTGTCTCCGCACCCATTAATCAGTTGATTCTGAATGGTTTTTGACCTATATGTTGCAGTTTTTGGAGCAGTTTTGAAATGTTCTTCTAGAATATTATCACCAGCACAAATACGGAAATCCAGAAGGGCTTGGAAGTTTCCACGGTTGTTATTAGAATTAGTGTCTGTCTCATTGTGTCCTTGAAGTGGTATATTTTGCCTACCACAGAGTATGACTGTTTGTAGAATTGACATCAGCTTTCGACGATTTTGTTGTATACGTAATTGGATGCTACTGCAAGTCTGCTGGATGACATTAGCTTGTCTCTGCTCCATTATCTCAATAAATGATGCCAAATCTTTCATTGAATTTTTATGGTATTCCGTTTCAGTATGCTTATATATATCTTGCGGTCCATCTTTAAATTTTGTCAATGGTGTGCTTACAAATACACCTGTTGATCTATGACTCGTTTTAGCAAAAATAATGCATGGTAAACATAAACCGCCGTTTAAAGCTTGACTGTAAACTAGCCACTGATTAGCTACCAACCATTTGTACTGAAATGAGCGTTTCTTTTTACCTTCTTGTGTTTGTGGAAAGCAATGATTAACATCTGGCTTCGCTACATTCCGGATAATGTCATATCTATTGGAAGCTGAAAACTGTCTAATTTTTTTATATAGTAGCCCAATGTCATATGGTTTGATAAACTCTTGAAGCATTTTATTTTCAAATGAGTTAGTGACACTTGATGAATTTAGAGGTATATCGTGCACTGTAGTCTTAGATAGAGGCAGCGAATCATGGACTGTAGATACGGATGGAGGAAGTATATCATGCACTGCAGACGTAGTTGTGGGCGACTGATCATGGATTGCAGATGCGGATGTAGGCGGTATATCGTGCACTGTAGATGTAGACGGAGTTGACTGATCTTGGACTGATGATGTAGGTAGTGGAGTTTTGTTTTGACTGAGAAAGTAAGCACTGATTGTTTTCATAGATCCGAAACTATCCACCAACTTCTGCTTCTTTTCCTCTTTCACTCGTTCAGGACCTGACATCTTTCGCTTGGTTTTATCATTCATTTTCTGTAATCGTAAAACATCGTATAAAAAATAAAACAACACATGGCTTAGAATCACTTCATCACTTAAATTTACTTAATAATGAATTAGGTACAAACTTTGCAGCGAATAATATGTTAACACGGTCACCGACCATGTTTTTGCAGTTTTTATTCTAAATTTAAGTTGGGAATTACACCTGTCAGTGAATAACATTTACATATATACGAATTTCAACAAATTTTAAGTTGAACAAAAATAAATACGTCTCAAATGTGTATGGAAATTATGGTCACGTACCTTTCAGCAATTTTTGGGGGCACGTGCCCCTTATGCCAACACTTCTCTTAGGGGGGGCACGTGCCCCTTAGGCCCCCCCTTGGATCGGCCCCTGCTAAGCGGTACAGAACCACTCCACTTGTACTTGTTTTTACCAGCTAGATTTACTGGCACTTTCAAGACTTGTAACAAATCAATAGCATTTTCATCTTCAGTCTCTGTATCTGAATTTTCAGCTTGCCCTTCAGGTTCTGTATCTGAATCTTCAGCTTGCCCTTCAGTTTCACCAATGTTCTGAGTACTGGGACCGGCACCAGTAGCAAGTGAAAGATCTGTGGCTGCATCACTTACTGTGTCCTCATCAGCCGAACAAATGTCCTGTATAACGTCGTCCTCTGTTTCACTTCCCTCATCACCGTCATCATCATCTGATGGTTCATCAATTATTGCACGTTAAACCTCAATAGCTTGAAAGCGACGACGCTTATTGTCAATACTAGTACTTCGACGTTGCATTATGAAATCATTGAATCAGTCCACTAAAAACACACAAAAATATTGTGCAATATGTGCCAAACTTAGATTGTGTGTAGTTTTAGGGTTGGAATTAGAGCATTCAGAAAATATATAGCGTAACTATAAATTTTCTTGGAGACGACCCGGATATTCTACCGAATTATTTAAAAAAAGAAAATAACTGGAAAAAATATCAAGCAAAAAACATATAGTATTAATGGTACCCTGGGGTACTGGAGTACCCCATGACCCCTCCCCTGCTAAAACCGAAAACGGAAAAAAATCGACACTATCAGCCATGTAAACACAGCATAATGACAGGAAGGTAAACAAACGATGACGTACTTCCGGCTGAAAATTTGCAATTTATGTTTTGTCTGGGGTGCTCCAGTACCCCTGGGTACCCTTTAAGGGTTAATGAATTCAAAATGATGAGATCTAAAAACAAAACAAAAATATGTCAATATATGTTTATATATTTGTTCAAACTGATCTACACATGTAAGGAAAGAATGTGATTAGGGATGCCATTTATTTCTCCAGTAAACCCTGAAAATCTAACTTCTGAATTTTTAATCTGAATTACACAAACTTCACAACCCTGAAATTAAGTATATGTCATCTAAAATTTTTTAATTCAAATTTTGGCAAGAATTCAGTAAACATGAAATGAATTTAATTTGTATATTTAGATCTACATTCTTTTTTGTTGTGCTATGCACACAATTTTAAAAATTTCCATTCATTCAAAAAAAAAATAATTTTTTTTTTAAGACTGCCTATTTAAAATTTAAACTATTTATTCCAAATAATAAGGGCTTAGTCCAATGTCACTAGAACAAAATGAAACATGTCTATTCCTAAGCTATGCAGAAGGGGGTACCTACTATTTATGTCTCTAAGCTATTTCCTAAGTTGTTTTTTTTAAATACCTTCATGTCACTAAAGGAAATCCCCGAATAGTCTCAACTGATTAGTCCCCACTATAATAGTCATTACAGCTGAGCAACAACTGTTAGAACTGTCTGGCATGCAATGAGTATTTACTGCATAAACTCCAGTTCATTTTATTGACTCATCTCATCATCCTGTTAACAATGTGTAGAACACTTATTTTATATTTGTTTGATGATTCAGTTTTTAGGAACTTTTTGAAAGTACATGTACATAGTTTTTTGCTTGTGCAATACATTTTAGTTTTTATTTTAAATTCTCAACTGTATTATTTCATTTTTAGATAAGAAATATAAATTGTATAGTTTTGATTTTTTTTGTTGCTTTTTTTTAAAAAACAACTATGTTAGCTTTTTGTTTAGTATCGAAAATTAAGTAAAAAATTTATCATTCCTTTTTTTTTTTTTTTTTTTTAAATTTGTATTTGTAGTAGTAAATAAATTTGACATAATGCATGGTGACACTTTAAATGATTATTTTAATATGTTTGATAATATTGTATTATGTATTATTTCTACACAATAAAAGTTGTACAAAGAACAGTGTTGCCCATTGAAATTGTGTCCTGTAATGTGCTTGATTTATTGATTTTATTTTTTTTTAATGCTGTTTTCAGTTTAACCTAAAAATACCAATAATAGTAAAAAATGTAACACCTTAATTACTTTTAGCATTATTTTTTTTAAAACCATAATACATTGAAGTAAAATGGATCTATTTTGTGCCAAAGTATATGAGAAATTTGTATGGATAATTCCAAAACATTACCTTTATTACACTCTTAGCAGAGAATTAACTGTTTACTAAATTACCACCTCATCAACTTTAATAAAATTTATACAGTTACAGACCATCATATTCTAGTTAAGCCAACAAGCAAAACAGTTGTACTCAGATTGCTAAACATTAACAAGCTACCAACTTGAGCATTGTAAGAATATACATTAATTTATTTATAAACTTTTATCACTCATGGACTAAAAGAAATATTCAGTGAAAACAGACACAAGCCAATGAAACAATAAGCCATTTAAAGTAGATTGCACCAAACTCCATTTCACTTCCAGCACTCAACTATAGCAGGAAAAAAATCAGCACTGGAAATTTGGATAGCAACTAAGTAATCTTGACATGAAATATTGCTGTTTGAATAGCCAAGATCTGCAACCAAGAAGAACACTTGAACAGAAAACCTATCGCAGTAAGAATACATAAAAAGTATTCAAAAATTTAAAAACTTGATACAATAAAAATGAGCAGACAGTACAGAGTTAATACGGTAATTAGACAATATAATTAATAAAGATTCAAACCCAGGACCTCAGGTTTTTAAGACGAGAGCTTAACCACTCAGCACAACGCCCCAAAATATACATTATAACGTAAAATAGTATTAGAAAATTTAGATGTGAAACATATAGCGTAGGCAGGTCTGATAGGTTTATAAAGGTTTAGATAATCACAAAAAATAAGCAATTATCATACTATTATACTTCTGTAAAGGTTTTGACAAAATCCATTACTGGAAAAGTGAAAACACTGGCATTTTTTATTCATTACTACAATGAATCCTGTATTTTTTAAATAACTGAAGTCAAATGTCCTTTAAGGAACAGAAATGGGACTACTGTTTCTAAGGAGCTACCTAATTGCATTAGTCTAGGAACCAAATCTAAACTATTTTCAGAAGATTGAATTGTATATAAAACAGTACAAACGACAAAATGTGCCGGTATTAATATGGCTTGGCACCTGAGTAATAAAGCTTTTTTGGCTTCCGAGCAGGAAGTTTCAAGTTCGAATCTCGGAATTTTGAACTTTGGGATATTTAGGACTTTCTTCCTTCAGTCAACCCAACTATAGAAGAAGGAACTTGCACCTACCTCGACAAACTAAATTAAATGATAACTTTCTTTCTTGCTTTTCTATACCTTTCAAGTCAGTACTTTATGGAATTTGGAGCCAAAAAGTTGGAAGCTTCATGAACTCTGATCTCAAAAACGGCTCTAATGATTTTCCTGAAAATTTAGCAGTTGATGTAAATTGCTAAGAAAAGAACTGCTAGCTCGTTGGCCACATGAAAACTCTATTTGGACCGTTATATTTTTTTTAAAGTAAAAAATAATTTATTGTTAATAACTTAATTTGGCTTTAGTACTAGACGTAGGGACAACATCGGTTTTGAAAGGACTATCACGTTCTTGAAAGGATTAACGTGCTCGAGAATTTCCGAATGTGAGGCATTATTGATTCAATAGTTAAATAAATTAATGTTAATTGTTCAGGAAAATCATAGTTTTGTGTGGTCTCTGTCCGTCTGTCCCGTTTAGATCTCGTAATTAGAAAAGATATTGAAAATCCAACATCATGATACCGGTATTATAGACCATTCAAAGTTTTGATGCACGGCTACTTTTTTCTTTCCTGAAAGCGAAACATTTAATTTTTAAAATCAACTATGCAAGCAGTTTTTTTTCATAAAAATACACCATTTTTTACAACTAGTCACTATTAAAAGTAACAAGCACGTGAGGCTATTTAGTAAGGTGGATGACTATTTACCATATGTTTAACACATTCATGTAATCAGTTATAGACTTTTGTCATTTTTTTTTTTACAGTTGTATTGCAAAGTCTAGTAAGTTCTGTCATAGTAAGTACTACATTAACAAAAATAATGTTTACTTTTATTTTGAAGGAGAAAATATCTATTTAGTATGCATATAAGTGGAACATAATTTAAACAACAATAAGTTTTGTCATACACTGACGTACACTGGAAGACATTGCACACATTACACAGTAATAAAGAAAGGGGAGAATTATTTTTTTTTTAAATTAATTTTTTTAATGAACATTTTAGGCTTTGAATAAGAGATTGGCCTTTAACACAACAATTAAAAAAAATCATTCTATGACATTAGCGAGGCCAGGTTCACATCGGCCCAGGTGAGCTGTTCTGCCTCATCGTGGCACCTGGGTGGAAACGGCTACTTGAGGGGGTAGCTAGGCGAAACGAATGGCAAAACATAACCCCCGTGGGGATGCCCACGGGTAGACGAGAGTCAACCCCTTGCACGGGCGGGGTTGTAAAAAAGTCCCCACAAAACTGTCACACATCCATGCGCCGTTCCTCAAAGGACCGTTACATAAATGGCGAGTCCCCCACGGTTAGCTTGGTATAGTGAAGGAAAATGACGGAGGCTCCCGGTGTCCTCTGCCTTCGGCCATGAGTCGGGGGCCTAAGGCATTGGAAACAGCAATGCTTTCATAGGCATTGACTCGGGTCGCTCTCAAACAGAACTGTGTGTTCACACAGGTTTTTTTTTTTTTTTTTTTTTTACTGTTCAGGCTGGACGACCTAAAAGGTTTTTTTTTTCAAACTTTGAGCCTTCGGCTCAGCTCAGACGACAATCAAACGGTTCACATCGGACTTCTCCTTCACTTTCACCTATCCCTTGGTCTCCTTAACCGTTGGGCACCACACAAGATCTGTCAACCTTCTTTCTCCATTTTTCTCTGTCATTTCCCTTTGATAGAATTTCATTCTGTTATTCTTTCTGAAAATATTAAAACCTGCCTGGGTGGACCACTTCGGGGGCTGATTTTGAGTTTCTTTTTCCACACAAACTGTCTTTGTAACCTTTTTTTAATTTCTTTTTTATTTTAATTTTTTTCTTTTTCGAATAGTTTATTTTATTTTAGGTTTTACAGGGGAGATATTGTCTTTTTTTAAAATGTATTTTTTAATGTTTTTATTGTGTATACTGTAGGCCTAAGTCGTAATTCTTAAAACTTTATCATAGCCTAATAGATGATGCCGGTATTCTTCAAAACCGAAAGCATTTAAACTCATATCGTTGTGTTCACAATTTTTTTCTGGATCTAGCACTGAGAGATGAGCAGAAACACATTTGTCGTCGAACTGAAATTGATTCCAGATGAGTCCGTCACACGTGACGTTTAATACAAACATGGGGAATTTTAATAGTCTAAAAATAGCTATTGCTCACCATTCAATCTAACTGCCTCAGACATGTAACGTAAGATCGATGCTAATAAGTGCGTGTATGCTCATGTATCGACACTTATAATGTCAGTCTGAATGAACTTTTCATGATGGAGGTTCAATAGTCACTTACAGTACGGTATTTATACAATATTACATAGCTTTTTTTACTATTCAATTTAGCTATTATAGGCCTATTTTTTAAAAGCTAGGTCCAATTTCCTCGTCTACCTTCTCATTATTATATTGAAGGGTTCAAATGACTAGTCCTATAATTGAGACAAACTCATCAGGCAACACTCTATACAGTTTTTCTTGTGTAGGGGTAGTTTGGGGCCACTATCTTGTTCGGTCCTTTCGATAAAGCCTGCAGCTTCTGAGAACATGGTCGGCATTCTAAAGCGATGTTGTGGACGGTCATTGATTTGTAGCACTAAACTACTGGTTGACAAGTAAACCGCTGTTGGCGTATTATATCTTAACTTGTTAAAAGAACACATACAAACGTGTTATAAATAGAATATAAGGCCTATACCGTTATTTAAAAAAAAAATTTAAAAAAGACATTAGAAAAGAACATATTATGTCTACGATAAAAGGAAAATGTTTAAAGATTAAAAAAAAAACAGGTGGTACCATGCATTTCCCTGCTTAAACAAAAGTAATCAGAGAATATATATTGTTTTAAAAATCTATTTATACAAATGTGTTTCTAATGTTGTCAAGCAGGCCAAAGTTCAATTAGGCATATTTATTTTATTGTCTATGGCCTATGCCTTTAATAATATATAAAGCGCATTCAATTTTAATGCGGCGCTTATTAACACTATCTTCCTGGAATCAGCTCTTGGGCTTTTTTTTTCTTTAAAGTCAACCATTATAAAAGTTTAAAGAACTGCATTATATTTACAGAGTTTATAATTGAATTTCGTTACTAGTACTTTTTGGTGGCCTCTTTACCCAGCTTATATGAAATCACTTCGCCGTCTATCTGTCCGATCAAAATGTTTTTACACGTTATTTCTCCCACTTCCCAATCTCGGATCTTTAAAAGTTGAAACTTTGCACAATTATTCATCGCTAATGACAACACACGAATCAATACAAAAATTAACCAGTTAGTTAATAAATTTGTCGTAATTTATTAATGTGTTTTATATTTTAAAAAATGTAATAAGCCTCTAAGCTAACGGAAGATAAGCATTTGCATAACGGAGCTCTCTTCCCAAAGCGCTAATTGGACTCTTGTCAACTAGCAAATTAGCATGCACGCAATACCAGTTGAGTAGGTTACGCAATTGTGTACAGTTAAAAGTTATGATTCATTCGAAATATTTGATTTAATTTTACTCAGTATATGCGAATGTTGTTTTTTTTAAGTATTTTTTTAAAATATAAATTCTTTACTGTTTTATCCAGTGTACTCCTTAAGATTCCTGGTGTATGCCTTTACAGTCAGATAAAACCGGAGGTTCTCAAACTTTTTTTTTACCCAGAGACCCCTTTACATTGTCTAAACTTGCCCACGGACCCTTAACATGAAAAGGCTACATAAATGCAGAGTTGGTCAAAGGATAGTACATAATTGACCTATAAAACAGCAGTGAGTGGCGAGCTATTTAAATTATCCAATGGGATAAACTGGCGGAGAAGTTATTTTGATTGTTTCCAAATTTTATATTTCTGCGGACCACTGTTTGAGAACGACTGGAGTAAAAATAAAAAAGCGATTTTTTAACCCGCAACTCTCTCAATACCTTTATGTAACCTTTTAATTATAAGGAAGTAATTTATTTGACCAAACATTTTAATTATGTTGACATAGGGCCCGAAGCCTTGTATATGCTCGGTTTATCTTTTGACAGTAGCCCCAACACACAACACTCGGCATGTGTGTCACACACGATTGATAGCATTCAAAGGACTCGGCTCGGTGTTAGGACAGGTAAAAGCGACAAGACCCGTTCACTATGATGTGTTTGTACTGTTCACTCTCCATTTAGTATGACCTCTTTCTCTCCAGCCGTGTAGAAATGTAAGGTACCTGGAAGCTACCCCCCCTCCCCACCTTACCTCTGCAACGTGTCTTCTTTACCAGACACCCATCTAGAACATCAACTCTCTGTCGTAGAGTGTCAGCTTCTGTCAAACGTAGACCTAAATAAAGGTAGGCTCAATTAAATATTTTCTACCCAGTGTATCTTATCATGAAATCTTTGAAAGTTGCTTAAAGTCATTGTGTACATATAGGTTTTGTTTAACATTTTCTTAGGTGTATAGGCTAACAAAGTCAATTAGTAGAGCCTTGTGTATGCATATAGGCATTCGTATACCATTGTCCATGTACACTATTTACAATTAATAAGTCTATATTTAGACTTGACAAGGCCTTAAGCCATTCGAGAATGGGACCTAACTAACTGCTTCAACTATCGAGGCGTCACTCTTCTGTCAGTACCAGGGAATTTCTTTTGGAAAAGTTCGGTCCACGATTCGGATATATCGTAGCGCCTAAAATCACTTCCCCCCCTCCTCCTTTGTAACAAAGAGCAACAAAGTACCCTCTCCCCCACCCCCAAGTAGCATACAAGAAAGTAAAGCATCTGTTTATTGATTCTATTCTATTTGGTGTGGATTTTTTTTGGAGGAAAAAAAAGGGGGGGGGGGCGTGAATAATTATAGTTGATTTGATTTAAAAATCTCTCTGTAATATATTAATAATAAATAGACTTGTCTCCAAGTTCTAAGATTAAGGTGGAGCGCAGTAATTCACTTGTGCTACGCAGAACTAGCTGTGACCTATTTATTTTGCCAACTTTCAACGTAAACAGAACCATAGTTTACTATAGTTTTATCTTCTGTGTACCCGAGATTTCTTCAGCTGTTCAAGAAGCTGCAAGACAGTTTCCTCAATGAGGACAAACGCTGCGGGGCTTAGTTGGTCTTTAAAGCGCCTTGGGCCGCACGCCAATTATCATAAACATTTAAAAAAAGAACATAGTTTATCAATACGTCCTTTACTTTGTACACCGGATACACACAAAAAAAAACAAAAAAACTATCGATTAATAGTTGTTCCTCCATGTTTGAAAATCTCCAATACTGTTCAAACAACATTTAGGAGAATATAATACCCTCATAAATAGATGATCTTTACATCTTTCATGTAGATCGAAAGGTGTGAAATGGTCTAAAATGGTCTGAAAAGATCTGAAAAAGTTTCTTTACTTTACATGGAAATAGAAATGTGTCCTCTTATCCGTTCTTCTATTAATATGCAATCTTATGTGTCTTCTTTTGTAGGTTGTTATTGAGCAACTGCTGCCAACTCAAGTCGAAATGAAGATGTCTTACAGCACCGTCGTCACACTTGGTCTCTTGTTATGTACCGGTACACTTCATTTCGATGTGGCAGTTGGCATCACAGTGAATAACTACGTTCTCAGTTTCACTACCACAATCAACGGCGAACAGACTTCAAGACAAATTAATTTTAACGAAAATGATTATATAGACTCGTAAGTACATCAATTATAGGCCTATATAACCTCGAAAGTACATTGATTATATAGTGCTAATAGTCGCATTGATCTGCTACAAGTTGTGTCTGTGATAACACTTGGTACAAATAGAGTGACTATAAAGTGCTTTTAATGATTGTAAATATTCCACAATTCAATCTTTTTGTTTCAATTCCTTATTTGGGGTCATTCATAAGTGCAGATATTATATATCAGTGTTAAATATTTCTTGGGGACTCTAAAGCTATATTTTGTGTTGCCCTGGTAACAGTCTGGTTACACTTGCTATAAGACTCAGCATTACAGGACTAATTTTTTTTTTGCAGTCGCATTAAATAATTAATCTGGTAAAATAAGTCTTGTCTTCATACGTTGTTCCCCCCTCCCTGTGGGTACGTTCTTCTATCCCTCTTTAAAAAAAGGGAGGGGGGGGCAAATCTAACTGCTTCAACTATCGAGGCTTCACTCTTCTGTCAGTACCAGGGAATTTTCTTTTGGTGTTTGTACATTTAATTAGGCAAGCGTTCTTAAAATTTAATGAAGTAAGAAGTTGTAAAACAGTGTTTTTCAAACTGATACTTGTACCACGTTTCAAGCGCAGTGGCTAAGCGCTAAAGCTCTTGGCTTCCAAAACGGGAGTCCTGGGTTCAAATCCTGGTGAAGACTGGGATTTTAACTTTTGGTATCTTGAAGGTGCGTCTGAGTCGACTCACCTATAATGGGTACCTGACAGTGGTTGGGAAAAGTAAAGGCTGTTGGTCGTTGTGCTGGCCACATGACACCCTCGTTAACCGTGGGCCACATAAACAGATGACCTTTACATCATCTGCCCCATAGACCACAAGGTCTTAAATGTGACCTTTCCTTTTTTTTTTTTTACGTGTACCACTGGTGGTATTTTAAGTGGTACTAGTAAGTTCACTTATTTTTCCACAAAACGATGTCTTTGTCAAAGAATTGAAAGTATAATTCAAATTCAAACAAGCAATTATCGATCCTAGCTATGTGAAGAAAAATGGAGAAATTATGACGTGTCACACCTGGCTTCCCAGTCCTATTTATGGATTTCTATTTATATATAGACCTAATGCCATAAACATTTAAACTACTAGAGAGGCCGCAATTAGAACTCAGAGGAGGGAGTCGCCCCCAAAAAATATAAATTGATCAGGTGTCACCATTATATTTCATATTAAGCTAGGGTACCAAAACTATTAACAAGCAAAATATAAAAATACTTTTTAAGAAATTTATTGAAGAGAGAACATCGTTCAAACACTGCCATATCTAATATTGCAAGGATTATCAAGAACCCACCTAGACAGAATAACGATGAATCTTGGAGGGCATCTGAGCCGAGATAGAATCCTCCACAAGCCGTCGCGACTCGCTGTGTCAAATGCTTTGGTGAGATTGATGAGTGCAGGGACCAGGTACAAGTCCAGGTTCTGCTGTGTCAAATGCTTTGGTGAGATTGATGAGTGCAGGGACCAGGTACAAGTCCAGGTTCTGCTCCCTGCATTTGACCCAAGAAAATCATGTGCCTCAACCAGCCCGATATCCACACTAATAGCTAATATAAGCTGTCGAGTTGCGTGTGGATGCAACCGCTAACCGTCACCTCTGTAATTCCACAAGAGCATTTGGTCTGAACCGAGGAATACAAGTTTAAAGCCAGCACACAAATTGCATACCTGAAAATGACTTCCCACTTCACTCGCTCATTAAAAATATAACTGTTGACCTTTGCTTGTAAGTTATAAAAGCAATTAAGCAAACACATTGTCAACAACTATATTCACGGATGTGACACAATGTCTCAGTTAAGTTAAAGTTTATTGAATGCTTTTAAACTCAATCGCAGAAAATGAATAGACATCCAACAATAAAATGAATTACGTCAATCAAAATAAGTTTAGATCGTATAAATCACAAGACAATACTTAACTGACAATATGTCATGATTAATAATAATAATAATAATAATAATAATGTCATGATTAATTATAATAATAATAATAATAATAATAGCAATGTCTTCGATTTCGAAGATTAAAGAAAGGTTGCGGTATTTCACATGACTACTGCTTGTTTTAATTTAATCCAGACAAAACCGTCCACCGGGAGTCCATTTTTTTTTCAAATGTTTTTTCGTGTCTTCTGCGCGTGTCCTCAGCAAGGGAATTTCTTTGTTCCTTAAAAGTGTCAGACGGCCTTCGTGAAAGCTCTCCAAGTGTCAGCTTAGCTACTTTCTTCTGTGCCATTAAGGGCAAAATGGCGTATGAGTTGATATTACGGGGATGTGGCGGGGGGGGGGGGGGAGTCGCCAACCAAAAGAGATCGCCTTTGGCATGAGGTCGTCTCTCATGCGGGGTAAGTGCCCCACCCAACACAGCCGTCCGAACGATAAGTGGTGCTTCTACACTGTCAGCAACTCCTCCAGCAGAACCTGGTCATTTGTAATGCAGTCTTGCACTATACTGAGCAAAGTCTCCTTAGGCTAGTTGGAAGCGTTCGAGGAGCCTTAGATGCCTTCTGATAGTAATTATCATCAAATGTAACCCACAATGACCATCTAATAAACTTACATAACACAACTGGACTTTCTTTTATATCTTCCCCATAAAACGTTTTAGATACTTCAATTTTTTTTACTCTTCATCGGTATATTCTTTGGAATGCTTTTTTGTTCTCTCTTTTTTTCCTTCTGATGGCCAGCATATTTATTTACACAACAACTGGTTAAGGTCTTGACCCAAAGCTACGCTAGGAGCACAGAACGCAATGTTAAGGCCTTCTTTTTTTTTCTGACTACTTAAACAGTTCACTTTACAATGTGCAGTCAAGCGTGACTTACAAATAGACACAGATTTGTTATGCCGAACTAAAAGGATAGTATTTATTAAACGAATCGAGACTTCCTCAATCATTAGGTTGTGTCAGGAAACATAATATTTAGGAGGCGCGATGGTCCCTGGTTCGAATATTGTTAGGCCCTACAACTGGTATTTTTATTTTCGGGATCTTTAGTCCAGCCAGCTATAATGGGTAATGGACATTAGTTAGGGAAAAGTAAAGGCGGTTGGTCGTTGTGCTGGCTAAATGACAGCCCCGTTAACCGGGGGCCACAGAAACAGAAAACATTTACATCATCTGCACTGAAAGGGGAACTTTATATAGTACTAGTCGACCGGCGGCGTAGCATGCGCCGCTTTTTTGCAGGGCCGGCCATAGGCCACAGCAACCTATCCGACCGCAGTGGGCCCCACACTTTCATAGGATCCGCATTAATTCTATGTGTAAATTATTAAATTAAACCATTTTATAACTTAGAACAGATTTCTCGCGGCCGTCTGATTTACCAGGAGCTCCTGGAAATCTGAAATTGCAAAATATTTGAAAAAGTCATGGAAATCTCCAAAAATTATTAAAAATCTTTTGAAAACTCATACAAATCTCATGAAATATATAGACAAAAATTGTCATTTTGGTGTCATTCAATATGGAAAACGCCAATTTTACTCGCGATAAATAAAAACGGCATAATGCACTAGCCGTAATTGTGTAATCTGGTGAAAGAAGCTTCTCGCTCTTCAATCTAATGAAGAATTACTTTAGTTTAACAATTCTCGTAGATGGATTGAAACATTCATTAATCGTTGCTATAGAGCGTTATCAATGTAGGAAATAAAATTTTCATGATCTACAGTAAGACTTCGCTACACGCAAGGCTCGTAAAGTTCGTGGGATAACTCTATCCGCAGAAATAAAATAGTGATCTTTCCTTTACTTCTTCTTCTCGTCCAAACTCTTGAGCGAAGAAGAAAATTATATATAGATAGATTCATAGGGCCCTCACTTTCATAGGACCCGCGCTAATTCAAGGTGTATAAATTATTAAATTAAACCATTTTATAACTTAAAACATTTCCCGCGCCCTCCTGTCGATTTACCAGGAGCTCCTGGAAATGTCCCGAAATCACAAAATATACGAAAAAGTCATTAAAATATACGGAAATATATACACAAAAATTGTCATTTTGGGGTGTCATTAAATATGGAAAACGCCAATTTTACGCGCCGCATTATGCATCAGCCGTAATTGTGTCACCTGGTGAAAGAAGCTTCAAACTAATGAAGAATTACTTGAGGTCAACAATTCTCATAGATTGAAACATTCGGTAATTCTTGCTATTGAGCGTGATCTATGTAGGAAACAGAATTATTATGATATACGCTATGACTTTGCTACACGCAAGGTTCGTAAAGTAATTCTGTACGTTGTTAAGAATGGATAAAATGCATAGAGGAATTTACTTTGTAAAACAAGCTCTCAAATTTCACTTATTGTCTGCTTCCCTACCCAAACTTGGCCCCGCGAAATTCTTTTCGCATAAGGCCCCACAATGGTTAAGTACGGCCCTGCTATTTTCATATATATACATAGTAGATTACTTAATCTCTTTCCATGACTTCTTGGTCACAATGATAAAGTCCGGCGCTGCTGTTTTGTGTTTGTACAATGTTTTACAATGTTTCGAATGTTCCGTCAGAGTTAAAGGTAGTTTACTTCCTAGTCCAAACCTTCCGCAGGACAAAGGGGGATGGGAGCGGGCAGGGTTTGATAAATTTTTAAACGACAGTCTAGCGCGCAGGCAGCCATCCGTAGTATGAACACTACTCTTGTGTTGTCTCGTGGACTATCCGCAGAAATAAGAGAGTAATCTTTCCTTTCCTTCTTGTTTAAACTCTTGAGGGAAGAAGAGGATTATATATATAGATAGATTAACAATCTGCAGTACCTCAGAGATAGATCCAGAATACACATTTCCGGTATAGTTCAATACTTCTTAATTTCTCGACCCCATTACGTCGCAATAGCATTTTCCCCCTTGCTATTACGATTTGTGAATGGCGTCTAAAAATTCAATAGTAAATCAATTCTTCTGGCTTTACCAGTGATCTGCGATGATGATTATAACCAACCATCTGACAAAGAAATAGTAAAGTACTATTTCAAACCAAGCGATCTATTCAGCAGATGATGTAAAGTTCCTCTCTTTCTAAGCCGACGATTTAACGAGGGTGTAAAGTGGCCAGCACAATGACCAACCGCTTTTACTTTCCCCTACCAAAGTCAGCTACCCACTGCTAGGCTGCGATTAGGAAATAGTTATTTTTTTTCGTAAATATTGGAAGTTTTTACTTAGAGTCAATGAATTAGAAAGACCCTTTTGTGATTTCGTCATCGTCACATCATAGCCTCAAACCATTCGCTTGACCTCTCGTCACCATCACCTAGGAAACACACAGGAGGCGCGGTGGCTGAGCGGTAAAGCGCTTGACTTCTAAACCGGGGTCCGGAGTTCGAATCCTGGTGACGACTGGGATTTTTAATTTCGGGATCTCCGGGTGCCTCTGAGTCCACTGTCTAATGGAAACCTGACATTAGTTGGGGAAAAGTAAAGGCGGTTGGTCGTTGTGCTGGCCACATGACACCCTCGTGTACCGTAGGCCACATGACACCCTCGTGTACCGTAGGCCACAAAATACAGATGACCTTTACATCATCTGCCCTAGAGACCACAAGGTCTGAAAGGGAAATTTACTTATTTGCTTAGGAAACACACACACACTCCATAACAATCGGTTTGGAGCTATAAACCAAAGACCAACAGCAAACCCTAAGTTCTGAAGCCTAGCGTTTTACCACTCAGCAACAGCGAAACTGCCCCTCCCCACACACACATAAACTAACAGTAAACACAGACGTTGAACTGTTTTACACGTGTTTGAATTCCTTCCCTTTGAACTCAAAACGTCGATGCCATTAATTAATGAAGACATTATTCTTTCAACAGATTTTATTTGAAGTTATGTGACAACAGCACCTACTACTACGAGATGGAAATCGCAGACTCAGCAACTTACTACCCCTTGAAGACAATCTCCTTCTCCAGAGAAAAGCTGAACCAATCTCTCTTCACAGACTCTTACAACTGCTTCGGCTACTACTCAAGGTTTAACTGCACCAGGGCACCCAAGCCAGCAGGGTGTGGTAACGGGAAAACTTTAATCCAGGCTACTTACAGTAATTCAAGCTTGTGCGGCAGAAGTTCCATTGGGCTCTGCGCCTCACTGAATCAAAACCTGACTGTGGCCATCTTTGCAGAGGAAGTGACGACATCCACTGTCACCTTGACCTCTACAAAGCAAGTGACGACCCGTCGAATGAGCAACAAATCGTCGAGCACATTCCGAGGCGTTTCTGTTTTCTCGCTAGTAATGATGTTTGCATTCAGTTTTGTTTCTCTTGTGCTTCACATACCAAGGGGACAAACATATTTCATCAAATAGACTTACCTCTATCACATACATTTCTTAGTGATCTCCCATGTTCGGGAAAACTCATCATTTCACTGTTCTTATGTTTAAGTCTTTAAAAAAAGTATAACTTGTTTACTTTTTAAACATTTCTCATTCTCTAGTCCAGGTCCAGTATTATAACGGCAGTTTCACTAAAAATGATCAGAATATAGTTTTAAAACTAAATGTATACAAGTTCTTATTATTCCTCGCCTACATTTCATTTTTTTTGGTAACATTTTGTTTTTGAATTGTATCAGTGTACATAGAACTACAATATATTAGGAAACTTGACATTTTGCTAATTCATTAAAAGTTTAGTGCAGTCCCTTAGTCTGTTAAACTGTTGGGGAAGCACACAAGTTTAGGCAACTGTCTCCATTCCTCTCACCTGGGACAAGCGTCTATATCATTGACGTGCCCGGTCCGATTCCTTCATTTTTATTTCATTACTTCCATTGTGTGCATCTTCTTCTTTTCCTTGGTACTATTTACTGCAGAAATGTCTTGCGCGCTTTTTTTTTTTTTACAATGTTCAGAAGGTCATCTTAGACTTAGACTTTGATCATCACGCGCCGTTCGGTGCATTGGGCGACAAGCCCTGTCTCCAAAAAATTCTGTCACTGGCAATGCATGAAGCCTTTTCCCATCTGATGTCCACTGCTCTAGGGTCTTCCATTAAAGTGTCGCGCCAATTCATATGTGGACGTCCCTGTTTGCGCTGTCCTCGTATTGACCTCCATGTCAAAAGGTCATCACTGGGCGCTGTCCTTGTATTGACCTCCATGTGAGAAGGTCATCACTGGGACTAATCCCTATAGTAATGGTGATCTATTGGGGATTTCCTCTTTTGGGTGCAATTTTAATGATTCCTACAATCCTTCTATAATACCTTAGTTCCATAGCTAGGATGTCTCTCTCTTATTTTATTAATTTATTAATGAAGAATGCATTTCTCGAATCTCCAGCGTAAAATGGCTAGATCAGTCTGTAATCTGAAAAACATAGCCATGAGTCAATTTGACTTTGTTAATTTATTGAGCTAACCAAAAAGATTCATATAACAGTGTTTATCATTCTTTGACAAAATCTGTGTCGTGTATCAATGTCTTATACGTTTGGTATTTATTGCTGAAATCAAAACTTTAAAAAAATAATCTGTTGTCCCAGCTCGTACTGAGGCCAAAATACTCTTGTATATTTAATCTCATTAATGAAGATTTAATACTGTGCTTAGGCAGATAGCGTGGAGGCTTTATGAAAGAGCATGTCATAATTTTTAAAAGCTTTTATTTAAATTCCTACTTTATGTATTCCCTAATTTTTCGTCAATGTAAAAATCACTTGTAACAGAAAATTGAATCATTATATTGAGTTGAAATTGTGCACATAGCATTGTGGCTGGTTAACAAAGTTGTTAGTGTCGTGTAATAAGCGAATGTCTTGGGATCTGGCCAAATTTCTTTCCACTAAATTTTTCTATGACTTATAAAATATGAAATTTTAAATTTACCGGTGCTATAAAATTTAAACATTGAGTGAGAATAGATTTTTTATTAAGTGTATAGTACTTGTTTTAACCATTTTTTTAAATTATAAATATTTTTAGTGAAACAATTGTTTTATGTCATTTTTAAAGTGTTTCATTTTCACCCTTTAATTCTTGTTGATTTGGGTCGAGACCAATCATCGTAGAAGGCCTGAACACTGGCCTGCAACATTGCAACGTGTGGGCGATTTAGACCAATAGCTCGTAGCCACATCACAAGTCTGTACAACGTGGCAACGAACTATTGGTTTCCACTGCCCACATATTGTGATGTTGCAAGTCAGTGTTGAAACTTTCGTTTATGAATGGCGATTGAGTCGAGTATATTGTTTACACAAGTGATCTGCGGAAAACGAAATTCAAATTACATTTGAACTTGACCTTTCTAAGGGAGGCTATTTTAAAGAGGGACCCATGGAGATAAAATGTGGAGTCTATTAACCAGCCGATCATCAACTAATCTTTTACTTCTAGATCTGGTTAAATTTTAATGACGTCCTGTGACCTTGGCTGATAAACCCAGATTTTGAAACCAGGATTTTATTTTGCAGTATTAACACTTTAACGAGAAGTCATATATTTCTTGTAAAATGGAGAATGTAAAAGTGTTCATCGTATTTTGTTTTTATTTAGATCTATAATTGTGTATAATAAAACTCTAAATAGAATAGTTACATTTTTTAAAAATTATAAAATAACTGTAACATTTATAATATGCATACTTCATTGATCTATATGTTTTATGAAAATAAATAAAATGTTATAATTTGGGTATATCTTTAATTCTTTCAATTCATTTTGGTCAGTCTACATACTGGACACTGGAGAGTTTCACGATCAACTGAGCACTGTCAAGGACTCTACATTGAACTTCAATATTGACATTTGAATAAAAGCTAGAACATTTGATTCCCGCGTTAGAAAATGCTCAAAAATAATCACAGAACTAATAAAAAAAAATCATACCTTAATCTACCCTTGCTTTATTGTGTACACTGGATACACCAAAAAGCTTGCTAGTTAAAGATTTACCGCCACGTATAGAGATCTCCAATATAAATGCTTTACATTGCAATACATATATGTTTATATTCTCGAAAGTTTTTTTGTAAGGTTCTCATGGCGTTACACCAGTTAACTACACACACATACACACATCCTAAATATTTAAATATTTTTTTTTACAAAGCATACATATACTATTATTAACTCACTCTTTCTGTCTGTCTGGTAAAAAGTTTGTACACGTTATTTCGCCTAAACCCATTCTCGGATCAAGTTCAAACTTTGCACAAATAATGATCGGCATAGACAAGACATGAACTAAAAAAAAATATTAACCTATTAGTCAATTAACTAGTGGTATTTAATTGCTTTTTTTTTTACACCGATAAGTGAAATTAATCCTTCACCGATATGGCTAAATGTGAATAGTTTGGTGCTCTTCTATAAATGTTCAAATTGTTTCTTCTTTAACCTTGGTTAGGCCAATACTAGAATATGTATCCTCCGTTTGGGACCCCTCAACTCAAGAAAACATCAAGAAACTGGAACAGACACAAAATAGAGCAGTGAGATTCATAACAAACGAATATTTACATTTGACTAGAGTAACAACTTTAGTGAAATCACTAAATTTAGAAAGCCTTCAGGACAGAAGACTCAAAAGTAAAGTAGCAATGATAAATAAAACACTGAACCATAATCTTTAAATACAAAAACAAACTTTAATAAAATACTCTTGAAAGACACAAAGATAAAGGTACATTCCTCGTCCCATATGTATTTGTACAAATACTCCTTCTTTCCTAGTGCTATTAGAGCATGGAATGGGTTGCCTGAGCTGGCCAGGAAAACCAGTGACTTGGCAGAATTCAAGTCATTGGTTAATATGCATGACTAAATACATGACGCGTAGGACGTAATCATCTTCTTTTTTGAAGTAACGTCTGTATTATATAAGATAAGATAAGATCCATTATCAGTTGAAATTTTAATCAATTATTTATTGTATCTAACAAAACATCAATCAATATTAAAATTAAACTAGTCAGTTTAAATATGCTTTTATTTTTAAAGATATTTTTATATTTTGCTTCTAGTTCAGATCTGAAGCGATATATAATTCTGAACTTATAAATTATAGACGTTCTTTCAAAACAAAATAATAATTACGTCCTACGCAATCCATGAGTTCATCTATTCATGCATGTTAATTACAGACTTCATGGGAAGACAACATCAAAGAATGGGCCATTGAAAGAGGTTCTATCCAAGACAAAAGAAAGAGAGGAATGGAGAAAGACAGTTGACATCTTGTGTGGTGCGTGCTATTATTTTATATGAATATCACATTAAATTGGCAATTATATGATCCGCATTCAATGCAGATTTGTGTAAACTTTCCTGTTATGAGTTTTTGGTTGGGATATTACTCTTTATTTATTACAAAGCCAGTTTTTAGCAGTCAAAGCACGGTTTCCATCAGTTGTTACTGTTATAACCCTATTCGCGACGCAAAAGGGTTAACTGTGTGTGATCAGCTGACATATGTGACACAGGCCAGTAATACAGTTTAGCGTGCTATATTGAAAGACAAGGGACAGTACTGGCATGAACTTTGCACGTGAATAGCGCCCGTGTTATGGTCATCTGATCATAAGCCTGCGCAGACCAGACACAGTGCGTAGGAAAGCGGCAGTTCAAGACCGGAGAGCGTTGAGACCGGGACTGTTAGTCAGCCATGAAGTTGGTCCTGGTGCAGTCCTCCGGTGAAACGTACGAGTCCAGGAAGAGACAGTAGAATTATGAGTTTAGTACAGTGATATACGGTCTAACGTTGTAGCAGTTGATTGTGTTGCCAATTGTGTCGTATTGGCTGTTTGATTTGACCATTATTAAAGTACCAGATTATTGTGGAGCTCTTGTCAGGTTCTTGATGTGTTGTGTTGTGTTTAGCAGTGTTTACAGAAGGCCTGATTAGGAGAGAGAATCGTAACATTACCCTTGCCATTTTGTACAAGCCAAAAAACACTTTCAACACAGTTCTTTATAGCATTGAATAAATACTGGCCTGGGCTTGTGTCTTTGACTGAATTTTTCGAAATATTGCATTTTAAAATAATCTTCGTTTACTTTGAACTTTTTAGAATGACGTTTAGAGACATTGTTTCTTTAGCCTCTTCATTTTAAGTGATAAGAATCATAAGTTTCAACAATTTCTACAGATATTTACAATTATTTATTTTTAATATATTTGCATTTTTATGTGTAATGTGTGGGCACACCTGATTTCTTTGGGTGTCCACGGGCCCGATATAACACTTCGGCGGGCCTCATGTGGCCCGCGGGTCGTAATTTGCCCACCCCTGGTGTAATAGCATGCTTCAGCTTTCTCGATACGCTATGATCTTGTCTGGACCAGTTGTAAAGGGGTTGGGGAGAGAAAGAAGGGAGTATCTGGGTCATCGTAACATGTATTTATTAAAAAAGTGAGCGGCCTAAATTCAAACTCGAGCGCCATGACCTTCTCAAGCCAATACTGTGACCACTGACAGGGTTTATAGTTTTTTTTATATAGTTATTTTTTTTAAACCAACAATAAAGGGAACTAATCCAACTTATACCACTTTATCAGTCAGGGAAAATTTCTTTCCCTTGTTCGAGATACAAAACAAAATAATTATTGCTGGTCCAAGCCTCATTTATTCTACACTCTATCATTTTCTTCAATCCTTCTGGCTAGAGAGGAATTTTCATTTGTTTATTTGTTCTTAAATCTTTGGTCAGTATGTCTGCTTTTCTCGATTTTATTTTCTACCAAGGTCCCCTATTCGGCAAAGAGGCCATGGTCGAGGGCGCAAGGAATTCCTTGGCACCATAGTTTCTACGCTACTGGGTATGAACGTTGTCTTAAGTACAGCAGTCTCCTTCCCCGTACAATCGACGCAGCTGATGTGTCCTAAAGAACTGCAAACAACGTGTACAACTTTGGATCTTCAGCGTCACAAGCTCTGTCAGAATTGTAGAATTGTCTGCTGCAAGCTGCCTCAAGGTTCGCAGGCTCTTGATTTTGTCTTGGAAATGAACTTTGATTATTGAACAAAAAAAAAAGGTTAATAAAAAATAAACGAATGTAAGAAATAGAAATAGAGACTCCAATTGGAACGTATTTTTTTATAATGGTCTGTGTTTTGATACATTTGTTTGTAAAATGTTTTACATGTTCCGGATGTTCATTCAGAGGTGAAGATAATCTACTTCCTAGTCCAAACCTCCTGCAGGACGACGGGGGGATGGCAGCGGACAGGATGTAAACCTGAGACCATAGACAATTATAATACAAGTGGTTTGAGTACTGGGACAAATCCCAAAAAGCCCGTGGAGTCTGGGAGCGCATGAGGAGGCTGTCCAGGCCTGAGCAAGCTATTATAGCACAGTGCAGGACAGGCCATTGTCTTGGGTCATATTTCTCACGGCTATGGCCAAATTTTGATTCTAGGTGCCCCCACTGCGTGGAAGTAGAGGAAACCGTGCCTCATATTCTGTTTGACTGCCTCAGACTTGCTGATCTCCGTCTCGACAGGTCTGGGAAACCAAAAATTCTTGACCTGTATGGCGACATTTATGTACTACGCAAGACAGCAGGGTTTCTGTCCAGGGCTTATGCAAGAGAGGATTTAAGCCTCTCAAGCCCTCACTCAAATGGAGATTGATGATGATGATGATAATACAACGCAAAGGGTGCGCAAAGGTGAAGGCCAAGTCTCTGGTACTCCTTATAAATAGACATTATGCCTTTGTCTGGGACTTTAAAGTTTGACATTCTAGTAGGTTGGGGAATATGCTCTAGCGACGTCAAAACTTTAAAGCCACATTCTCCGATATCTGGATACTTTAAAAAGAGTAGTCAACCGTGTCAAATGTAAACTTCTACTTGAGGAGTATAAATAGTTAGGTAGGCTTGTTAGTGTCATTTCACATTTCATGCCAGACGGTTATCAACTTCCCTTGAAAGTGTGACGTCATTTGATACCATACTACCTAGATATCTGAAATGGTCTACCACGTTAAGTGTCTGTCCGTTTACGGTGATCTTTGGGGCTGAGTAAGTTTTATTGGGTGATTTCTGCATTTGCGTAATAACAATGCACAAAGCGTGGGTGTAATAGTAAGGGGCGAAGTTGTATAACAACTCTCGGTTACAAACCACACGAACTAACGTTTTGTTCATTGATAATTTTACGGTGCTTATAAAAACAGTAAAAGTAAATAATATGACAGTGTCACAAGGAATTTCTTTAATGTAATACTTGAGCAATGAATTTGTGTTGCTAAATGTTAAAAAATTAATCCAGTTAAGATAGACTTTAAAAAAAGAAATAAATAAAGTACGTAGTTAATTTTGTTTTTCTTTTAGGAGAGCTGTTTGAGTTTTTCACTTCTCACTTTCCATACCACAGTGTAATGTCCACAAACTGCGCGGCCTGCGCCTGCGTGGAACGGTTACCTTTGGGGCAGGGAAGCGACAGTGCGACCACGCATTCGTTCTGTGTCTGGCAGTAGGTGGCGCTGGAGCAAACGGCGTGCGTGGGTGACCCGGATGGAAGACAAGACCTGGCGCAGCGTGGAGCTCGCGATGCCGATCTACATGTCATTGTGTAAAAATTGTAATAAAAAATACATACATGACAATACATGTAAAAATATATTTAAATTTAAAAAAAATACATTGTTTAAATGAAACTTTACTGTGTGGACCACTGAATGGCTGTTCCAAAAGATCAATTCCGAACTCAATAGATTTATTAAGATGTAAGATTGTTCAGTACTACGTTTGACAATCATCATCATCATCAAACTTCATTTAGGTGAGGTCTTGAGAGGCTCAAATCATCACTTGCAAAAGCCCTGGACAGAAAGTCTGCTGTTTTGCTTAGTGCTTACATGTCACCATACAGGTCGAGAATTTTGGACAATAAAGCAACGTTATTAGCGCTTCGAGTTTAAGGGTAACAATTTTCTACACTAAGAACCAACTTTCAAGAGAAAGTAGTTCACAGCGTAAGGATGCAAAAAAACCAAAATGGCTGATTGAAAAAAAAAAGGAAAGAGAAATGTTCCAGCTAATCAGTAACCCTCCCAGCAACCCCAACACACACTCACCTACAGAAAACTATATACATACTAGCTAGCACCAGTGTTCAAAATACTTTTTCAGGCATCTCTAAAACCAGAGCAGAGTACCAAGAGACTGGAAAGAAGCTAATGTCACCCCTCTATTTAAAAAAGGAGAAAAATCTGACCCAGGAAACTACAGCACAGAATGACTAACCAGCATCACATGTAAAATCCTAGAACACATAATAAGTAGCAACATTATAAACCACTTGGACTAACATAATGTCCTTACTCCATGCCAACATGGCTTTAGGAAATATAGATGATATGAAACACAACTAATAGAACTAATTGATGATTTTTTTATAAGGTTTAGATAACAGAGAGCATATAGATGCTATCGTACTAGATTTTTCCAAAGATTTTGACTACGTTCACCGCCATAGTTTGCTTTAAAAATTAAAATATTTTGCCATTGATGGTCTATTGCATCATTGGTTTAAGATTTTCTGATAGGAAGAGCTGTAATAATAAATGGCTTCAAATCAACTCCAATAACAGTAAAACCTCAGGCGTACCTCAAGGAACAGTCTTAGATCCACTACTATCTACTATTTTTAATTTGCATAAACGATTTACCAAATTGCATATAATGCAGACGTTATTTCAAAAAAGAAGATGATTACGTCCTACGCGTCATGCATTCAGTCATGCATATTAACCAATGACCTGAATGAATGGTCTAAAATCATCGATCTAGCTCTATAAATAACCTTTCAACAGAGTTATGTTAGTCTAGCAATGAGGGTATAGGTCTGTGTAACACTTGGATATAAGGGTCAAGGTCTAAAAGTACGTCATCATTAGTGGCGACAAAGTAGGTAATTAAAAAAAAAAATTATAGCTTGCTTTCTGATTCATTCATGCAGGGATCTTCTGAGTAGGACTAGATAGAGGATGCAGTATAGAAATAGCTCTTTAGATTTTCAGCAATTTAAAGTAGAAAAAAAAAGTAATGTATGTATCCAGGGTTGGGTTTACGTCAATGCAAGACGCTTGCTTCAATTTGAGTGGGGGGTCCACATTAACAAAGAAAAGAAAATTTTAATCAAAATGTGCATATTTAATAAAAGACAATAATTGGAAAAGAGAGCACAAGTGCTCATTTTCATTTTACAGTGATACAGCGAAATGCGGAATTCTTCATAGAGCAATTATTTATTAAAGCTTGAAAAGTGTAGAGGCCTTCACAAGAATCCTGCTCTGGGCCTCAACATACTAGAATCCTACCTGTTGTGTCATTAGAGTTGATATTTAAACATAGAACTATGCCAAGATTACTTACTTGTTACCTATTTCAATTTTTAGAACAAGCAGAAAAATTATTCAGAGTCTTTATTAAAAAACAAACAGAGCTCTGCACTTTCAACTATATCTCTCGATAATGTATAATTTATTTCACTTATTCGATATTAAACATAATAATTAATTATTAATAATTGATTGACTTATAGGTTACTTTATTTAAATTGAATCATGTTTCGTTAGGTATAATTAATATATTTTTTTAAATTTCAACTTTATCTGAGAATGGGTGTGGGGAAAAAATTTGAACAATTATGTAAGGAGACCAAACCCTACATATTTAGCCATACCTGTGATTACTGAAGGGTTAATTTCCCTTGTCGGTAGCTAACAAAATAATTAATTACCAGTAGTTAATTGACTAATGGTTTATTTTTTTATATAGATTAACGTCTTGTTTATGCCAATGAATATTTGTGCAAAGTTTCTTTATCTTTAATAGTAGTACTAACAGATTATCAAATTGGTTAATTTTACAGTTGATTTATGTATTGTCATCGACTATGAATAATTTTGTAAAATTTCAGCTTGATCCGAGAATGGGAAGTGGGAGAACAAGAACGTCTCAAAACGTACTAAGGGGATTAGATTCATATATATATACATACACATCTCTAATTAAGTAGCAGTTGTTCCCCTTACTTCGATATCAAACAAAAAAATTAATTAATAATAATTAATTAACTAATAGGTTATTTTTTTGTTTATTGATTCATGTCTTGTCAGGTACCATGAATAATTATGCAAAGTTTTAACTTGATCCAAGAATGGGAAATGGGAGAAAAAAATATGTTCAAACTTTTTACCGGACAGACAGACAGACAGACAGACAGAGTGAGTTGATATAAGCTTTGTAAAAATATTGTTTTATTTTTTGTGTTCTTGTAGGAAAAAGCTTTACATAATGACCTCGAGATTATTGGCTTGTTTCACAGCTTTGAGACTTTCGTTTTTATAGGAAGATTATAACCCAAACCCTAACGCCCTAACCCAAGCCCTGTTGAAGGACAGCTAGGGAAGACTGGAGGGTTCAAACTCTGGACCATTGTGCATCACTTCGAAGCGAATACCACACGACCAGGCAGCCGTCAGTCACCAATATAACTCTTTTCCAAATGTTAACCTTTCTTTCACCTTTGCTTCATCGCAACACACACAATCACACACGAGATAAAATGATAAGTTCCCAGTTTCAAAATTAGGTGGCCTGTCTCTTGCCATTGTGACCCTGACACGTGATTGAATGTCCAATGACGCACTTGTGATTACGTCAATGGATGTACCAGCGTCGGGTCTGAAAACAATAAACTTGGGTAAGAAACCATTTCTACACTACCCTTCCACCGAGGTTCATACTTTTAGAAGTTCAATCGTCCGTCGTAGTGTCATTGTCAATGTATTCAAATTTCGCGCCCAAATTTATTGTTGCTTCTCTCGTACATTTAAAAGGGGGACGCCATCATGGCCATTTCTCATATAGTGAAGTTTTATTTCTAAGTAAGAACATACAATAACAATACTAAACAACAAGCTCCACAAAAAGCTAGTACTAACAAAAAAAATCCATATTTAGACGTTACGGTAGTTTCACGTTGTTGTTTTTTTAACTTATTTTTTCGCATTTGTAACGACAATACTTTCAAACTTACAGTTGGCAACACTGTTGCGGTTAAAACTGTCTGCTTATAGTACTTATAGTGCACTTCTTTTGTCCTTATATACTTGTGATTTACTACACTGCGTCATCGTAAACCCAACTAATTTCCAATTTTGGTTCATCAAATATGCATACTAAATAGTTTATTTGTTTAAACCAGTGATTCCCAAAGTGATCTATATAGACCCCCAGGGGTCTACGAAGACTTCCAAGGGGTCTACGAAAGTTAAAAAGGGAATTGGGGGTCTATGAGATGAGCACGGGGGTCTACGATACAGAATCTCAATTCACCATGTCGTGACTTTAATTTTGACAATTGGAATTTTTCCATACACACATTTATGATTTGTACCTTAGAAAATCCTTAAAATTTTATCCTGCTGATTGAATGAAAAATTGTTTTGTTTAATTTAATAACTATATTTAAATAGTGTAGTTTTGTCTAGTTATAACTTAAAAATAAATAAATGTAGACTGAACAGCGTTAAATATTTGAAATTGAACTTCATTACTTCCTTGTCAAACAAGCGAGTGCCACTTTTTATGATGCTATGAAACCAATTAAGCTGGAGGATCATTTGAGATGATACAACCCTAATAAAATGGTAAAAGTTTGCAACACTCAAAGATAAAGTTCAGAATACACTCACAAAAACTCTCTTTGACATGACATTGAGAAAATGATTATAGTGAAATACTGAAAACCTCACATGATAGGAAAATTATTGATTTTACTAGCCATTGAAGAAATAGTAAAAAGGCATTGACGGCATTCTCTGGTGACACTCCAAAAGGACAAATTTCAATGGTCCCAATTTTGAGCTTCCGGAAGATATGTTTTCTTATTATGATGTGTACGGTTCTGATGGGAAAAATTTTAGGTGGTTCTATCGGGATAGTTTATAATAGGTGTCATCTTTCTTGTATATCGAATGAGAGCTTGTCCATCTCTCGATTTTACAATTCACTATTAGTTTCTTCTTTTCTTCCTGATAAAGTGCGATGTTCAAGTGTGTATTTGTTTTCTCACATTTGGCAAGTGTGTCAGCCTTCTATTTCCTTCTATTTAAACATTGGAGAACAGGTCACACAGTATGTTTTGTACAAAATCTTTTGGATGTTCCTTCAGATTTTGTGGACAATAACATCCTAACCCAAATCTCCGGACGGGAGATGGGAGCAGGCAAGGTGACCACCGAACATCAGTCCAGGCATCATGAGTTGTTTCTTTTAGGATACATCAGAGTTTGAGATACATCAGGAGAGAAGCCACGCAGTTGCTGTGCAGGCTGCAGAAGTTGGTTTCCGTGCAGGTTACCTGGTTGTCCAGGAGAGGATTCAAACACGACACTGCGCCAGCGCTGTCGTTGTGGAGACTCATCTTGTCGTCAATCAGGTCTGTTGTTCCATCTTTAGGACCTATTCGTATAGTTAGCCTGTTGCCAGGTGATCGACCAATAACTCTTGCAAAACTGAAAATAAAAAAGTAGGTAATGAAACTTGAGTATAGAAGATCTTTCCTTATGGCTGATAGCTGTAAATAATACTCCTTTCAGACCATATATATGACATGGAGGCCAGTGGTAGGCAAAACAGGGACGTTCTCGTTTAATTTGGCGCCACACAATGATGGAGGGCTTCAGGCATTGCCAGTGACAGATAGTTATGGTGACAGCTTTCCTCCCACGGAACCGAAGGGCGCGGGAGGATCTAAGTCTAAGCAAGTCTTTTGAGACGGTGCGATCTATAGGGTAGATGATGTAAAGGTATCTATTTCAATGACTCACTGTTCTTAAAGGTGTCACGTGGCCAGCACAACGACCAACCGCCTATACTTTACCCATTAGTGTTTGGTGGACTCCAAGATGTCCTAAAAATCCCAAAATTTAAAACCTTGTCTTCACCGGGATTCGAACCCGGAATCCTCCGATTTGGAAGCCAAGCGCTTTACAATTTTGCATCCGCGCCTCCTTTACCTTTCAAAAATGATTTCTAAATCTCAATCAACAAATACATTAAATTCCTAGAGCACCGATAGGACTAGAGTGTTTCATGATCATCAGACTAGAAATAACGTTTCACAAAACGAAAGTAAAAATAGTCTTCGTAATTTCTTACATTAATTGGAGTCACTAGGCGACTGTCTGATTTACTTATGCCCCAAGGCCGGTTCGAAAATCCACTTTTATTTTCTTTGACTCTTCAATTTTATGAACCTAAAAATTTTAAACGTCATCAATCGATCAGAGGAAAAAGTCAAGGCCCCTAACATATATTAAGATACAATTTAGTTTGAACAGAAAAAAAAAAGGGGGAGGGACGTTTCGGCAGGGCGCATGGAAGCACTTCGCAGGCCGGATCTGGCCCGGAGGCCGTATTTTGGGCATCACTGATCTAAGTCAGAAAACTACACATCTGACCATTCCAATAGTTATGATGCTAGGGGTGGAGATAAATGTTTAGTCAGAAGTTTATATGAAAACGTGAACAATAAATTTAAAAAAAAAAGTTTTTAATGGCATAGTTATATGACGCCAGCCATCACTAACATAGAATTTATTGCATTTGTCCCATTGTCTAGCGATTTGACTGTTTATAGTTGTTATGACCGCAAGTTGATATCGTTTTTTTTTCTTCATATTTTAAACTTTTATTATGCTAATTACAAGCGTATCCAACGCATACTTTTTCGACTCAGAACCGGACACAACAGAATGAGACAACATATGTTCCGGAAGCTTAAAGTCGGGACGAGCGAAACCTGCCCTTGTGGAGCATCATCAGAGAATGCAGACCATGTCCTTCAAAGCTGCATACTATATCAAGAAGTCCGAACAAGACTCTGGCCCCAAAACCCTACTATAGAGCAAAAACTATACGGAGAAATGCCTGATCTGGAAACCCCTGCGGAGTTCATCTCAGATCTAGGATTACTGATTTGAACTCTTTAACATGTACAATGAGAACGAAGAAGAAGACAAGCGTATGTATTGCATGCTACTTCACATGTTAAAATTATAACTACAGATAGTGACCTACAGGTGGTCAATCTTCGCCTTCATGGCTATGTCCAGTATCTGAAGACGTTTGTCTACACCAGGTGTGATGAAATGAAAGATCAACTCCGGTCTAAAGCTGGCGGTGACATGCCTGTAAGTCGCTGTGAAAATGGTCAAAAGCACTGATAGTCCTAACTTCATAGTCTGTTGTGCCGAGATCTAACAAAGAAAAACACAAACTTTCATTACTCTTACATGACAAGTAACTTAATCACATTGAATGTCATCGTGACTTACTTGACAACAGAAGAGAAGGATAACTACAGCTAGTAAATTGTGAACAGATTTTAAGAGGCAAACAAAAACATCATGGGCTTTTCAGAGCTCGCAAAGACCTTCCTTCAAAGAACAGTACCAGGAAAAAAAAAAGAACAGGCAGACAGAGAATGCGACAGGAAGACAACATTAAAGATTGGACGGGGCTGTCATTGAAAGATAGTTAAGACAGAGAGGAATGGGGAAAGACAGTCGATAGATCATGTGTGATGCCCTAGCGGTTCTACAGACTAAGGGATAGGTGAAGGTGAATGTCAAAATTCAATATTTAGCACACAGCAAATAAAATGAGTGTAAGGCATCGTTTCTGTTTTGTTGTTAATGTTGCAACCAAAAAAACAGAATTTTAGTTGTCATTGTCTCACTTGGAACAAAATTAACTAGTTTGGCTTTCCTTATATGAATCGAATCGTGTTACCATTCTGGAACTGATTTATTTCCTTTGATTTGAAATAATAAAATAAATTATGCATTACTAATTTTGGTTGAGTGACACAAACAGCTTGGCCAGAACGCTTAGTTCGAATCCTGATGGCATTGACGCAATTTGACTCCAGTTTATTTATTTTGTTTTTGTTTGCAGATCACATAATGGCTGCACACTGTGTAAGTACTTTTCAAATTTTTGAGAAAAAGTACCACATGGTGTGGACAAGTCAACTGAAGTACCACATGGTATGGACTAGTCAACTGAAGTACCACTTGGTATGGACTAGTCAACCGAAATACCACATGGTATGGACTAGACAACCGAAATACCACATGGTATGGACTAGTCAACCGAAATACCACATGGTGTGGACTAGTCAACCGAAATACCACATGGTATGGACTAGTCAACCGAAATACCACATGGTGTGGACTAGTCAACTGATGTACCACATGGTGTGGACTAATCAACTGATATACCACTCTAAATAAATCTTAATTTCCACAGGCAATCTTTTACACACAAAAAAAATGTAAAAATAACCACAGAAAAACGCTGAAGATATATTTTACGAATTAAAATTTAGTCATTAAGGAATCGTTTAAAAAAAAACAACAACAGGAATTGTAAAAAAAAAAAGTCAAACAATTATCTCATGTCAGAGTCTCAATCAAGAGAAGATTTAAACATGCCAACTTTCTTCGTATATGGAATGCATTATCACTTGTATAAGTTTTTCCCTTCTTACTGCTCTAATTAGTGCTTTTGCTTCTAGGTACTGGATACGAGGTACTGGATACGAGGTACTGGATATGAGGGAAAAAAATGTGCTAACATAGATTTAAAGATCGTGTTGCAAATGCTAACCATTCTTATCATCACGATGTCTATTATTTAAAGTTGGATTATGAGAGGAAAAATGAGAGTTCTACTGTCTAAATTGGCTTCCTGGTCGTGTAGTTTGCGCTCTGGACTGTTTCGATGATCCTAGTTTCGATCCCTGCCCGCTACCATCTCCTGCCGTCCTTGGGGATTAGGGCCAGGGTCTAATTATTTTCATTTTTTGAAGAAACATACGAATAATGTAAAACATAACATACAATTTTTCAATGAATAAAGAACACATTAGATGTAGACAAAGATTTACATGAATTCTATAAAATACCTTATTTGGAAGCTTTGAAAATCTCCTGATTTCACTAACTACACACGGTTCCAATTAAAAGACATGGTGTGTAATCCTACAAACCACACACAATCGCTTGACAGTGGTCAAGCTGTAGACACGGTTGAAGGTTCAGCATAAATATTGTGTGACTTCACCTCTGCTTTTCTAGTGACCATATCACCACGGCGGGCCTATAATTGACTGGTCGTTTCTTAACAAAGGTGTAACAAACAAAGGTGTAACAAACAAAGGTGTAACAAACAAAGGTGTAACAAACAAAGGTGTAACAAACAAAGGTGTAACAAACAAAGGTGTATGTTGAATTTTAGAACTGGGAAGGTGAAAACTAGGGAGCAGAATGCTTTAAAAAAAAAAAAATTCACACAAAAACCTGCAAAAGGAAATTTAAACACCAAAAAAAAAAATCTTATGCTTATTAATACATTTCTAATCACAGAAAGCAAATAGTATCAAATCAAAGTCTAGTAATCAATCGAGAGCGTCGATGACGACTTGTTTGTTGCGAAATAACATGATGATTTTTTTGTTTTCCCCATGATGGAGGCTACCCAGTTCTGAGCTAGTTATTATAGAGCAGCCAGTGGCTTAGCTAGGAATTTGCCATGAATTGGGGCCCTGGTAAGGGCTTGACCTCTTTGGGGGCTCCTGCATTTTGCGTGATATTTTACATTTTAATGTAAAAACAAAAATTCGAACACTCCTTTGGGGGCCTCCCTCAAGTGGGGGCCACGGGGGATTTTGAAATTCTATCCCCCCTCCCACCGTAGCTACGTTATGTGCAGTTCTTCCCCTTAAGTTTTATTTTTAAAAATATGTTTTACAAAGCTCTGTCTGGTACACGTTTGGAACACGTTATTTCTCCAAACACCTTTTCTCGGATCAAGAGAAGACCTATTACTTATTGCACCTAACTTAACATAAATCGATTAAAGAATCAACCACATTAGTCAACTGGTAAATAATTACTTTGAAATAAAAAAGGGAAACAAATTCTCCATTATTGAGATATAAAGTGGTAAACATGAGGTTCTTCCCCCTAGATACGCTTCTTTTTTTTTAAGTATTTTTTAAAAAATTTTACTTGTTTTATATTTTGTTTGTTCTATTACTTTGTATCCATTCCAAGACACCCGTGTCAACCAGTTGGGGGCGGTTACGGTTATAGGGGCAAAAAATAATATCACGTGGCCAGTGACGCACTCGGGCTCGAGAAGTTGGCCACTAATGACAGGTTTTGTGGAAGGGGGGGGGGGGAGAAAAAATGTGGTGTCGGGAGGGCGTCTAACAAAGAATGGTGCTTGTCACACGTGAGTGGAGCTGATAACACAAGGCAACAAAAAATATTTTTTTTCTTGTTCCCTACAAGAAATTGTTCTTTTCTTGTTTCTTAGGTCCAGAACACCTATTATAATTCATTTATTCAGGCAAAATTTTGGTTTTGTCACTGCTGTCTAACATTTTCTGTTTTGCAGTTCATATGCATTTACATGTATGAATTGATTTTGTACCTTTAAATATATGTCTGAATTATTTTAGATTTTTCAGATAAAATCATGTGAATATTGATTGTTGATTGAAATCAGTGACTTCATTGACTTTATGTAAAATATGGCATCTAGAGGTTGCACCTATCCAGCAGATGCCTTCTGTTATGTTTGCGGCGAATTCATAAAGAAACGTGCGAAGAAACATTCTTTGACAACATCAGCAACAATGAAGGAAGCATATAAATTTTACTTTGGCATGCCAGTTGGAGATCTAGATAAATCTTGGGCTCCACATGTTAGTTGTGACTGCTGCAAGAAGACTTTAGAAGGTTGGTTCAGGGGAGAGAAGAGAAGCGTGAAGTTTGCGATACCAAGAATTTGGCGAGAGCCTACAGATCATCTGAACAACTGCTATTTTTGCATGGTAGATCCATCAAAGCGTCGATCTGGCAAAAATGCAGCTGCTGTGCTATATCCTGATATCCCTTCTTCGATCGCCCCAGTTCCACGTTCCCCTGATCTTCCCATTCCCAAACCACCGCAGAATACACTGCCCTCGGAAGACATTAGTATCGCTAGTGATGCTGAGGATGTTGATGTTTTTCAAGCGGATGATGAAGGAATACCTCACTTTTCTAACCAAGATGACCTCAATGATTTAGTGAGAGATCTTGGTCTCAACAAAGCTAAAGCTGAGCTTCTGACATCCCGACTGAAACAGTGGAACCTGTTAGATGAGAGTGTTCAGTTACATGTCAGAGAAAACGTCATCAAAGATTTTCAGTCTTTTTCACCCTTCATGATAAACTTTGCTACTGCCATGATGTGAAAGGTCTGTTCGATGCAATAGGGATACCCTGCAACCCACAGGATTGGCGTCTCTTCATCGATAGTTCTTCCCGCAGCCTGAAAGCTGTTCTTCTTCTTCTCCACAATGGCAATCAGCTACCTTCTATCCCAGTGGCTCACTCAGCACAACTTAAGGAGGAGTACAATAGCGTCAGACAGCTTCTGCAGGCTCTAAACTATGAACAGTATGGTTGGGAGGTAATTGGTGATTTTAAGATGGTGGCATTCTTAATGGATCTTCAGGGTGGTTTCACCAAGTTTCCATGCTATCTTTGTCATTGGGATAGCAGAGACACCAAGCAACACTACCATCGTCGGGATTGGCCTGAACGGACCAACTTTACCATTGGGAGTAGCAATGTCAAGTGGGAGCCTCTAGTGGATCCTAAGAAAGTTCTAATGCCTCCTTTGCACATCAAGCTGGGGCTCATGAAGCAGTTTGTTACAGCTCTGGATAAAGAGTCGGCAGCTGTGAAATACCTAGAAGAATTCTTCCCCAAGTTGACAGAGGCCAAAGTGAAAGCTGGGATCTTTGTGGGACCACAAATAAAGAAAATAATGGAGTCTCAGCAATTTCTTAACAGTCTCACAGACATCCAGAAGGCAGCTTGGGGCAGCTTCATCGCAGTTGTTCAGGGATTCCTTGGAAATCATAAGGCCGAGAATTATGTGGAGCTGATGGAGACACTTGTGAGAAACTATCATTCTATGGGATGCAGAATGTCGCTAAAGGTTCACATCCTAGATGCTCATCTGCGTAATTTCAAGGAGAATATGGGAGCATACTCAGAGGAACAAGGAGAAAGGTTCCGTCAAGACCTGAAGGAATTTGAACGTCGATACCAAGGACAGTATACCGAGAATATGATGGGGGACTATATCTGGGGCCTAGTCCGTGATAGTGATTTAGTCTATAATCGTCAGTCTAAAAGAACAATTAAATTTTTTACTTTTATTCATATGTATGGACCATGTTTGTGAAGACTTTGTCAAACATCATAAGTGTATTATAAGTCTTACATGTATTTTAAACGTTGTATAATGCTATCCAATACGTGATCTGAACTATCAATGTCCTGACCACAAACCCAAACTTTTGGGAAAAGAAATACTATTTTTGATCATTTGGATGTATAAGCTAACAGGAAATCATAGTTATTTCAGAGACACAAAAATTGTGTTGCCTTGTGTAATGCCAGCTTAGCGTGACCAACAGGAAGATCAGTAACAAACCAACCTTGACCTCAATATTTGTAACACGATGGAAATGTTACACTTTGTTGTTGCAAGTAATTTCTTCAATAAAAGTGTTGTCATTCTGGCCGATTTGATTCCCAACCCCTCCCAAATTTTGCCAATCACTAAATCAAAGGCTTCCAAGTTGGCTGCCCGGTCGTGAGGTATGTGCTCTGGACTGTCGTTCGGTCGTCTGGATGGCCTCGAGTTCATACCCTACTCACTGCGGGAGGTTTGGACTAGGAAGTAGATCTTCAACTCTGAAGGAACATCCGAAACATGTAAACGTTCTACTAACAAATAAACATCTAATATATAAAGTAGAAAGTGAGGCGTATGTATGTATGTATGTATGTGTGTATGTATGTATGTATGTATGTATGTATGTATGTATGTATGTATGTATGTATGTATGTATGTATGTATGTATGTATAATGTTTGTATGTATGTATATATGTGTGTATGTGTGTGTGTGTATGTACGTCACTATGGAGTGGCCTCTGTTTAGTTGTCACTATGGAGTGGCCTCTGTTGAGTTGTCACTATGGAGTGGCCGCTGTTGAGTTGTTACTATGGAGTGGCCTCTGTTGAGTTGTGTCTGTGGTGTGGCCTCTATGGAGGTGTCTCTATGGAGTGGCCTCTGTTGAGTTGTCACTATGGAGTGGCCGCTGTTGAGTTGTTACTATGGAGTGGCCTCTGTTGAGTTGTGTCTGTGGTGTGGCCTCTATGGAGTTGTCTCTATGGAGTGGCCTCTATGGAGTTGTCTCTGTGGAGTGGCCTCTATGGAGTTGTCTCTATGGAGTGGCCTAAATGGAGTTGTCTCTATGGAGTGGCCTAAATGGAGTTGTCTCTATGGAGTGGCCTCTGTGGAGTTGTCTATATGGAGTGGCCTCTGTGGAGTTGTCTTTTTGGAGTGGCCTCTGTAGAGTTGTCTCCAATAAGTAGTCTCTGTGAAGTTGTCTCTATGGAGTGGCCTCTAAGGAGTGGCCTCTATGGAGTGGCCTCTGTGGAGCTGTCTATATGGTGTGGCCTCTATGGAGTTGTCTCTATGGAGTGGCCTCTATGGAGTTGTCTCTATGGAGTGGCCTCTATGGAGTTGTCTCTACGGAGTGGCCTCTGTGGAGTTGTCTCCAATAAGTAGCCTTTGTGAAGTTGTCTCTATGGAGTGGCCTCTATGGAGTTGTCTCTATGGAGTGGCCTCTATGGAGTTGTCTCTATGGAGTGGCCTCTTTAGAGTTGTCTCTGTGTTGTGTCTTCTGGCCTCTATGGAGTTGTCTCTATGGAGTGGCCTCTGTGGAGTTGTCTCTATGGAGTGGCCTCTATGGAGTTGTCTATATGGAGTGGCCTCTGTGGAGTTGTCTGTATGGAGTGGCCTTTATGGAGTGGCCTCTATGGAGTATTCTCTATGGACTGGTCTCTATGGAGTGGCCTCTATAGAGGTCTCTATGGAGTGGCCTCTGTGGAGTTGTCTCTATGGAGTAACCTCTATAGAGTGGCCTCTGTGGAGTTGTCTCTATAGAGTGGCCTCTATGGATTTGTCTCTATGGAGTGGCCTAAATGGAGTTGTCTCTATGGAGTGGCCTCTGTGGAGTTGTCTATATGGAGTGGCCTCTGTGGAGTTGTCTTTTTGGAGTGGCCTCTGTGGAGTTGTCTCTATGGAGTGGCCTTAATGGAGTTGTCTTTATGGAGTGGCCTCTGTGGAATTGTCTCCAATAAGTAGCCTCTGTGAAGTTGTCTCTATGAAGTGGCCTCTGTATAGTTGTCTCTATAGAGTGGCCTCTAAGGAGTGGCCTCTATGGAGTGGCCTCAATGGAGTTGTCGTTATGGAGTGGCCTCTGTGGAGTTGTCTCCAATAAGTAGCGTCTGTGAAGTTGTCTCTATGGAGTGGCCTCTAAGGAGTTGTCTCTATGGAGTGGCCTCTATGGAGTTGTCTCTATGGAGTGGCCTCTTTGGAGTTGTCTCTGTGTAGTGTCTTCTGGCCTCTATAGAGTTGTTTCTGTGGAGTGACATCTATGGAGTTGTCTCTATGGAGGGGCCTCAATGGATTTGTCTCTATGGAATGGCCTCTGTGGAGTTATCTCTATGGAGTGGCCTCTATGGAGTTGTCTCTATGGAGTGGCCTCAACGGAGTTGTCTCTATGGAGTGACCTCTGTGGAGTTGTCTCTATAGGGTGGCCTCTATGGAGGTCTCTATGAAGTGGCCTCTATAGAGTTGTCTCTATAAAGTGGCCTCTATAGAGTTGTGTCTGCGGAGTGGCCTCTATGGAGTTGTCTCTATGGAATGGCCTTTATGGAGTTGTCTCTATGGAGTGGCCTCTATGGAGTTGTCTCTATGGAGTTGTCACTATGGAGTGGCCCCTCTACGAAGTGGCCTCTGTGGAGTTGTCTCTATGGAGTGGCCTCTATGTGTAGGCTAATCAATTAGTTTGAATGTCACGTAGTTAAAATTGTAATAGATCTAGACTAACTATAATAAAACTGCAATTAGAAATATTTTTTTGTACAAACTGTTTGTTTAGAGCTATTTCACGCTTTTAGCGTTCTCGATAAGCTATCTTATCTTATCTTATCACATTTCTAGTTCCATATGCTAGGACAAATTTGTACAAATGCTCCTTCTTCCCTAGTGATATAAGAGCATGGAATGGGTTGCCTGAGCCAGCCAGGAAAACCAGTGACTTAGCAGAATTTAGGTTATTGGTTAATATGCAAGACTAAATGCATGACACATAGGACGTAATTATCTTCTTTTTTTAAGTAACGTCTGCATTCTATAAGATAAGATAGGATAATTAAATGTGTAATAGATCTAGACTAACAATAATAAATGTGTGTGATTACACATAATATATTCACCAACTGTTTTTGTTTAACGAAATTTCAAGCTTTTAGCTTTCTCACTACGCTTTGATCTTACCATTTGTCTGGACCAGTCACTAGGAAGGGGAAGGGCCGTGGCTGAGTGGGCATAAAGGGAGTGTCCTAGTCCTGGATTGCAAATGATGTACACACCAGAAGTAGATAGAAGGTTGACAGTGCTGCAGTATGTGGTGATTATAAAAGCCTTAATCTCTTGCAGCAGAGGTATCTAGGTTTGGCCCTTTAATCACAAGAGACATTGCAAAAAAGAAAAGATCTTCTCTAAAAAAGTAATTCGCCACCGATATAGCGGATCTGCATATAAGGCTTGTTGTTGATCGGTCGTTGACTTTTGGTGTTGTACTGCTAGAACAAGTAAAGCGATGTGAACGTATTATATTTTTAATTGTACAACTGTAAATAACTTGAAAAAACATCTTAAAAAAAAATAAGAACAACTTTTATTACAATGTAGTCAAATTCAATGAGATTAGATGAAATGATATAAATAATGTAACAATACTATAACCTGGTATTTAAAACAAAATTCAACTCTCTACAAAAAAACAACAACACGTCTTTGCTGTTTCAAATCTCGGGGTCGACTGCAGTTTCACATTTGCATTACGCTAGGGCCTATTATAATTTCATCATCCTCACTGCATAGACAACAACCAATAGCTAACTTCTCACCGTCATCTTGGAAACACACACACACACACGCACACACTCCATCACAATGCTTACATTCACGAGTAGTATTTGATCAACAAGCAAAAAGCTAGACACACATAGTTTGTAAGTGATCTACAGACACTACTCGTAAGTAAGTAAAGTTTCCATTACAGATCTATAGGGCAGACAATGTAGAGGTAATCTGTTTCTGTGGCAGACAGTTAGAGATGGTGTCATGTGGCCAGCACAACGACCCATCGCCTTTAGTTTTGCCCAACTAATGTAGAGCTGGGTCGATTCAGAGGCGAACCTAAAGATCCTGAAATTAAAAATCTTAGTCTACTCTAGGATTCGAATCGGGGACCTCTTGTTCGAAAGCCAAGTGCTTAACCACTCAACCACTCGTACGTAAATAATAAAATAACTATTAAGATTTAATGAACAAAAAAGAAATAGTCATTAAGACCAACAGACGCATCAATGACATGCAATGCTTAATAATAACATACACAACGACCATTTAAACATAGACAAGCGATGAGGATGCCAACCCAGGCAGTGATCTTATAGGGCTAGTAAAAAATAAAATGTGACAATTATGCATAATTCATAAACCAAAATAAAAACTGGTTTGGGGAAGGTAAGGTAGTAGGCTGTATTTGCAGGTTTATGTGTCGAAAGAGGCAAAATTACCGTAAGTAGCGGCGTAGGAATTTGGGGGCTTGACCAATTTAGGGGCCCTTGCATTTTTACAAACGACATTAGCTCCGCCAATAATCATAAGCATGTATATAAAACCGTTATGATTAGTTTGATCATTTTACAGATTAACATACAGAAACTACATAATTGTTGCAACATACAAAATGTCTTTCTGCCAGATCACCACTCCAAATGTCTCTGAATAACTCCAATGCCAAAAGTTTTAAATGTGAAGGCAACTGCAAAAGATATTAATACGAAGTCATCAAGGCGCCTTAAAGATGCGCCAGAAGGAAGTCTATCCCCACAAAGCGCTAAACACCTTAAAACGTATAGCTTTTTCTGGCGGAGGGTCAAGGCCAGGTCAATGTACTGCGTCCTATCCCAACTAGAAGCGCCAGATGCTGGTGGGCAGACAGAGAGTAGAGAGATGTCGCACACATTGGAAGTTTCACAGTATTCAAACTTGGTACAGTTCACACTAGGAGCTTGACCACGAAGGAAGCAGCTTTGGACATCAGGCATTGTACTTTCGAGCTGCACATCCTTGTCAACAAATTCTGTGGTTTGGGCGCTGGGAGTTACTCGGACGATGACTTCATTGTCAGAAGCTTTGCACGTGAGTGTGTAGAATCTTGAAAAAGAAAAGAGACACATTATAACTAAAAGAAACTGATATACTTTTATCTAAATCTACAATGTGATACCGGCATTGCTAAATTAAATAGACATGTACTATTTGTTGATACTAAAAATAAAATGGCAGAAATTTAACAAGTAACATAAACAAGAAAAACATAAAAATATCTCCATTATTAATCTTCAAAAATTATTTAAAAAATCAAAGAAAAAAACTATATTGAAATTTTTTGTTTGTTTCAATTCGGATATCGAACCGAGACAAATCGTCATAGAAGGCATGAACACAGACCAGCAAAATCGCAATCTATGGGCAGATTAGATCAATAGATCGATGCCACGTCTCTAAGACGTGACAAAGCGCTATTGGTTTCCACTGCCCACAGGTTGTGACGTTGCAGATCATTTTGAGGCCTACTATGACGATTGGTCTCGATGTAATCTATATTAGATTTACGTAAAATATAAGCAACGCTTATAAACTTCGATAAAATTAAAACAACTTTAATTTTACTCAGATATGGCGTAATTAAGGAAATACGGCTGACTACGCCATGTTGAATCTAGACCTAGATATAGTCTCCAGCCAAATTTACATTTATTTTTTCTTTACTTCGAAAATTAAAACGGTCAAACAAAAGTTTTCCCCATTTTGCCAATGAGCTAGTAACGATCCCGCAATTGAAAATACCAGTCTCCACACGGATTCGAACTCGGGATCTTCGGTTAGGAAGCCAAGCGCATTACCATCGCGCCTCCTCTAATAGCGATAGTAATTTTAATTGCGATAATAGCAATGCAGATTGCCAGATTTCTTTTTAAAAAAAAGAAGCCCATGATGAAGTTTACTTAGAATCTGCATTAATCGAAAACTGAATTGCTGAAACATTGCGGCACATTACATCCATACTTACAAGTAGTTTAGCTGTGTCTCAATGTTGACGTCATATGACTCTAGGTCAGCGTTTGGATTTGGGTCAAGAAAATGTAAATTTAGTTGTGGCCTTAACTCTGGTCCTTGCTCCAAACTCAAGGGTAATAACACCACGAGTGAAATGACAATGGACACAATCATCTAAAGAGGAGATAAATAGAAATGCTTTAGCATAACAGACACATAATAGAACACATATTTTACATAATACAAAGAATAATTATCCTAATAACAAATGAATTATTTAGAACATTTGAATAAATAGCATGATATGACAATAATACAAATATTTTAAAACTAATCAAAATTAATATTAATCATTAAGTACAAATGTTGAGCATAACAAAGTAGATATAGTGTAATATTACATAAGTTAAAGTATATATAGAAAATATTATTAGATTGTAAGAACTATTTTGAATAAAAGTACACATATTCGGAATGATAGAACAAATATTTACTAAAAACCTTTTAGATAACAAGGTTACAAAGACAGTTTGTGTGGAAACACAAACTCAAAATCGGCCCCCGATGTGGTCCACCCAGGCATGGAAAAATGAAGGTTTCAATATTTTCAGAAAGAATATCGGATCAATCAAATGCAAATGACAGAGAAGAATGGAGAAAGAAGGTTGACAGATCTTGTGTGGTGTCCCAACGGTTCAGCAGACCAAAGGATAGGTGAATGGGAAGGTGAAGTTAGATGTGAACCTGACCTAATTAATGTCTTATAATTATCTAAATGATCTAATTATTTAAATTAGCAATACAATTGTAAAAAACAAATAACAAAACAAAAACAAAACACAAATTGACAAGAATCTAAAACCGTTTGCATAAATGTGTTAAAAATATGATATCTCCCTTACTAAATAGCCTCCCGTGTTTGTTACTATTAATAGTGAGTAGTTGTAAAAATGGAGTATTTTTATGAAAAAAATACTTGCATAGTTGTTTTTAAAAATTAAATTTTTCGCTTTCAGAAAAGAAAAAAGTAGCCGTTGCATCAGAACATTGAAAGGTCTAAAATATCATGATGTCGCATTTTCAATACCTTTTCTAGTTTACGAGATCTAAACAAGACGGACGGACGGACAGACCACACAAAACTAACAGCGTATATTCCCTTTTAGGGGCCGCTAAAATTATTTTAAAATTATCTAAACAATATACATCAGTGCTATAATGTTAGTCGTGCTGTTATGGAAGAATGAAAGTTGTTGTTTTTTTTAATCTTACAAACGTTTGATGACATCAAAGACAAACAAAAAGCACAGTATCAAATGACGCATCTTTTTAAAAGGAATTCGAAAACAGTCTGTCCAGGGTCAGTAGTGTTTTTGGACGCCTTCAAGTGAGAATGGGGCGGAATAAATAGCTCAGCCTGCCAACAATATTCGAGTTTAAGTCGTTAGTTTTCCTGGCTGTTTAAGGCAACTCATTCTGTACTCTAATGGCACTAGGAAAGAAGGAGCACTTGTACAAATTTGTTCTAGTGTATGGAGTAGGAAATGCACCTCCATCATTGTGTCTTTGCGAGTATTTAATTAGGTATTGTTTTTTTTCTATTTGTAAGTTATGGTTTAGTATTTTTTGTATTATAGTCACTTTACTTTTTATTCTTATGTCCTGAAGTGTATCTCAGTTTAGTGATTTTACTAATGGTGTTACTCTAATCAAACTGGAATATTCATTTGTTATAAATTTCATTGCTCTATTTTGTATTTGTTCTAGTTTCTTTATGTTTTCTTGAGTTGAGGATTCTCAAACAGAGGATGCATATTCTAAAATTGGCCTAACTAAAGTTAAATAGCATGGGTACTATACAGAAAGCAACTAAGACTTTTTACCTGTCCAACTGGGACTCCATGAGAAATGTGGGTATGTTTTTCAGGCCAGTGTTTTGTGGGACTATTTGAGTAATGAGCTGATTAAAAAGCTATATATTTTGTGAACATCTTTATCATAGTTTAGTTTTTCTAATATAAGTATAAACACCCCATATCAGTGTGTGTATATGTCTGTGTATAAACACACTCCTATGTTATTCCAGCTGTTAAGTTACATTATATATTGTAAGATTAAAAATTCTTGCAAAACAGAATGGAAAATAGTTCTCCTTACAGACCTTGCGATCTGTAGGTCAGATGATAACAAGGTCATCTTTTTCTGTGGCCCACGGTTAACGAGTGTGTCATGTGGCCAGCACAACGATTAACCACCTTTACTTTTCTCAAACTAGTGTTAGGTACTTATTAGACTTGAGAGGACTTGAGTCGCCCTAAAGATTCCGAAATTAAAAATCCCAGTCTTCACCAGGATTCCAACCCTGGACCCGCGGCTCGGAAGCTAAGCGCTTTATCACTCAGCCACCGCAAAAAACAGCATAGAGCAAGAGTAACATTATATCACTAATCTATATAGATTACATTTTAATAATCAAGTTTATACTATTTTATTTTTATTGTACATTAAAGACCATTGAAAAGCTGACTGTTTCAGAGGAATCTTAGCGCGATATAATAAATTTTAATTACTTTATAATTAACGTAATATTTACCTTTAACAATTACACTGAATAAGTTTAGAAATTTTACTGTAGCTGGGTCCTTGTAAATGTCCCACAAACAGATCGCTGACAAAGAAATACACTATTCCATACAACTTTCAGGAGATAAATTTATCCCAATTCGTAGATAGGTTTCGATAAAACAAATTAATGCTAAAAGCTCCAGTTCTTCTAAAATGTACAACTACAACATAAGTTGTTCTAGTTCTAAACTCACTACATAGCACAATACTGACAATAGACAGACATTTTATCAATGTTTTTGTAAGTGTGCATTGAAGTATGAACACTATACTCCCCCCCCCCCCACACACACATACAGTAATGTGCAGACGTTTTGAACACAGAATTCTGAATTATTTTTGAACAAGAGTGCAAACCAAACTAAGGTCGATAACCCGCCGTTTTTTGTTGTTTTTTATTTGGTCGTAGGAAATCAAAGGGGTTTCCCCTATTTTGTACTGTGGTTGGAATATGATAGAACTTGCATTCATGACATTCTCTAACTGGTACCAGGTACAAAGAAATACTTGATAATATAAAGGACGAGATATAGAACATGCAAAATATAAAAAATTACTTTAAAAAAAAAACACACAACGCTTATATAAGGGAAAGAACTGCACATTTAGAACCATATATTGACGTATCAATATTTACGCTTTCTTTTCCCTTTTTCTATATCAAACAATATTAATGAATTAGTAGAATTGTCAATAATTATTAGATTGGTCGAGTTTTCAAATATAATTTATGTTTTGTTAGGGACAATGAATAATTTGGCAAAAGTTTCAGCTTGATTCGAGAATGGGAAGTGGGAGAAATAACGCCTACAAAAATGTGTACCGGACAGACAGACGGATTGAGTTGATATAAGCTTTGTAAAAGAGAGAGAGGTAGGGGAGAGAGAGAGGAGAGGAGACGATGCAAAAATTAACCAAAATGTCTAACAGCTGAACAAAGAGAAGTGTGCATTTGAATTGTACAAAAGATAGGGCGTATAGTCTGAGTGGTAAATCGGACTCAGCGTTGAGTTTGGATCATAGTCATTAGTAGGCTTTATAATTAGAAGACTTTTTCATTAATATGAACATTACAAAATATTGTTACAAACTACGACAAATAACACAAGAATTGAAGAATCTATAAAAGATCGAATGTTTTTGAAAATGTCTTACATGTTTTTAAGTCTTTAAGTTCTGAAGATTTTTGCGTCCTACCCCCAAACGCTTGACGGCGGGTAAAGGAATGGTGGTGGTGGTGGTGGATGAGATTCGAATACGGAACAATCGAGACCAGAGCGCAAATCACATGACCAGGAAGCTGAAACCATCCTTTATTAAAAGAAGTGTGATTGTTAGCCACTATTAGCCAAGTTGAAACTGTGTACAGATATTCATTAGCCACTATTCTACTATTTTAACCTATGATAGAATGGCTACTGATTCAAGAATGAGAATCTTATCAACATATTTTGGAGAGTCTTGGATAGCAGATGGATAACATGCTGCCCTCTGTTAAGTCTGGATGTCTCAATGTCTGTTTTGTCAATTATTTTCTCTCATGCCGCTCTATCTCAGGTCTATGTTTCAATACAAGAATCCTAAGCACACACTAAAGAGAACAGATCCACATTAACGGCCATTACTAACAATACTGTAGTATTTATTTCATTTTCTGTTCAATAAAAAGCAAAATTAATTTATTACCACTATTTAATTAATTAATTGGTATATAATTTGGATTGATTCGTTTTATGTTAAGAACAATGAATATCTGTACACAGTTAGGGTTAGGGAAACGGGGGGGGGGGGGGGCAGGTGTCCTTTCTGCCTCGAGAAACCAGCAGAAGACAGCTCAGCTCGAGTCGGAATGGAACCCGATCCCTTTCTATAGGTAGTCAAGCGCTTGATGCCAATCATACACACATCCCATATGTTGTAAATAAATAAATTAATGAGCTACATGGTAGCCGAATACAAAATGTGCTTAACGTCAGAACCAAAGCGTAACGTGAAAACACAGATTTTGAAATTCCAATTTTATTTCCTCACTTAATGCCCTTGAAAAATCCGTCAGTTGAAAGTACGATTTCGATCCGTCAAATTTTTAGAATCAGACATTATCTTCTTTTTGATATAACGTATATAAAATATAAGATAAGATAGGGTAAGAAGACATTAATAGGTTCATAGTGCGCAAATTTGATTTCCAAATGACGTCTTTAAACTATTTTAGGAAACAGTTGAAAAGCTAAGTTTGAATTTGTTTTGATTGGTGAATATTCCTCATAAAGATTGTTCCCCTTTGCTAGCGGCTAAATCACTAAATTGAAACAGTATCCTATTCGTCAATGTGTATTCCTATGCTGTCTAACCTTATCATGAAATGTTTTTAACATTGAAAATACTATATGGAATTATTTTTTTTCGAACTTTCTGTTATAGATAATGATTCACATAAGAGATAAGATATATTTCTATTCCCTTGTAAGTCTTGTGATATAACCATCTAGTTTTATTAGCCATCGCACACGCAGCTTTGAACCAAAAGGTCCTTACCGACAGTCAATATAAACCATATATACGTTCATATTATCTGCAGGTAAAAACAAATCAGGTTCTTTCAATGGAATACTATGTACAAAGAGAAAGAGAGAGAGAGAGAGAGTGTGTGTGAGGAGTCTAGTGATTGGTTGTGAATGATGCAAGATACTCGGCATTGTCGTCAGAGATCTCAGAGAGGACAGACGAGTCCAGTTGTTTTAAGTTTTATAAGTTCAGATATATTACGCCTACATCGGTTTAGTTGACGACCAGCAGTTTGATGCTACAAACCAACGACCATCAACTACATTTATCCCATTCTATGCAGTGAAGCAGCATGTATTTCCACAAAATTTGTTCCAAGACTCCAACTCATGCAATCGACGATCGAGGCTCCACACAAATTTTTACTACAGACACTATATACCTGTTTTTTTTACATATATAGCGACTATAGCAAAACTGTGGAGAGTCCTACCAACCTATACTCATCATCTGATGAGTTAAATATAAATAAATACATGATCTTAAAAACTTTATTTTAGCTCCAGCAGGATATTGTAGACTCGCCTAGATGTATTTCTAACGAGGATAAAGAAATCATCTTGGAACGGTAAGGCTTAGTAGTAAAGCGCTTTGCTTTCAAACTGGAAGATACCGGGTTCGAATCCTGGTGAAGAGTGGGATTTTTAATTTTGGGATCTTTGGGCGCCTCTGAGTCCACCCAGCTCTAACGGATACCTGACATTAGTTGGGGAAAAGTTAAGGCGGTTGGTCGTTGTGCTGGCCACATGGCACATTTGTTAGCCGTTAACAGATGGCCTTTACATCATCTGCCCTAAAGATCACATAGTCTGAAATGGGTAATCTACTTTTCTAAGATAAGGCTACACTCAAATCCAAATCATATAAAGTACTTTAATGAAAACTTGAATGGAATAGGATGGATATTAAAGAAATACGAAAACTAGGTTCTAAGAGGCTGAACATTTCCCAAACACTTTCTTCTATATTTTAAACTGTAGACTAAGATTGCTTTATTGATCCTATCGGAAATTTGTTGTGATTACAAGGACTTTTTTCTCATATAAAGACAACACAACAGAAAAATACACATAAATACAACAGACAACATAAAGAGTTCATTCAGCAACTACACACAGGCATCTTGGTGCATTTCATGTTCCCTGATCAATGAGTGACGGCGATAGAGTCTGACCGAGTGAGGTACGAACGAGTTTTTGTACCGCTCCGTTCTTGTTTTGATTGACAGCAGTCGCCCACTTCGCGACGACCTGTCGTAGTTCTGATGAAGCGGGTGGCCGTTGTCTTCCAAGATTTTTTCGATTTTTCTTAGGCACTTTTGTTCAAAAAGTTCCTTTCAATGTGGTAATGTTGTAAGTGTAATTTTTAATGCTTTTTTAATGATGTTTTCTAGACGTCGCAACAGTTTAGATGAGGCGTTGTCTTGCCAACAAATTATTCCGTATGTTAGCAGATTTTGTATAGTCGCGCCGTAAAAAGTCTCAAGGATCTTCTTGTTTAGTTTACACATACACATACACATTTTAACAGTTACATTAAATGATTTAAATCTTGGACAAAAAGAATGTCAAATAATTTTGTAAGAATCCCGAAGGTAAAAAAACTTACACGAAAGTTATTAATTAAACACCGTTTAAATACAAAAACAAACCAAATAAAAAACAAACAATTCCACTATTTGATAACAATCGTCTCATTGCTTGTCTTACTACTTTCAGAATTTCAATAGATTCTAATGTGTACCAAAAGATCCTATTATCAGAAAAAAACTGAAAAGGATATTTAATGCATGATACCAGATAGACTCTACAAGGTACTTGGTACTTGATCATCCAAGGTGGTACTTGGTACCTGTGATGGTGTGACGTACCGAGAAGTGTTTTGCACCTGACACTATACAGCACTGCTGAATGTAATAATGTCTGATGCAAAACATATATCAGCACCTTGTTGTTCTATTATTCCACTAAGTCCAGTGCAGTGTCCACAGAAAGCTAAAGACATAGACCTACATTTCGATATATATGTGTTGCATATTTTCACTCGTAATCATTATACATGATCCTACGGTATTATTAATTTTGCACATTTGTTGTTCACTTCCCTGTTATGATTAAACTTTTATAACTTTCTTTTAAGAAAATATTTTATTTGGTATAGAATTGATGGGGAATGCATGCTCTTCATTTATAACACAAATTAATGTTAATAAAAAACAACAAAAGTTAATTTAATGGGGTCAAATCAACGATGGTATTGTTTCATAGGAGAGAAAGAGTTGCACATCTTATCTAGAGAACTTATAACCAACGTAATTGATCTAAAATGTTATTTATGCATAATCGCATTTAGTAATACAGGACATAGTGAAAGTGAGAAGCTAAGTATTATAGAGGACTGAACTCATACATATTACTTAATATAAACAAAAATAAGAAGCACAATTACTTACCGAAATAAGACTAATGAGCCTCGACAGTAATGTGTCGACTTTAAGAAAGGTTCAGAATAATGAAACAAAAGAAAGAAAAAAAATTCAGTAATAAAGTAAACTGTATAGTTTAGATAATAATTAAAAATAGTCTAAAGGTTATAGTGGAACCCGCTTAACTGCACAGCTGTCGCGCAGGCTCTGGGGGTAATAACTAATTATTCCGTAAAGAGAAATGCCTCGTTTAAAAGCTAAGATAAGGCACTGTCCTCGAGTCTAAAAAGAAAATATTCCATTGGGCTCGTGTTCCAATTTATATACTGCATATCAAATAATGTAAATGTGCTTCTAGTTGTCATGTACTCATGGTTTTAATGATAAGGAGGTAGTTGTCGTTAGGTCGTATTGTAACTTTGAACTTACCTGTGACTTGCATACTTTTCATTCACCATATTTCTTTATTTCAATGGATTAAATTAGTAAATGGAAGACATAGAAAACAACAACAACACGCTACCTTATGAGTATGTAGACCTTTAACACTCTGGTATCGTGACTTATCGTGTAGATTTCAATAGTATTTTCACTTTTTAAAATGGAACTATAAACTCTACTCCACACTAGTTTCAAACCCAAGTACCTCAGGTGAAGATGCAGGCGCTTTGCCCTCTTGCCTCCAGTCAATAGTAGTGAGCTTCTTACACTCGTATTAACTGTAGGTAAAAGGTTAAGGCCTTAGGTATATCCTCATTGGATCGTATCCTCAATGGATCATGTCTTATTTCGACCATGTACTCATCGGATCACATGATATCTTCATTGGATCATTTCCTCACTGGATCATATCCTCATTGGATGATGTATATCCAAATTGGATAATGATGTATATCCTCATTAGATGATGTTGTATATCCCTATTGGATAATAATGTATATCCTTATTGGATCCTATCATCATTGGATCATGTATATTCTCACTGAATTGTGTTGTAGGCCTATATCTCGTGGGGGTCATGTTGTATAATTAAATTTTTATCAGAGGTGAAATACACAAGTTTAAAAGAAAGTCAATGAACTTAATATCACTATAAATGTTACTTTTAAGAAAAACACTCTGACGGACGATGTTATAGTGCGAAATAATGTTCTACCAGTGACACTATATACGTGGTTCACTATGTAGTTTCATTAGCAAAACATCTTCCACACTATAAGAATTCTATATCTGGATTAATGTACTAGGTTCAATGCATTCTGAAAACATCCATCTACGGCAGCGGTTCTCAACCTTTTATGCTCGGCGACCCCTTTTTACAATTTACCACTCTGCCGCGACCCCCCCCCCCACACACATGCAGCAATAGATGCATAGACAATAACAATCCATTTTTTCCATGGTCTTTGGCGACCCCTAGAGAATCGTCAATCGACTCCCAACGGGGTCGCGACCCACAGGTTGAGAACCCCTGATCTAGGGAGTAGAAATTGTAGAGATTTGACGAAAAAAAAGCTCACCTGTTGATGTTCCCCCAGTAATTGTATTGCGTCAATATTTATGTTCATAATGATAAAAAGAAACAAAATTGTATCTAAATAAAATGATAATAAAAACTTTAGATTATTTAACTGTTATATAAGACGTTATAACTAATAATTGAGGTACGGAGTAGAGAATACTCTACTGAGAATTAGAATTTCAATAATAATATATGCATGTTGGTCCAAAAGGAGGTGGACAGAGTAGTGTAGCAAAGTACTCATGTACCTGATTCAAGAATGATCCCCCCCCCCCCCCCCAAAAAAAAAAACAACAACTCCTGAAGTTTGAGTGTCATATAAACCAAATGGAGACATGCCCTATTAGTAAATTTACTAAAAGGCATTCCAATGCAGGTAATACCTTTTACAAACAATAATGTAATACTCAATTATAAAGTTAATACATGACATAAAATTTATACATTTAATTTGTAATTATTTTTTTTTTCTTTCAAAGGCCCCTATGGGCCACTGATGGTCATAGACCCTGGCATACGAACCTCTTCGCGCATGGTTGCTATGCTTCTGGGTGAACAGTATGTGGAAGAGATTAATGTATCAATTATAATATCACAATTATGTTCATTTCAGTTCTTTGTGTGTGTGTGCGTGTTCGCGCGTGCCCAAAGACAGAGACGAATGGAGAAAGACAGTCAACAGATCATGTGTGGAGCCCCAAAGGTTCATTAGATTACGGGAGAAGCGAATGTTAAGGTGTTATTATAAACAAGTTTTAAGCTACACAATTTCGGATGTTTTCTTTTCGAATCATTCCGATTTGTGGACACCAGGTGGGAAGAGGCTTCAGACATTGCCAGTGACAGATCTTTTATGGAAACAGCTTGCCGCCAAATGCGCCGAAAGGTGCTGGAGGATCTAAGTAAGTAAGAAGAGAATCCTTCAGGTAAACCATCATAGCAAATAATATCACTAACGATGAACGAAAATAAATTCATTTTAAAAGAATATTGGAAATCTCACAAAGATTTCATTGTTATTTTAGCACACGCATGGGCGAAATTAAAAAGGTTATTGTATTATCGTTGGATGCGTGGTCGAGAGGCTAAGTAGGCTTGGCTACCTATGAAGGGGGCTCGAGTTCGACCCCCTACTCAAGCAGAGTTATTTTTACTGAGCGCCTAAAGGCAGCACGGAAAAACCTTCTCCCAGATATGAGATTGGACCATAGCGCTCTGAGCATGCTATAAGCAGGAAAGTAGCACTATATAAAAGTTATAATTTATTTATCGTTTGTATTATTGTTCACGCTAAACTTTAATTGTCAATGTCATGAATAATCTGGTTAGTGTAAATGTGTAATTTATTTTCCAAATACTTTTGAACCAGCCTGTAGTATTTTACCTTATGGACGTTCACAATCTTTCGACTTCTGGCGTTTTCTAAGTATTAAAATCTTTGATTATTATTCAGTATTAGACTTACCAATTCCTACAGAGCTGAGCATCACACATGCCAACTATTGTTGAGATGCTATTGCCTTCATTTACTCTGATCTTGAAATACAAGAAAACACAAAGTGTGGCGTCTAGACCAAATAACATTTTGCTGAAAACACTATAATGTGTCAGTCCCATTTATAGTTATCTTCAGCAAAAATGTATTTAGTACAAGTCCTAGCATCTTATTATATGTCCTCCAGGACAATTTTTTTTTCTTTTGAAGAAATCGAGGTGTTTTAATTCATTGTATTGTGTTCTCTGTTTGGATCTAAAGAATGCTACTAAATGTGCTTCCCCTTTTGTTAATCGAGAGCAACATTGACCTGCAAGGTCGAAACTTGTGGGCAGTGAATACCATTAGCGACAGGTATGTACGAAGTGGCATCGAGCTATTGGTTTCCACTGCCCGCAGGTAACAACGTTGCAGGCCAGTGGTGAGGCATTCTATAACGACTGGTCACGGTTAAATTAAAAAGTGAGCTAAACAAAAGTAATGAACCTTTACACCTGCAGGCTCTTCACGTGACAGGTTAAGCTTCAACCTTTTTTTAATTAGAAAAAAATTGCAAAGAATCTACACCACTATGTTGGCGCCTCGATACACTCACAAAAGACTGTTACTAACATTAGAAAAAAAAAAAGGCGAACACAGTTTTATAACGCACATTATCTATATAGCCTTATAGGTTTATAATGGAATGCTCATTAAATCCTCTAATAAAGTCGGCGTAGGCAAATAGAAAATTGATACATGAAATGGTCACCCTAATCTGATTTTCATATAAGTTTGTAGCAAAATTCGTAAACATAAAATGATGTTTAGTGCCTAAGCTTTATTATAAGATTAATGTAAGATAACGTTGTAATGAATAATAAAAACCATTATTGAAGCCAACGCTGTCGAACATACACCTAAACTATACATAATGAAAATATTCGTAGAGATTTATATCCTGGGTAGCATGATCTTACACATAGCTGTATATACTTACGTCAGTGGATATACTGTAGCAGATTTCAATCCACACCAACTTTCCATATGGATAACATAAAGGATTATCTACTTTTATGTTTTCCTTAAGGAAACTTAGTCATGGATTAGTCCGTGTTCCATCTTGTTCTAACATTTTGGATATAACAAAGTGAAAAAAAACGTTTCCTTTTCAGACGTTGAGATCTATTGGGCAGATGATGTTAGGCTCATCTGTTTCTTTGACCCAAGGTTAACGAGCAGGGTACCATGTGGCCAGCACAACTATCAACAGCCTTTACGTTTCCCAACTAAAGTCACGTACCCATTAGAGTTGGATGGACTCAAGGGCGTCATAAAAATCCCGAAATTTAAAATTCAAGTCTTCACCGAGATTCAAGCCCTGGACCCCAGGTTCGGAAGCCAAGCGCTTAAACACTCAACCACATTGACCCCTATATAGTAAATAGGATATAGTAGTAGATATCTTTATTATTATAGTGAATGCGTTATGTATGTTTGTATTTTGTTATTGGTAATTTCATTGTTAATCTGTTGAATGTTATCTAGTTGTGAGCTAATGCTACATCTAGTTCGTGTTCTAATATTCAGTGAGATACAAAGACACTGCAGTCGAACGAGCAATCAATGGCTTAAAAGAGGTCATGACTGTGGACCTCACGTAAAAGTTAATCATTAGATCATGAAATCAGTCGCTCATATTTAAAAACAACAACAACCACCAAAGTTACCACTATCTATTTTGTATGGCTTCTTATTTGTAAGACGTCAACATTCTTTACATTACTCTAAGACTTCATGAGTGGTTCCCACATTTTTTAGATAAGTGTACTATTATGGTAAAATTAAGAATTAGGTAATTATTCCATAGAAAGTGAAAGTATTGACTTAGAGACAATGACGCGACTAGTAAAAACAAGAATAGGATTTTAGGAAGAATAGCGAAATTTACTTCTGAATGCTTTAGAGAGAGGCAGGTTTTAGGAACTTAGAGATTCAGCTTTGTTGGTGCTCTTCGTTAGTATCAAACTTCTTGTTCGACATTCACTATCAGTGTCGACTAACTTATAGTGTTGGCATTTCGTCTGTGTTGATTTCGTTATTCGAGAGTTACCTCCGTTTGACTTATCCGAATAAGACACTGCGCGGAAGCGCCTATCAGTACCCATTTTCTAGAAATTTTAAAACGCTGAGCACCCCTCGAACAATAAGAAAATGGAATCATGTAATTTAGTAAAACGTGGTCCTCTAGTTTAGTACATGAAAGTAAGATACTGTTTGCGAAAATAAGATCGTGTTCATAAATGGAAACTTTTTTTTTTATAAAAGTAATTTTTTGTTCATAAAAGTAAGTTCTTCTTCATAAAAGTAATATCTTGTTCAGACTTGCTCATTAAAAAGTAACAGTAAATTCTTGTTCATTAAAGTAAGTTCTTGTTCATTATAGTAAGGTCCTATACACAAGTTGTACTTGTCAGAGATCGTAATCAGCCAACCCTTGCAGCGTCTCCTCTGTCGCACTACAGCGTCTTCTCATATGTTCAAGAACGATAATCACTGTCATGTTAAATGGAATTATTTGATGTTTTTTTTTTTTTGCTTCAATACAGTATCAAAGTAATTAAACCTCTCTGAATAAGCTTAGACATCCAAAACTGCAAGATTTACAATCAACAGATTGAGTTCTGTAGATTGTAATTGGGCTGATTGTAGTTCTGCTGATGGGAGGTCTGCTATTCGTAGTTCTGCTGATTGTGGTACTGCCAATTGTAATTCTGCTAATTGTAGATCTGCTTATGGTAGTACTGCTGATGGGAGGTCTGCTTATTGTAGTTCTGCTAATTGTGGTACTGCTGATGGGAGGTCTGCTAATTGTGGTACTGCTGATAGGAGGTCTGCTAATTGTAGTTGCGCTGATTGTAGTTGTGCTAATTGTAGTTGTGCTAATTGTAGTTGTGCTGATTGTAGTTGCGCTGATTGTAGTTCTGCTGATTGTAGATCTGCTAATTGTAGTTCTGCTAATTGTGGTACTGCTGATGGGAGGTCTGCTGATTGTGGTTCTGCTGATTGTGATACTGCTGATGGGAGATCTGCTAATTGTGGTACTGCTGATAGGAGGTCTGCTAATTGTAGTTGCGCTGATTGTAGTTGTGCTAATTGTAGTTGTGCTAATTGTAGTTGTGCTGATTTTAGTTGCGCTGATTGTAGATCTGCTGATTGTAGATCTGCTGATTGTAGATCTGCTAATTGTAGTTCTGCTAATTGTGGTACTGCTGATGGGAGGTCTGCTGATTGTGGTTCTGCTGATGTGAGGTCTGCTGATAGGAGGTCTGCTAATTGTAGTTTTGCTGATTGTAGTTGTGCTGATTATAGTTCTGCTGATTGTGGTATTGCTGATTGTGGTACTGCTGATGTGAGGTCTGCTGCTTGTAGATCTGCTAATTGTAGTTCTGCTAATTGTAGTTCTGCTAATTGTGGTACTGCTGATTGTAGTTCTGGTAATTGTAGTTCTGCAAATTGTGGCACTGCTGATGGGAGGTCTGCTGATTGTGGTTCTGCTTATTGTGATACTGCTGATAGGAGGTCTGCTAATTGTAGTTGCGCTGATTGTAGTTCTGCTGATTGTAGTTGTGCTGATTATAGTTCTGCTGATTGTGGTATTGTTGATTGTGGTACTGCTGATGTGAGGTCTGCTGCTTGTAGATCTGCTAATTGTAGTTCTGCTAATTGTAGTTCTGCTAATTGTGGTACTGCTGATTGTAGTTCTGCTAATTGTAGATCTACCAACTGTAATTCTGCTGATTGTAGTTATGCTCACAGTAGTTCTTCCGATTGTATTTATGTACGCTTGTTAGTCAATCTCTTTTGCTTTCTTTTCTTTAAATTTGACCTAAGCGTTAAACTCTTTTTCTCCTAATCGACTTTTAAAAATATCATTCTCTTTTGTTTGCATTATGTCCAAGTATTTTAACCCTTTACCTAGCACAACAATACTTTAAGCATTGTGATAGCTTCTTCTGAACATAGTAATAAAAAATGTTTGAATTCGGGGCTAAATGACCTTATTCTTGTGAGGATGATTCTCCCCGGCTGTACTTACTTTAAAAAATTAACCATAATTTAATTTATAGTGCGCAGTTAACAAACAAAATATAGGCTCAGGGCACTGTGCTAAAATTAGAATTATGAACACGAAAGGTAAAGTGAAAAACTAATCTAAAAAAAAGTTTTAAACCAACAGGTCTTATTGTTCTTCTTGAATGTAGTGTATTCACTTTATGGGCAACTACTACATAAACTGTGGGGTTTTTTTGAAGTAAGAAATACTTGATTGAGTCGTAGTGATAACTGGTAGATCAATAGATGGGGCGGTGGGGTAGCGTAGTCTCTTTTTCTTCACAGTTCACGAATTAAAGGTTGAGAAACACTGGGTTTAAAACCCATATTTGCAGGTCAAGAATGTGTCTATAATCAATATAGGCTGAACATAAAAACTACGTATGAAGCAATTGTACCAATGTGATTGATCTCGTATACACAAATATGAAATAACATTTTGTTATAGAACCATTTCTTTTACTTCGAAGTTAAGAAAAAAAAAAGTCAGTATGGGGTAGAAGAGAGAAATTGAATTACATGTACCACTATATATATATATTTTTTTAAAATGCGGCCCTCGATAGAAAAAAATTACAAATCCCTGGTTTAAACTTATCTCATTTGTTCAACTCCTATTTTTCAATTTAAAAAAGCCCGATTTAAAAAAAAAGGGGAGAATTTTCCTAAATTACAGTAGATCAGCGTTCTCAACCTATTAAGCTCGGCGACCCCTTTTTACAATCCCTCACTTTGCCTCGACCCCCCAACACCCTCACACACACACAATAGAAGAATAGATAAAACAATCCATATTTTCGATGGTCGACCCCTGGCAAATCGTCAATTGACCCCCAAAGAAGTCGCGATCCACAGGTTGAGAACCCCTGCAGTAGCTGTAATCTAAACAATGATTACTTTTACCGCCTTTAACTTCAAAGGTATTTAATAATAAAAGTAAAATTACAAAGTGTGCACACATGGAAGGAGAGATTGAAAAAACATTGAGGAGTAGAGAGCTAGAGAGTGAGAGAGAGAGAGAAACAAACAGAAGAGATAAAGAAAGTGAAAAATAGAGAAAAAAAAAGAATAAGAAAAAAAGATTAAAAAAAAAAACAACAAAAAAACTATTTTAAAAATTACCTCCCCATGTAAAAAAAAAAGATATTTATTAGATTAGGTTTAATCTAAACAAAAAAAAAACACTTTTAAAATGAAAGAAAAGCAATAATAACATTAGTAGATATTGTCCATCATCCAGATGGGAAGGCTTCTCTTTTTGTCAAAGTACACTTATATTTATACATTTAATGCAGCCAAAGTGGGCAAGTCTGAAAGCCTTGCTCATTGGTGGAACACGTGCGTTGTTTTTTTTTCCACATCATAACAAATCAATTGAAATAATCATAGACTAATTCTACTAAATATTATCATAGTATCAATATTATTTTTAGAAAAAAAAATAACATAGCTAAATAAAATCAGAAGAAAGTTACTCACGTATAACTCTGATAATTCATTGACGTTTTCTTCTGGTCACCGATGATTTCCATGCTGTTTTATCCTATAGCGTAGGTCTTTGGTTCACCAACGAACAACTCCTAAGACTCGAAAGCCAACATTGAATCTTTTCCTGCAGCTAAGTCCCTTGCATTAGTTCATCAGTATACATAGTCCACAGCGAAGTCTTGAAGAAGAAAAAAAATAGATCCCACTGACATCAGAGATGAATCTGTTCTCTCGCTCCAAAGTAAGTGTGCCCCCAGAAGCGGACTAGGGCTCCTTATATACATTTCCTAGACAATTGGAGTCATCTCACCTGTTTCCATAACGTTTGATGGACACACAGAACACCGCTTAGAATCGTTCACACCTACAATGACATTAAAAGAAACAGATGTCGGCGTCTGACGATGGTCCGAACGTTGAATTTCCCTCCACGTTTTAGATCGATCGATATCTTTTTTGTTGTGGGCTCCTCTTTTTGTTTGAGATGCCTTTTGTTTTCACGAGCGACAAGTGGCTAAGTCTTGATCATAAATTAGCTGTTTCTTTTGTTTCGAATCTGCCAGATAAAAAAGTCAAATAAAGATATTTGGTGTCAGAAGCTTTTGACGTGAGAATGATTTACTCTCGCCACAGCTTTCATTGGGCTGAATGGTAAACAAAGAATTAAAGATTAAAGTCGATAGTCGAGTGGAGAATTGATTCGCGCTGTTAATTTTTATTTTTGAAGTCTATTTCTGAAATTGTCTTTTTGTTCATCAATACCTTTCAAAGGACAAAATTTGATTGCTTTGTTTTAGTGAGGTATTCGGCGACACCAATAGACGATATCTGGTTTTTTTTCTTCTGTTTTTGATATCTGCGCGCTCTCTAGCGCTCTCTATCTATCTACTTACCTACCTGCCTGCCTGCCTACCTGCCTGTTTTTGTTGGCTCCAGTTTGTTCAAGTAGGTCTGATTATTATCATTTTTTTTTCTTAAGCTATTAAAATAAAAATGTAATCTATCAGTCTGTCTGTGAGTCTATCTATCTATCTATCTATCTATCTATCTATCTATCTATCTATCTATCTATCTATCTATCTATCTATCTATCTATCTGTCTGTCTGTCGTCTGTCTGTCTTTTTTCTTTCTAGGTTTTTCTTAACAAAAATACTGACCGGGAAAAAAAATTACATTTGTAGAAATTCAAGTTATTGAAAAGTGTGTGCTAATGTGTTTGTGTGTGAATGATACACTTACCGAAATTGTTTTTTTATTTTTATTTTTAAGTGACTTCGTGTCCTCATGTAGTCGCAAATCATACATTAAAGTTAAAAAGAGGCCCAAACCAAATTCTGGCCCCGAACAGGTCTATAGAACCATAATCTTGAAATAAAAACAAAACAAAATTGAATAAATACCCAGAAAGACACAAAGATAAAAGCACATTCCTCGTTCCATATGCTGGGACAAATTTGAACAAATGCTACTGCTTCCTTAGTGCTATTAGAGCATGGAATGGGTTGCCTGAGCCAACCAGGAAAACCAATATACTGGCAGAATTTAAGTCATGGGTTAATATGCATGACTAGATGCACGACGCGTAGGACGTAATCGTATTCTTTTTTGAAGTAACGTCTGTATTATATAAGATAAGATAAAGACACTATTCAGACATTCTTAAAAAGATTTTTGCTAAATGTCCGAGGCGGTACCGCATCATCAGGGGGCTTCTCAATTGGCACTGCTAAGGGAACGAGCATAGATGTATTCTCCCCCGAAGAAATCCTAATCATGGCATAGCCAGAGAATCACTGCATAAACGTCGTTTATCCGGACATCAATTATCCGGGATTCCATTTTTTTCTTTATTTGGTATCTATGCTATCTTCATGGTATAAGAAAATTCGCATATTGCGTTGCTTCCTGATCTTGGTCTAGTCCAGGCTGTCTCGCAGCACGTGTTTCTGAGACACTTGTGAAGAGGTTGACAGATTTGAAGTTTGCAAGGCTGTGAGATGAAGAAGTTTTGTGTGACTGTAGAGAGCAGGGGTTCTCAACCTGTTGGTCGCGACCCATTTGGGGGGAGGGGTCGAATGACGATTTTCTAGGAGTTACCCATAGGAAAAAAACAACTTTTTTTTGTTTAAAAAGAAACTTGAGAGTGTAAAAAAAAAAGTTGCACATTGGTATTTACTATTTTGTTTATGAGCATTAGCATTCGACGATAAATAATACAAAAAAGTGAATTAGAATCATTTCAGATATTTTAATAGTCACAGCAGTTTCATTGTTCACCAAACGTCGCGGCAAAATGCAACGTTGCCCCATTTAAGAGTTTTTTACGTTGCTAAAAAGCATACCCGTTTAAGTATTAAATCGGCACCATTTTATTATAGACAATATTTTTATAATAAAAAAAAAACCACATGAAAATGGATTTCTGTAACATTAGCGACAACACAGATAGCTTTACGGCTGGGGAGTCGCCACATAGTGAGAAATTGTAAAAAGGGGTCACGGAACTAAAAATGTTGAGAATCGCTGGTATAGAGCATTGTCTGGTAAGGCGGGAAACATAATTTTATCCTCGTATAGATGTATTGTACTTGCATTTAATTTTCATGTACCTCGCGATACCACCATGGCGGAACCCTAGAGTTTACTGAGGTCTGAGAGGGTGTTCCATGAACTACTGGAATAATTAACAAGTGGGCCACGACGTGACTTAATCTCTCTAAAAAAATAAGCAAAGTGTTTCGCTAATATGTGCGAGGTGTTCCGTTAAGGAAAAAGTTTGGGAAACACTGTTCTATATTAATGGTTAAAATATTCCGCATCCGGAAAGACCGTTTTCAGGATTGCCCATATATAGCAGTTAGCCCGCATTAGTAATGTTCAAATTCATTTATGAAGCGCTCTTTACAAACCTAACAGTGGTTTACAGCGCTATGAATTTTTACGGGAAAAAAAAAAAGAATAAGGTTTGCACAGGTGGGTCTTGATTTCTTCTCGCATATAGTGAAGCATAAAATTTGTCTGTGTAAATGACTCAAAACTAAAAAAAAAAAAAAAAAATCAATCAGACGCTTACGTTCGCTGGGTAGAAGGCACGAGGTGGTCGTGGTAACATGTTTTGAATTGAATAGAAAGAAAGATGTCATGAAGATAACACACAAATATAACGGAATAATTATTAAATCGGGATCATAGCAACCTGCGTAGTGGGTAGATAAAATCATGTACCTTTAAAAAAGAAATAGGGAGAGGGGGAATTGGTGGGTGTGTCTTGCCCAAGGTCACGCCCAACTGGCTGCAAGGTAAGGATTCTCGCTACAGTAACTAAGAAATTATATGGGTTTGGTCTTTATTGGGTATGGCAAAATAGGTACGTCACAGCAAGGACTGCGTATCCACGTGAAATACTGTAATTCTCCTTTATCTTCGGACTCGAGAAAATAAGTTTATTTTTAAAAGCTTATATCAACTCACTCTGTCTGTCTGTCTGCCTGTGTGGTGCAAATTTTAAAGAAGTTATTTCTCCCACTTTCCTAGAGCCATTTGAGAAAGGAATGGGTTGCCTGAAACAGCCAGGAAAACCAACGACTAAGCAGAGTTTAAAGTCATTGATTAACATACATGACTAGATTGACACATGAAAATTCTCAGCTTAAGTTGAAACTTTACACACTTCCTTATTGTTCCTAATAAAACATGAATCAATTTTAAAAATGAACTAATTTGTTTAAAAAAAATAGTGGTTTTTAAATGTGTGTTTATTTAAAATGAGAAAAAATCTTACAGTATCTAGATATATGCTGTAAATTTGGAGTTCTTCCCAATAGATAAGCTTTGTTTTTGTTTTTTAGAGTATTTTTTATTTATTTATTTTACCTGTTAGCGGCCCTCGTAAGGGGAAAAAGCCGCTATTAGGTTTGTGCAAAATGTCCGTCTGTCCGTTTGTCAGTCTGTCACACTCAGGTCTCGAAAACTAGAAGAGATATGAAAAATATTATTTCACCATTAAATGCGGCTTGAAAAGTTTAGGTGCAAAGGCTACTTTTGGTTTTCTAAAAGCAAACCGTTCAATTTATAAAATTTATTATGCAAGCGATTTTTTCATAAAATTACACCAATTCTAAAACAATTAGGTAAATGTAAGGGAGGCAATGTTACAATATGCTAACAAAGATGAACAATTATGTGTATTTTCGGTATCACTAAGTCAAATATATTTATAAATGTACAGGAAATGTTTACAACAAATATAAATAATACTTAAAGATGTTTTTTTCTGGTTAACTAGCTGCTAAAATTAAAAGAAAACATTTCTGTTTGTTTGTAAAAGCTAATAATGCACTTTGTATGTAAATATCATGCACATTTTTTAAAATGGACTTTTTAAGCAGCGACTTTCGTGCAGTATCGTAACGTCGCAACATGATCAGGTAATAGACCAATTCATGAAACTTTTTAAAAAAATCAGATTTTATTTATTTTTTTGTTTAGTGCACCCATCCGAATAAAAGAAACTTATTTTGTGCGTTTTGTCTGTTGGTCGGTCTGTCCGTCACGATTAGATTAACAAATAACACTAAAGACTATTGTAAATTTGATTTAACCTTTAACATTTCATTCAGGAATATTGCAATAGTTTTTAAGTATCTATAATAGATTGTTCCGGATGTTTTGTGAAAAACAAATTAATGGCAACAAATATTTGTTTGCTCTTCTAACTTATAGTAGATTTTATTTCCATGCTTAAACGTTGCAATAAACACATGACCTTTAATACATTGTTCCGGTTTTTTAATGTAAATAGCAAATGTAAATAAACGGCATTTGATTAATCTGGAATTCTTATTTTCTCTCACTATAAATCTATAAACATCCGTAACAATCTATTGTAGAAAAACTAATGCGATGTTTCGGAAGGGAAATTAAATTTTAATCAGATTTTCAATAGCTTTTAGTCTTTTTTTTTCTCGCTATTAACATGACAGACAGACAAAAAAAGCGTCTTTAATCCTTATATATATATATTTAGTCTAACTAGCCCATCAAATGAAATGCTAAAAAAAAACTCGGTGCACCAATGTCTATGAACCCTCGAGAAACTGCTCGTATAGAAGACATTTTTTTAGTCTAACTAGGACGTGTGACGTAATGGAATTTTTTTTCCTTTGACGTCATATAGAGTTTATTCTTTAAATGAAATACTTAAACATCTCACTCGGTGCACCAATGTCTATGAACACTCGACAAGCTGCTCGTATAGATGATATTTTTTAGTCTAACTAGGCCGTGTGACGTAGTGGATTTTTTTCCTTTGACGTCATATGGAGTTAACTCTTTAAATGCTAAAAGATCTCACTCGGTGCACCAATGTCTATGTGCCCTCAACAAGATGCTTGTATAGATATTTTTTAGTCCAACTAGGCCGTGGGACGTAGTGGATTTTTTTCCTCTGACGTCATATGGAATAAATTCTTTAAATGAAATGCTAAAAGAACTCGGTATAGTAATGTTTATTAAACTCGTAATGTGACTCGCATTTAAAAAATACAATAGCTAGATTTAGATCTAATCTAGTTTTTTAAAACTAGATCTAGACTTTTTTTTAACAATAGAGCTAGATTTTTTACACTAGATCTAGATTTTCTTTTACACGAGCTAGATTTTTTAAAACTAGATTTAGATTTAAGTTCTAATTAAAATCATAGTAGAATCTAGATCTAGAATTTCTTGGTCTAGTTTAGAATGTTTGTTGTTTTACATGTTTCGGATGTTCCTTCAGAGTTGTAGTCCAAACCTCCCTCAGGACGACGGGGGATGGGAGCGGGTAGGGTTTGAACCTGGGACCATCGATGAATCCAAACGACAGTCCAGCGCGCAAACCGCACTACCAGACATCCATGATTTAGACTAAAAAAATTTTTTACAACGTCAAATGAATCTTGGAAACATTATTACTTTTAACAATCAAATCAAAATCACGTCTTGGATATTCCTTGCGAATATGCGGATCCGACAGGGATCCGTCTCCCACGGGGGCCGTCTCTGAGTTTGTGTGGCAACACAAACTCTCTTTGTAATCTTGTTATTTTTTTTTCAGTAGAAGATTACACTTGTCAAAAACACATAAGACAAAACCGTAAGTTCCATGTTTTTACAACAATTACGTTTAACATTGTTTAGAAATACAGTATAAGATTGCGTGGCACTTCAGTGTGTATATATATATAAACTTATTTTTTAAATAGTTTTTTTTATTGAAAGTGATATTTATAGAAAAAGAGATACAAAGACAACGATAACATTGGTTCCAAGTATTAAATTTTAATTTGTTTTTAAAAGTGCAATTTTATTCAACAAAAAAACTACCATTTATACCATTTCAATAAAATGTACAGTCTATACTAAAAGGTATAAAAGATTATCTTTATTTATTGTTGTAAAAATTGATTTGCATTTCTTGAATGATAAAAACAGCCCAATATTTCCGTGGTCTCGTAAGATAATATACTACACGTTTGTTTCAATCTTAGAACCCGAAGACATTGGTCATATTATTTTTTTCACATTATTATATCAAGAGCTTATAAAAAAAGCTTCAAACTGAGGCAATTCAAGTAATGATGTTATTATTGTCCAGGTCAAAGTTCAGATGTCTACTTTGCATATTCAATGTGATGATTCTTCTGGTGACCTTCACTATTGGGCTGAAGATGGCGCGTGCTTCTTATTTTCCAAGCAACGACAGAGATGATGAGAAGGGCTGCGAAGAGGATGACTCCAGCGACGATAAAGCCAACTGCAAGGTCAGAGATCGTCTGATCGTCTCCGGACTCCGCAGTCACCGCAACGTAGCTGTGGCAGAATGCGTAGCACCTCAGCACCGCCAAGCTTCCGTCATACGCCTGCGTCACGGTGACGTCGAAGTACTGCGTCATTTGCCAGGTGGAGGCCGCGCCCAGGGAGGGGCAGGCGGAGGACAGGGTAGCCACGCAGTCGTTGTCGTTGCTGCAGAAGTTTGAATCCCGGCATTTCACTGGGGATTTGACGTTAGCGGAAAGGCAGGACTTGGCGCCGGCGCTAGAATTGCTGAGCCCCCGGTTTTCGTCTATTAGGTCAATGGAACCGCTTTGAGGATTAATACGAACAGTGACCTCGTTGTCTGGAGATTTGCAGATCATGGTGAAAAACCTGAAATGGGAAGAAGATTGTGTGTAATATAATACAATAACAATGTAATACAAGAACAATATAATACAAGAACAATATAATACAAGAACAATATAATACAAGAACAATATAATACAAGAACAATATATACAAGAACAGTATAATGCGAAATATATTTTTAAAATTCTATCAGTTACTAGATTGCAACGCTTCGAGGTAAAAAGAAAATAAAGGTAGCCCTTTCAGACCTTGCGATCTATGTGTGATTTAAAACTCCTATATTTATATGACCAACGGTTAACGAAGGTGTCATTTGGCCAGCACAGCGACCAACTGTTTTTACTTTCCCATAGCAGGCACTTATTACAATCAAGTAGACTCATGGCTCAGGGCGTTCTAAAAAAAACAAACCATATCAAATCCCAGTCTTCACCGCGTTTCGAACTCAAGAGCTCTCGGTTAAGAAGCCAAGCGTTTTACCTGGACACCACGTTTGAGTTGAGGTGTTGTAAAGATTGAATTAATTAGTGAACAACACTTGAGGACAGAAGGGCAGAATTACTCCTATTACCAGTGGCTCAGGAGGACTAGGATATAACATCAACTCAAGTAATTAACATCACATTTTATAGTTATCGTTGTCGAAAAGTTGATAAATCCTTTCCTATTAGCAACGTGCTAAAGTTGTTTCGGTAAAGCTAAGGATGAAGCTTTCCCTTGAACTCCACAGGGCATTGCTTTTGTCCTAATAAGTTAAATGTCTCTTTCATTTCTCTCGCTTTCTACTCCTCTCTCTTTCTCTCTCACTCTGTCTCTCGCTCTCTTTCGCTGTCTGTCTTTCTCTCTATATCTATCTATCTCTTTATATATATCTATATTTATTGTTCTATCTATCTATCTATCTATCTATCTATCTATCTATCTATCTATCTATCTATCTATCTATCTATCTATCTATCTATCTATCTATCTATCTATCTATCTATCTATCTATCTATCTATCTATCTATCTATCTATCTATCTATCTATCTATCTATCTATCTATCTATCTCTCTCTCTCTCTCTATATATATATATATATATATATATGTTTGTGTGTGTGTGTTAGATTCTTTCTTTGTCTCTGTGTGTGTGTCTCTGTCTGTCTCTCTTTCTCTTAATATCTCTATCTTTCACTATATTTCTCTCTCTTGTTTTCTGTCTCTCTCTCTCTTGTTTTCTGTCTCTCTCTCTCTCTCTCTTGTTTTCTGTCTCTCTCTCTCTCTCTCTTGTTTTCTGTCTCTCTCTCTCTCTCTTGTTTTCTGTCTCTCTCTCTCTCTTGTTTTCTGTCTCTCTCTCTCTCTCTTGTTTTCTGTCTCTCTCTCTCTCTCTTGTTTTCTGTCTCTCTCTCTCTTGTTTTCTGTCTCTCTCTCTCTCTCTTGTTTTCTGTCTCTGTCTCTCTCTCTTGTTTTCTGTCTCTCTCTCTCTGCTCTCATTATCTCTCTCTCTCCCTTTCTCTCTCCATGTATTCCTAAAGATACCCTGTATGACGTCTAAATCTTCACTCTCATGTATACAGATCCTCAGAATATAGCGAACAAAAGACAACAATCTCTCAGAGGCCCAATCTAAAGCAGGAAAGAGGAGTTCCCTTAACCTACCACATTGCAACTTATCTGAATTCGCCACAGCAGCATTTGTTTCAGTGACGTCCCCCCCCCCCCCCGTTACTAGTCAGACCCTAACCATTAACTCTTATTTTCCTGCTCCAGTTTCTTGGATTACGTTACCAGTAATTAAAATTAAACTCGTGACGTTATTACATACGAGTAGAGTCTTATATAAATCGAGAAAATATCAATGTATTTTGTTATAAAGTAAAAAAAATCTTAACATCTGGAATTAAAGGCCAGAAAAGTGTGATCGTGTGTGTCTGTGTGTGTGTGTAAAAAAAAAAAAGGGGGGGGGGGTTGAAATGTGTGGTCATGCCTATGAGAGCATGGAATGGGTTTCCTGAGCTAGCCAGGAAAACCAGTGACTTGGCAGAATTTAGGTCATTGCATATGCATGACTAAATGCATGACGCTTAGGACGTAATCATCTTCTTTTTTTTTGAAGTAACGTCTGTATTATATAAGATAAGAAAAGAGAAAGAGAAAACAAAAGTTCCAATCAAAATACCAACGTTTCCAACAGTAGTAAAGCACGGGCATAAGTAAATGAAGTAAAGTTGCCCTTTCAGACCTTGTGGTCTCTAGGGCAGATGATGTAAAGGTCATCTGTTTCAGTGGCCCACGGTTAACGAGGGTGTAATGTTGCCAGCACAAAGACAAACCGCCTTTACTTTTCCTTAACTAGTGGCAGGTACCCATTAGAGCTGGGTGGACTCAGAGGCGCCCAAAAATCCCAGTCTTCACCAGGATTCGAACCCAGAACCCCTTATTCGGAAGCCAAGCGCTTTACCCCTCCATTCGCCTCCATGGAAGCACGGGTATAGGCTAGTTATATGTTGTGCTTGCGCTTTAACAAAATTTACTTTTCATATGCATAGGCTGAGAACCACTGGCGAATTTTCATGCTTCGCTGCGCATATTCTGAGTAATCTCGGACATGAAATTATGGGATAGACCATGTTGCAGCCCCATGCTGTGAGGTAACCATAAAGCTCCATTGCACCTCCTGGCCTTTATGTTTTAATCAACGCTAAAACAATGGCTACACCCCAACGTATGACTTGATTTTAGTGTCGAAAAGTAAATAGAGAAACGTCAGACAGACAGACAGACAGACAGAAAGAGTGAGCACAAGTATATTACTTGTCTTTTAATGATTAATAAAATTGTCGCCCTTATTTAAACCTAAGCCAACGCACTATAAAAACTGTTAATGCGCAGCACGAGATTCAAATCTACGTGACCAGATATTCAGTTTCTAGGAACACTAGACACATGCTTGCGTGGACTCAGTGATGCGTGTCTTCCCGCCACCACAAAAAAAAAACAAACAATCTCCCTAGGTGCTCTCGGTCAGACGCCACCCGCAGTAGCGTGTCAAGTGACGATGTAGGCTATGTTCACGTTTTCCCTCGCCAGCTCTTTGTTGAGCGACGTCTGTGTCTTTTATCTTCGCAACAGATGACAGTCACGTGGTGCAAGGCGCGTTTTGAATATAGCAGTTTTCCAAACTTCTTTTTTCGAAGTGAAAATACACTAGGTGCATCTGACGCAGCAATCGGATTTTCCCGATATTTAAATTAGAGATGTAACAGATCGGCAAAAGTCAGAGACGGTGAGGGCAGTTCTCAGAGGAATAACATTTCACAGTTGAAGTAAACATAAAGTTTGGTCGCCCTACATCTCTTTCTTTCTCTTTCTCTCTCTCTATTTCTCTTTCTGCCTTGTCTATTTTTCATTCTGTCTTCTGTCATTCTGTATCTCTCTTTGCTCCTCTTCCTCTTTCTATGTAATGTGTTTCACTAACTTGTCTCTTTCTATCTTTCTCTTTGTCTCCCTTGCAATATTTTTCTTTTTCTAATTCTCTGTCATTCTTTCTCCATCTCTCTTTCTCTTACTTTCTTCATCTCTCTACTTCTCTCCCTCTCTTACTTTCTATTTCCTTCTACATTTCTTACCATTTCACTCTTTCGACTTTTTCTTCATCTCTTTCTTTCTTCATCTTTTTCTCTCCTTCTTTTTTTTTTAACTCTCTTTCTTTTCCAATTTGGTTCTTTCTTTCTTTCTTTTTTCTCCATCTATCTCTCTATCAATCTTTAATTCTCTCTCTATTTTACATATTTCTCTCTTCTCTTTGTTTTTTGTCTTTCCCTTTTAATTTTTTTCTCACATTTTTTTCTTTCTTTCTTTCTTTCTTCCTTCTCTCTTCCTTTCTTTATTTCTTTCCTTTTTCTTTCTTTCTTTTTATCTTTCCTTCTTTCTTTCCATCTTTTGTTCTTTTTTCCCCCTATTTCTTTCTTTCTTTCTTTCCTTGTTTCTTTTTATTCTTTTTTTTCTTTCTTTCCTTCTTTCTTTTTTTCTTTCTTTCCTTCTTTTTTACTTTCTTTCTTTCCTTCTTTCTTTCTTTCTTTCTTTCTTTCTCTTTCCATTTCTTTTTTATCTTTTTTTTCTTTCTTTCCTTCTTTCTTTCTTTCCTTCTTTCTTTCTTTCCTTTCTTCTTTCTTTCTTTCTTTCATTCCTTTTTTCTTTCTTTCTTTCCTTCTTTCTTTCTTTTCTTTTTTCTTTCTTTCCTTCTTTCTTTCTTTCTTTCTTTCTTTCCTTCTTTCTTTCTTTCCTTTCTTCTTTCTTTCTTTCTTTCCTTCTTTCTTTCTTTCTTTCTTTTCTTCTTTCTATCTTTCTTTCTTTCTTTCATTCCTTCTTTCTATCTTTCTTTCCTTCTTTCTTTCTTTTTTTCCTTCTTTCTTTCTTTCTTTCTTTCCTTCTTTCTTTCTTTCCTTCTTTCTTTCCTTATTTCTTTCTTTCCTTCTTTCTTTCTTTCTTTCTTTCTTTCCTTCTTTCTTTCTTTCTTTCATTCCTTTTTTTCTTTCTTTCCATCTTTCTTTCCTTGTTTCTTTGTTTGTTTCCTTCTTTCTTTCTTTCTTTCTTTCCATCTTTCTTTCTTTCCATCTTTCTTTCCTTGTTTCTTTGTTTGTTTCCTTCTTTCTTTCTTTCTTTCCTTCCTTCTTTCTTTCTTTCTTTTCTTCTTTCCTTCTTTCTTTCCTTCTTTCTTTCTTTCTTTTCTTCGTTCCTTCTTTCTTTTTTTCTTTCCTTCTTTCTTTCTTTCTTTCCTTCCTACTTTTTTTCTTTCTTTCTTCCTCTACTTTTTTCATCTGTTTCACTTTTTTTTTCTCTCTTATTACCCCAACCTCTCTCTATCTCTCTGCATCTCTCTATGTTTCTCTCTCTTTACTCTCCCCCTTTCCCAGTCCATCTCCCACTTTCTCTCTCTCTCACTCTCTCTCTCACTCCTTCTCTCTTTCACTCTCTCTCGTCTAGTTTCCACCTAGTAGTAGTAGGCGTGATCTCTCAATGTCTTTATTAAAAAAGAAAAAATGATTTACTTAGTAATTCCATGGCCTACAACCCACATAGTGTTTATTTATAGGGGTCTTGACCTTCACATTTAAAGGAAATAATAGCTTAAAAAACAGTCATAGTGGAGCACATGAATATTTATAAGGGCCAAATAAAATCTAAACGTTTTCTCAACCTGCTTCATTTGACAAAGCAGTTGCCAAGAAGTGATCAATAGGACTCGATTAACAATCTGTTGGTTCTTTGGCTCGATACTAAAAACTCGAAAATAAGGCTTGATATTACGGCTCGATACAATGAACTGGTATAATGACTCGATACTCTGACTCGATACTATGCCTCGATACAATAGCTGGTATAATGACTCGATACTATGGTACAATACTATGGCTTGATAGGCCCATGAGCAGGAGAAAGTGATCACATTGCGGAAATGGAAGGAATCAAAAATGCCCTGGAGCATATTGAAAGACGTATTGAGGAAGGAACTGCGGCACCGGCCTATGTAACTCTCTTTACAGACTTACTTTCCTGCCTGCAAGCTCTCGAGAGCCCAGAGACATGGCCTACACAACTGGCAAAAACTATGGCGTGATTGGAGCGCCTCGTAAGGAAACATCAGGTACGTATGGTGATCCAATGGATTTACTCTTCCTGTGGAATCAGAGAAAACGACAAGGCCGACAGTTTGGCGCAGCTAGGAACGCTTCTAGACCCACCAGAGGAGCGGCAAACACTTGAGTGCAAAAGATTTGTGAATGGATCAAGTCCAAATGGTACAACAGCTTTGACCTTGGTAGCACGGGACGGGAAATCTGGAAGGTTCTCAAACGGCCAAACAGAAAAGAGGAGTGGTGGCAACTAGACAGAAAGGAGCAAGCAATCTTGGCACTATTCCGCACTGGACACTGTCCGATAGGAGCCTACTTCGCTAGGATCCGGGAGAACCATGATCCCAGATGTCGACACTGCCGCGCAGAAGACTAGACCGTGGAACACATCCTCTACGAATGCAGGGTGCTCAGAAACACATTTGAAGAGTCGAATAGTCTTGAAACAGTTAGAACTGATGCATGCGGCGGTCTCGCCTTTACGGAGACAAGATGACCTCACAGAACACTGCCAGATACCTGACCGTGCTGTAAAGGATTAATCCCAGTATGGAGCCTTAGTGCATGGAGGCTTACAAATGGTAGTATCATTGTATGGCTCGATACAATGTCCTGTTATACTGGCTCAATACGATGGTTCTATAGTATTGGCATTCTTTGACAATTCTCTCAAGGATAATAAAAGTTTTGACTGTGATTAGAATGCCCCTTCTTATTTTTGTTTATGACAGGATCTTATGATTCCTATAATGTGCTTTCTTAACAGGCACAAAGTAATGTTGTTTTTTTTCAAACCATGTAAATTAATTAAAAAAAAGAAAAGACTCAAAATAGTTTAATTCCTATTTGTAAATAGTCCGAATGATCCAATATAAATATAGAGAGAGGAATGTCTTATTTAGATTACCAAAAGTGAAATTTTTTTCATTTTTTAATTATTAAAGTAAATGGGATAATTTGCTCCTCTTACAAATGAGAGACATATTTATGTCAGTGGAAAAACAAATGCTCAAATTCTGATGTTTCCTTTAAAAAAAATATTAAAAAATGCGATAACGCTATCGACAAAGACTACTTTTGTTATCCACGGCTCGGCACTCTTACGTCTCGGCATGGAGCAGTCGCCTGGCGAGGCCTATCTGAAATGTTGAGCAGCAAAGCGAGCATACAATTAGGGCTGAAGCCTATTTGGGATGCCTTCACTTTCACTGCGGGCGCTTCAGCTATATATATCCGTTAGTGAACTAATGATTAGATGTAAAAGAGTATTTTCTAATTAAACTCTTTGGTGTCAGAAGCTAGACTCATTTCTTAAATGCAAGCGAGAAAAATCAATATAAATCTATATATTTCACTCTTTTTTGTCTTTTTTAGTCATTTTTTAAAAATAATTTTTCAAACATTCCTAGAGTGTCTCTAGTTCTGTTTTAGGAATGCGACACTCGCTCGGACGCATAAAATATATTTATACCGATAGTTTGAATATTGGATTCTGGCACAAACCATAGGAATAAGAGATTTAACAAGGGTGTCGTGAATCAAACCGTTTAGGAGATAGCGCTGTCTTGTTATACTTTCTGCTGAAAAGGTCATTCTCCAAACGTTGTAACCCCTTCCCCCCCCCCTCTTAAGACAACACCGCGTCTTAAACAAAACCTAGAGCTTTTTAGATTTAGTCTCGTGGACACCTTGTTGGACATTTTCTAGGCCTGTTTGGACTTGGACTCCTCCTAAATCAACAGACTCAAGAGGCTCGAGTTTGAATCCAGATCACGTGAACAGAGCACGTGCGAGATTAAAAGCTGTGACGTCGTCTCGTGAGCTCTCACTTTGAACACGTGAAGTCACGGTGAAGGAAGTGCTCCTCTCCTGATAGTTTGTTTTATCACCCCCACCCCCACCCTTTTGTTTAGATTTCTTTTCAAATCCTGGCTGTGGCTATCACCAACGTTTCACTCACCATTGATTCAAACACATTTGTTATTATTACCTCTAGATCTCTATGGGGTATGCTCTCCATATAGCTTTAATCATAGGTTTTGAATACTCTACAGTAAGCCTAACCTTAATCTTGTTCATTACGCGAGTCTAGTCTCCGCCCAGTAGAAGTAGGCGTGGTCTAAAACAAGAAACCTACCAACAGAGCTTCGCGCTACTAAACGTACTGAGAGATTGACAAATAGACTGAAACAAAGAGAGACAAAAAGTGATAAACTTATAAAATATTCATGGCATGATGACTAATACATACACATTTTTTTGTTGTACTGTATCAGTTGCCACATGAATCTAAATCTAGACCAACAATGAAAAGTTACAGGCAGCAGAAGTTTTAAAAAATAGAGAGAGAGAGAGAGAGGTAAGGAGAGAGACGGTGAGGTTAAGAGAAAAAAGAAAAGTAAGGAGAAAGAAGGGAGAAAGAGAGAGAAAAAGGGAGAGAGAGAGCAAATGAGAGAAAGTAAAAAAAAGGAAAGAAAAAGAGAGAAAGATAGAAAGAGAAAGATATATATATATATATAGAAAGAGAGAGATATATAGATATATATATAGAGAAAGATATATATATATATATAGAGAGAGAGAGAGAAAGAAGGAGAAAAAGAATAGTGAAGCTAGAGACGCTAAATGTCCTGTGAGGCTAGAGACACTAAATGTCCAGTGAGGTTAAAGACACAAAATGTTCAGTGGGGTCAGAGACACTAAATGTCCAGTGAGGTTAAAGACACAAAATGTCCAGTGGGGTCAGAGACACTAAATGTCCACGGAAGCTAGAGACACTTAACGTTCAGTGAACTTACAGATGTCCATACATGTCGTGTAGTTCCACATCCAGTGTCTGCGGTGTGCGTCCAGAGTTCGGAACCACGAAGTGAAAGGATAATTCTGGCTTCGTCTGGGCCGCAATGGACGCAGCTTGTAGCACGAGGCAAAGAAGATGTGTCGGGCACCTGACCATGATGAAGTCTGTCAAAACAAATGTATTGAAGTCATGTGTAAGTGTCTTCTAAATGAAACATTGAAACAAACCCTACAAGTCTTAGAGACTTGCTCTCTTGTTAACAAACTATTAGAAGTCTCTATTTCTATCTCTATCAGATTGAGAGAAGAAAGGAAGTCAAAAACTAAAAGGATGACAAAGACGTTTGGAAGGAATGTATGAAACGTGTACATGTACTAGGAATCCGTATCTGATGCCCTAGTCATTATGAGTAATGAATTATATATAGCAGTGATGATCAACAGAATACGTCCTGCGGGCCATTTTATTTTCCGACACTCGTGTCACGGGCCACATTACTGAAAAGTTACTAAAACTGAAACTAATTCTATGAGAAACTTACATTACTTAGGGGTGTATTTATTTTTACACATTTGAAAAATGGCTGCATTTCCGTTCTTGCAATGTGAGCAACATTGTAGCTAGATCTAGCTTTACCTTTGACTCATTTTCTTGTCTCTTTTTGGTAAATATTCTCATCAATGATGCCATATTTGTTTCATAATGCCGTTTATATGTAGAGTTTTTTTTTAACAACCACACTTTATTTAAAAAACAAATATATGGCGGCTAATTATATGTTCCACAAAAATTGATCGTTAGATTTTACATTATAATGTTAAAGAAAAATTTAATAATTCATCAGAGAAAGTGACACAGGCAGGTATACTTTTTTAAACCTTTTTTTTTTGGGGGGGGGGGGGATTTCTACACTTTGTGCCGACGTTTCAGCGAGCCAGATTGAACCAAGTCGCTACCCGGATCTGGCCGCGGGCCATATGTTGTGAGCCATTTGTATATAGATTTTACTTTGTGAGGATTGAAGAAAAAAAAAAAAAGAGTAAGCAATTTATGGTTTGAATGGTATTATGTTTCATTTTGGTACAGCCTTTTCAGAGCCGGACTTGTTGGTGCTAAATGTTTCTGATACATTATTTATATTTGATCATTTTAGGATGTCTTTACAATCGAGGATACATATTTATATTATGTATGTATGGTTGTGTCGAAACATAATTTCATGTGAGATCAATAGTTATGTTTGTTCATTAGATTTCGGATGTAAGTTTGTTGTGTAATTATTCTTAAGCCAACTCGAGGACAAGCGTTATTATTATTCATGTGGGTTTTAACGTTGTACTAACGTAAAAGTAATGTAAAGTTTCCCCTTTCAGACCTTGAGATTTATAGGGCAGATGATGTTAAGGTCATCTGTTTCCCTAGCCAACGGTTAACGTAGAGGGTATCATGTGGCCAGTACAACGACTGTGCAGAAACAAGTCCTTTTAAGTATAAACTGCCTTCTATTGTGCAGCATTCAAACATAACATATTTACAAGGCGAACATTATCTACAGATAACCAACTCCACTTGATGACTTCCTTCTGCATATTGTTAACACACTCGTCACTTCCCGCAAGTCCCCTAACTCTCCGATACCCAACACTTGAGCGTGTGTCACGGTTGACCACACATAGTTACCGTGTCAGCACAACGACTAACCGACTCTACTTTCCCCAACTAAAGTCAGGTATCCATAAGAGCTGGATGGACTCAGGGGTGCCCTAAAAATCTGCGTAATTCAAAATCACAGTCCTCATCAAGATTCGAACCCAAGTCCCCAGGTTAGAGAACCAAGCGGCTTACTACTCAGCCATCATGTACAAAAACAAAGTAAAAAATATCAATCCAATTTTGAGTTTACTTAAATATTATTAAATATGAAACCTAAATATTAAAATAAGTAAATACAAAGACTGATGGATGTTTTTCTGTGCGTGTCGCTCACCTCGCTTGCAAATGTGGAAGTGGAAAGAATTGTGGACCGATCATAGCGAAATATGCACAAAATACAATCTGTTTATCAGGATGTGCTAACACTGCTAAGTTAGTCACGAGAGAAACTAATTATTTGTTGAGAATGATTGATTCCTAAATTTGGCTGCCTAGTCGTGCGGTTTGCGCGCTGCACTGTTGTTCAAATTTATCAATGGTCCCGGGTTCAAACCTTGCCCGCTCCCATTCCCCGTCGTTCTGCGGGAGGTTTGGACTAGGAAGTAAATTATCTTCAACTCTGAAAGAACATCCGAAACATGGAAAATATTTTACAAACATTTATTTCTCTCATACTGCACATATTTCATTATGTGTAAAAGTCAAGGTCAATTATTTTCTAGGATTAATCTTTAAATAAAGTGAGAGGTTGGTTTTTTTTATTCTCTCTTGTAGATCACCAGCAGAGGACCTATATCAATCAATTAATCTATCTATTAATCTATCTATCTATCTATCTATCTATCTATCTATCTATCTATCTATCTATCTATCTATCTATCTATCTATCTATCTATCTATCTATCTATCTATCTGTCTATCTATCTATCTATCTTCTAAATACTCCTGCTTCCCTAGTGCTATTAGAGCATGGAATGGGTTGCCTGAGCTAGCCAGAAAAACCAGTGACTTGGCAGAATTTAAGTCATTGGTTAATATGCATGACTAAATGCATGACGCGTAGGACGTAATCATCTTCTTTTTTGAAGTAATGTCTGTATTATATAAGATAAGATAAGATACCTACCTTCCTAGCTACATACCTACCTGTTTTTGCTGTCTCCATTTTTTTAAAAATATAGCAGGCCTAATTATTATAAACACAATTTTTTGTTTCAAAAATATAAAAAAAAATTTGAATAATTTGTAAGTGATTTTAATATGAATAAACTTCGTGATACTCTGATAATATTAAACATTAAATACCTCTTTTTTGTCAGATGTAAAATATATTTTAAGATCCTGGTCTATATTTTAGTGTACCCTCAGACAGTTCTCCAGTAGTTTTTACTCAGGAAACATTTTCGCCAAGTTACAAGACTGAAAGAGAGAGGACTGCCACCTGTTTGGGTACAGCTCAGTAATGGTAGCAATTGAATGTGCTGGTAGCTTGTGTTACTTGAAACTTTGAAAAAGGCTCTACCTTGCATCAGTGGCGTAGCCCAGAATTCTACCCGATAGGTTAATGTGTTTTTTTTTTTTTTTTTTTACATTGTACTTGGTTAAGAGTGTATTGCTTTGTTTTATGATTCGTTTTCTTATATGGGTGAAAAACTTCTATATGAATTCTAGATATCAGCACTAAAAATGTATGGCCTACATGCTGTACAATAAACCGAGTTTATGTCCCCCACACCCTCCTTTTCAAACCCGTTCATACACCACTCGTCTACTAAGTACTTTTTTATTTATTGCCGCCCCTGGATCAAATATAAAGATGAGCACTGAACCATAACCATGACCTACTAAAAAAAATATCCAAACTTTTCACCTTCAAGTAGCTACCTGGGGGTCTGTCAATGAGTGTCTCGTCCAGCAGACGATTCTCACCTAGCGTCGCTTCCCGCTCAAATACCTAGCAGACGTACGTGTATATACGGCACCTCCGACACAGGAGGTCACGGTATATAAGACTTTTTTTTTTACTCTTTTTTTTTTCTTTGACAAAATATCTGTAGAAAACTTTCGTGTGATTCGAAGCGTAGCCTTTTTTTTGTTTCAAGGCTAGTTGTTGCCCATATTTTGTATTTATTTGACAACTATTTATAAGGCCTACATTTATCTTATTGTTCAATGTATTTTATTTTATACACCAGCTTGTTTATTAGGAGATCGCGGGTGCACGTATAGATACATTGGTATGTAAAGTATAGCATAAAGATAAGATAAGATAATTTTTATTGATTCAATCAAATGAAAATTCAGTTTGACTACAATTGACAACCTCAGCGTAACTACTGTAACAATAACAATATAGATGCGAATACAAACAACATTCACACACGAAACACATACACATTCACAACCAGCGCTTTATGAATTAGACTTCTATGAACTTCTCGATGATGACAGATGATCTTGTAACACTCTGACAGACAGTGGGATGAAGGAGTTTTTAAATCTTTCTGTTTTAGTTCTAATGGAAAGGAGACGACCACTTCGTTCAGATCGGATGTAATAAACAAGAAAAACATTTTAAAATACTTAAAAAAAAACAAGCTTATACGAAGTGTAATTCTATCAATTAGTTTGGATCAGTCACGTGATTACATTTGTAATAGATCTAGACCAACAACAATAATTAATATTTGTATCAATTGTTTTTTGTTTTGCACTATTCCATGCTTTTAGCTTCCTCACTACTCTATGCTCCTATCACTTGTCTGGACCAGGTGGGAAGACGGGTGGATGGGGATGAAAGAGATCTGAGTGGATTTCATAGCAGTGGATTTTAAAAGTATTTACAATAAATAAATACATAAATAAATAATAATCAAATAAAGAGCAACGAACTGAATTAGCCTCCTTGGGCCGACGTGCTAACCACTCTGCTAGTGAGGTGCCTATCACTAGAGAAAATTGTATATTGTAAATTAAATTGTTTGTTTCAATTTAGAGCGGCGTCCTATAAAGTGAACTAATTTACCTGATACCACCACTTCAGTCAAGTACGATTTCTTTCTTTTGTTTGAGACACCAAACAAAATAATTAATTACAGATAGTTTATTTTAAAATTTTAAATTTTCTAATAGATACTTGTGTTATCAGGTAATACTAGGGGATGGAAACTAAAATATTTATTGTGCTTCATTTGTAGTTATAATAATAATACTGAGGCTTGTCTTCGAGTCCGAAGCTCCGTGACGAATGCAGTATTTCCCGTGGCTGCGCAGTCCCAGCTGTGATCTACATATTTTGTCACATCCAGGGAAAGCATAACCATTGTTCGCAGGTGGTCGATTTAGATTTTCTTTTCGCCGTCTGCGTTTGTCCTAGTAAAGATACCAATTTTTAAAAATTAGAATAATTAAATTATTTAACATTATTACCCCATTTTGTGAGATGAACGGATGAAGAAGAATTAATGAAAATATCTCCCTCCAGAATGCACAATTACTTCGTTGTACCACGGTTTAGTTGACTTTTTTATGTATAATCAGAACACACTACTAACATGACGTCCTGACGAGTTACGGTCGATTTGCGTACACATTAGAAGCTAATCCAGTAATTTCTTGTATAGCTCAACTAACACATTACCTGTTAAGGGATTAAGTCACTGAAATATTTTTTTTGTCTGATTCATTTATTTGTAGTAGAATGATTCAATGAATGTTAATAATAGGCCAACATGACATATAATTGTATTATAAAACAGATAGACTTTAAAATGATTACATTTTAAAAAATGTAACCTGATTTAACATTTGTAAAAATTAAAAATAAAATAGATTATGTTTTTTTAATTTTGTAAACCACAACCGAGTTTATTGTTTATTAAAATGAATATTTAAAAACTATGCGACAGAGACGTGCTGTCGTATGACATATAAACTATAACAATTCAGTAACGAATCATTTATCTAAGACTGTATAGTCATACATTATACATTATAAATTTTCTTTCTATTTTATGAGGAAATCCCCTCTTTCAGTACTTTTACTAATTGACTGCAAGATCAAAGGTTATTGACGGGAAAGTACTGCTTAATTATTATTATATCAGAACCACTGAAAAGTGATCTCCCCTTAAATTTAAATTTTCCATCACTCAAGTCTTCTAGTTGACACCTAGAGCACAAACTTATACAAGGGAAACTACTGCTTCATTATTGTATTCGAAGATAACAATGAAAGGTTATCTCTCCTAAGGGAAATTAAACCTTTTTTGTTTGTCTATACAAACTGTCTAACAGAGATTAACAGGACCAAAATTCTCATTAGAATTTTTCATTTCAAAACCAAATAGTTTATTTCTAGTAGAGACCATGTAATTAGGCCAACATGTTTAATACACTCCAAAATTACACACATTACTAGAGTCTAGATTGATACTTCTCTATTCCCACTAGACCATGACATTTTCATCACAAAAAAAAAATTCTTTTGTAATAAATTTTGTGATGAGAAGCAAAGAATAGTTTAGAAATGATCCGCATTGAGTTCATTAGATCAAGAAGGTGAGGGTCACTCTATGTCTGTCAGGAGCTAAACACATGGAAATTAACTTGACATTCTGCTAATGATCCATTTCCTGCACACTGTAGCATTTAGGGAACATTAATAATGGTAACAATCTTCATAAAAAAAAATTACAATGTAATACAACCTCAGCCAAACCATCTAGAACATTATCATAATTATCTAGAAGAACACCATAATCAGTATAATCATCTAAAACAACAGTATAATCATCTAGAACAAAAGTATAAACATGTAGAACAAAATTATAATCATCCATCAACAGAACACCCTAATCAGTATAATCATCTAAAACAACAGTATAATCATCTAGAACAAAAGTATAAACATGTAGAACAAAATTATAATCATCCATCAACAGCATAAATATATTAAACAGAAGCATTATCTAGAGCAGTGATTCCTAAAGTGGTCTATATAGACCCCCAGGGGTCTACAAAGACCTCTAAGGGGTCTACGAAAAGAAAATAATAAATTGGGGGTCTATGAGATATCCATGGGGGTCTACGATAATATATTTCATTTAAGCAGGTCGTGACTTTAATTTTGATATCCCATTAATGTATTCATTTAATAAACTAATATATGATTTGTGCGTTAACTATAAGTATTTATCCTGCTATTCCAACGAAAAATTATTGTATTTAATTTCAATACTTATTTAAATAGCTTCATTTTGTCTACATGTAACTAATGTTTAACAAAAAGAAATGTAGATTGTACAGCGTTGATTATCTTAAGTTGGGCTTCATTTCTTCTTTGTCCAACGAGCTTTTGTTTAAGAGCCTAGTTTATGACAATATGAAACCAATGACGCTGGAGCATGATTTGAGACAATGCCACACTGATAAAAAGATAAGGTTTGAAAAACTTTCGATCTCTTAAAAATAAAGTTTAGAATAGACCCACAAAATCTGTCTTCAACATCATATAAAGGTCTTCAACATCATAGAGAGAAGATGGTGGCTTATGATCGTCTTACAAGATCTCCTATGTTTGAAGGACTACTTCATGTCACAACACATTTCTATATGATACACAGTATCCATAGCAACGGATGAAAAAAAAATGTCCAGTGTGTTTGGTGATTCCAGTTATACATTATCTCTTTTCTTGTCTCTTATTCTTATCACCTAAAATACATAATATTCTTTTCAAGCTATGATCTATACATTCTAGGGCGTCAACAGAGTGTGTCCCATTGAAATATTCTGCTTACTGTTGCGATACTATTAAATCGCCAGGGTGTTAGAATTGTGAAATGATTGATTAATGGAGTCGCTACTGCGTTCATAGCGCGAGACTCTCACAGGTTGCAGAAGATCGCTTTCTCTACCTCATCACCAAATTAAAATAGACATCTTAAAGCATTTGAGTCCATTAACATCAGAATCGAATGAATACATACGATGTTAGTTGTTCAGTCTTTTTTTTATTCTGATTTATAATTTTGAAATGAACGCTGCAGTTGTCTATAATGATTATGCTTTTGTTCTACATGACTTTAATATTTTAATAGTGGAAAAAAGAAGATACAAAAAGAAAGAAGCATAAACAAAATTTACTCTTTACACGGCCGTTAGCTGGCACTATTAAAAGATGATCTTCAATGTTACAAGAATTTTGCAGTAGGCTGCTGTAGGACTCAATTCAAATAAGCGTCTGATCCGATAAACCGGATTGACTGTAATGTGTTGTTTTTTTAAAACACATTACTAAAGATATTTACAGGTCACTTTGTTCATTGTAAATGCACTGGTCTGATTAATTAATCGAGCTGAAGGATTCCACCAATCTCTGGCGTAGTCACGCTATTTAGCACTGATGTCCTAACAACGGCCCGAGGGCTATTCTCGGTTCTCGAAACTCGTGCTTACGTTATAAGATAAAGCCGCAAAAAAATTTGTTCTCTCGGACTGATAACATCTCAGTTGATTTGACCCACTGGTATTAAAGTTCTTTACCAAGAGTTATCTCAATCTATTACAATCTTATAAGTTCTTTAAAAAGAGTTATCTTAATTTAGACCTTTTAATTGGCCGAGTCTTATAAAACATTAAAATACATTTTCTGTTACTAATATAGAAAAGGTTGATTCTATGTGGGCCTAGATCAACCGATTGAAGTGAATCAGTTTGGTCGTTTACCATAGCGAATGTACGCGAGCTTACGTACAGACGATTAGCATCACTTTATTGTATTATTCAAAGGCAAAAAATATTTTTTCGTATGCCAAATAAATGCAATTTTAATTTGTGACAGAGTCTCATAATATTATTCTTTTTGCTCTTAAAAATAAATTCGACTCATTTTTTTGTATTCATTAAGAAGAAAATATTTCAATGTTTTTGAGAAAACTATCTCCCTTGAATTAGTTTCTAAATAAAGCGTTATTGAACGTAGTTAATGTGATGGTTTTTATGATGGTTTTCCCGAACTATTTTACTGTCTCTGATTTTCCATATCACAGCCCCAACCACTAGCAGCGAAGCTCCTAGAATCACGCCAGCGATGATCAAGCCCACCGCCCAGTCGGAGATTCCGTTTCCGCCTCGGTAAGGGTCCACCTCTCTGTAGCCTTCCTCTTCGCAGAGGACCATACAGTCCTCCACCACTAGATGCATGTCCACTGTGCTGACGGTGACGTCAACGTAGTGCATGGTCCTCAAGTTGTCTGGCGAGCAGGAGGACTTGATCTCCGCAATGCAGTCGTTGTTCAGTTGGCAGAAGTGGGGCGTGTCCGAGCAGGTCACGTGACTGTCCATCTCTTCGAACATGCAAGAGGTGACACGTAGGGTCTCGTTGTCAAGCCCTTGGCTCTCATCCATAACGTCGGCGGTTCCATCCACGGGGTTGAAGCGCACTACAGCCTTATTGCCTTGGGCCCTGCACAGCGACCGGAAGAGCCTGAAATATGTTAATCAAACGTCAATCAACAATTATCATTATCATCATCACAATCATCATTGTCATCATCATCATCAACATCTTCATCAATTATCATCATCTTCAATAATCAATAATTTTAATCATCATCATAATCATTATTATCATCGTCATCAATTATCATTATCATCATCAATAAGCAATAATAATCATTATTTACACTGTCATCATCATCATTATCCTCCTTCTCATCATAAACATGAATAACAAGTGAATAACAAGTGTACAAAATACGAGAGCATTGATAAGCAAATATATTAATAAACCTTATAATGTTTTCACTTTTGAACACTGTAGAACGAAATATGTGAGCTCTTTAGCATACAATGAAAATAGTTTCTCATTCTTTAGAGGCAACTGTGTTCTTTCAAAATGGCGTCTTTGATATTAGTTACGTTGTCTATTTATTTTCATATCCCTGCTGATATTTCTCTTTTAATTCTCTAAGGATTTTCATAAGGCTCAAACAGTTCAATTATATAGACAACATTATGTCTTAAAATGGTTTCTCTTACAGAATTAAATTGCTTAACACAGAGCCTCCAATGATCTAAAGCAGGCCCTGCTTAGAGACTGTTAACCTGCTATAAAAAAATCTAAACAAGGAGTAGTCTACTTTGATAAATTTTCAGTGTGATGGTAACATAGTGAATGTTTACGGTAAATGTTACACCTAATAACATAACATTGCAAGGCCTCGTATATGAGATTCAGATGTTTACAAAATATTTAAAAAATGCTTCAGTGGCGGAGCTAGGCATTTTGACATTCGACATAATGACATGAGATAATGTACTTTACAAATATATAAGTCTAATGTGTCTGTTGCATTTTACGTCTCGAGAGACGATCTTTTCCCTTTGCAACTTCTTGTGTGACTAAAGAGGCCAATCCTTGATACACAGCTGCGATCGCAGATTGGACATATGTAATCACCAGGCGCCGTTGCATTATCACCCTTCTTTCTGCTTCTGTAGTGTATGGCATCTGCAATCCGTGACCCTTCCTTTATGCTCTCTCTTCATGTAGATCTATCCAGTGCCGCCTCTTCCTAGCTGCTAGTGTCGATTTTAAAGAGCTTCATGTCGCGTTTGCATACATTCGTATAACGTAAAAGCGGGCGACCAGCGGCTCTCCTGCCTTCTATTAAATCGCCATACAGAATGTCCAGTGGAAGTCGACCTACTGGCATTCTATGAACGTGGCCAAGCCAACCAAGGCGTCTCATGCTGATAACAGAGCGGATGTCCTGGCACTCTGCTCTTCGAAGCACTTCCTCATTGGTTATCCTATCTTGAAACCTTATTATAAGATAAGATAACCATGTGTGGAGTACACGCAACAGGGTCACTAACATATGCATAAATGTATAATACAAGATAACATGGCAGTGGCGTAATATTTAATGTAAAAAAAATTTAACACTCATTTAGAGGTTCCATTGAGGAAGGGACCCGGAGAGACTATCAAATTTGGACCCCTTCCCTCTCCCCTAGCTACGCCATTAAAATCATTTAAAAAAATGTGAATGGGCATTCCTTTAAAAGCAGGAATTTTTTTTAAAAAAAGAGCTTATCTAAGGGAAGGAACCGATAAATACTGCAATTTATCTGAGAATTGCGGTTTAATCTCCCTTTCTGATATATAAAACTAAATTTATTAATTAGCACTAAATATTGAAATAATTTGTTAATTTTCGGATGAATTCGTGTATTGTTAACGACTATGAATAATTCGGCCTATGAAAAACTTCAACTTGATCCGAGAATTGGAAGTGGGAGAAAAAAAACGTTTCAAAATGTAATAAGGGGACTAAATATATAATAAATATATATATACATCTCTCATTACGTAACATTTATTGTTCTTATTTCGAAAGTAAACATAACAATCAATCACCAACAATTAATTAACTAATTGTTTAATTTTTTCATTGCTTCATGTCTTGTCAGGTTTAACGAATGGTGCAAAGTTTTAACTTGACCCGACAATGGGAAATGGGAAAAAAAACATGCCCAAACTTTTTACGAGATGGACAGACGGACAGACAGACAGACAGACAGACAGAGGGAGTTAGTTGATAAAAGATTTGTAACAAGTACCTACATGTTGGCATAAACAGATGACAAAGTCGTGTCCAGTTTCTCCTTATTAACTGTGCTTAAGATGCGAATTGTAAGTCCAGAATTCGTCTGTCCACATGCTATTGCTATTAGTGCTGATGAGACGAGAGTCAGTAGTGCTTCCATTTCTGATCTATGTGGTCTAAATAAAGTTCAAATAAACAGTTATCAATTATTAGTATAGAAAAACAAACAATAAATAATATAATAAAAAATAATAATATAATAAAAAAAGGTTATAAAGGTTCAGTAGTTGAGCGATCATTGGTCTCGAGTTTGGATCCTAGCGAATTTAGAGATTTTGAAGTTTCAACTTAAGGGCATGCATAGCTACCGCAAGCTTAAAAGAGTAACTGAAATTAGAAAGTAAGGGCGCATACGCGCTGCCGCTTACCGGGGACATACAATGGTTAATAACACCACTATAGTAATGAGCCTTATGCTATCTATCCCAAAGATCCACAGTCCAGCGGTTCTCAACCTTTTAAGCTCGGCGACCCCTTTTTACAATCCCCCACTCTGCCGCGACCCCCCCCCCCCACACACACATACAGAAATAGAAGAGTAGACAATAACAATCCATATTTTCGATGGTCTTAGGCGACCCCTGGCAAATCGTGAATCGATCCCCAAGGGGGTCGCAACCCACAGGTTGAGAACCCCTGCTCTAGTCTTTAAAGAAGAATTTACATTTTATAATGGAAGCCTATTACACTTCCTCTTACTCGCTCTCTAGCTCCTTATAGGTTCAACAAAAATAAAATGCATGGAAACTGAAACCTGGACCATGGGTTCTCTCTCTTCCCACCGTCACCATAGGCATTCACTTTCTTTTATTTTGTACAAATATTTCTAATCTCTCAGGTTTAGTATTGGTAGTTTAGAGCTGTTCCTACAAATTTAAAACTCATGACTGATCCAAACTAATTGATACAAGTACACTCAACATAAGCTTCTTTTTTTTTAAAAAAGTATTTTTACAAAGCTTATATTAACACACTCAATTATTTCCTTTACCTGACAAAAATCAATAACAAAACAAAACAAATAATAGTTAATTAACTATTGGTAATTAATTATTTTGTTTGGTATCTCAAACAAGGGAAAGAAATTGAATTTGACTGATGCGGTGGTATAAGTTAAGTTAGCCCTCTTTATATCGTCGCTACAAAGTTTGAAGCTACCAAAGGATAACTTCAGGATAACTATATAACCTTTTATTTTCAGAAGCGATTCGCTGGCAGAGTTGTTAGTGTATTGGCTTGAAGAGTCCTTAGCCCTCTGAGTTCGAATTCAGATCGTTCACCTTTTTCAAAATTACACACGCATTTCAAAACCCTACTCAGATGCCCTCTTCTTTCTACCCTCCCTCCTCCCCCCCCCCCCCCCCACACCCCCATTTTCTCAACTGGTCCATGCAAGCGATAGGGCCATAGCATATTGAGAAAGCTAAAATATAAAATAGAGCTAAACAAATATGCGATCCAGTTGTAATTCTAATCTCTCAGACTTAGTATTGATAGTCTAGACATTGTGACAAATTTAAGCTCCCTTTTATTAAAAAGTATTTTTAGAAAGCTTTTATCAAATTATTCTGTCTGTCTGTTTTATTTTATATTTTGTTTTTATTTCTCTACCTAAAATGTTTTAACACTTGCCAGTAAATTTTAATATTTTATGTGTGCGCGCGTAGGTGTGTGCGTGTTTATGTACTTTTCTTTACAGCGTTGAGTTGTCATAAATTTCACTACAAACAGAATCTTTTTTCAAGGTCAGCATAAATTGAATTTTCTGACGCTGTAAACTTCGCTTCATAATTTATTGTTTAATAACTCCTTATCTTAGCTGAATAGTTTATTTTTTCCAGCTTTCAAAATCAGTTGGCCGTGGTTCATAGTTTCATAGCGTCATTTATTTTTAGATAGTTTCTTTTGTTTAACTTAATTTCTACACCCCTTCCGCAATCCCATAAAAAAAATTTGACCTACTACAAAGAGGTTGGAGTTATTCGGTTAGTCAAAGATGTCACCCCACCACTTCAAGAAATAACATTTTCGTATTCAAACTTTCTTGGTGGTTGAACATTTAGAAGTGTGTATCTACCTAATATCCAGTGTTATTGTCCTTCCTAGCGACGCCCCCGTCTTTGACTTGTTCATTTCAGACGTGACATTAAAAACGTCCTGTTCTTAAGTACGGCATTCTAGGGAGGCGGGTAGGGATCGAACCCGGGACTATTGTGTTGTCACATACCGTACAACCAGGAGACCTTCAGGGTTGAAGATAATCTAATTTCTTGTCTAAACCCGAAGGCGCTGTGGCTGAGCAGTGAAGCGCTTGGATTCCGAACCGTGGTCCGGGGTTCGAATCCTGGTGAAGAGATCTTGAAGTCGCCTCTGAGTTCACTCAGCTCTAATGGGTACCTGACATAAGCTGGGGAAAAGCAAGCAAAGGCGGTTGGTCATTGTGTCGGCCACATGAAACCCTCGTTAAACGTCGGCTATAGAAACAGATGAGCTTTACACCATCTGTCCTAAAGACCGCAAGGTCTGAAAGAGGAAATTTACTTTATTTTACTAGTCTAAACATCTCGGCAGGGTTTGAACGCGGGACCATCGAGAAGTGCGAACAACAGTCTAGCATGCGACCGGGCAGCTACCCTGAAGACAAGCGGACAACGAAGGGGAATTAATTGCTAAAATTATTAAAATAGTTAAAATTGCGAAATTTACCCTATCAAAAAATATCGTACCTTTATGTCAAACCTTTTTTTTTTTGTAAAATTATTTCCAATATTAAGAAAGCACAAAACCTGATAATTGCCCAATTATAATTGGATTTTGAACAGGGCACTTCAAGCTGTCAAGTGTTAGGATGTGACGCCACAGAGCCGGACGTGTTAATTTGAATAGCACAGCTAAGAAATTAAATATTTCTTTGATAGAAACAGATTAGAGTCTATAGTAAACCTCCGTATTTTTTAAATAGTTTTTTTCACATAGAAAAACAAATGTTGACAATGAATGAAAACCTCCCCACAATTCAATGAACAGAAAGTGATTTCAAAAGTTGGGTAACAACGTTATATACAACATGCTGGCAGGAAAACAAACAACGTAGAATAGTGCTCGCAATGTTAGTCCAATTTGCCATGAAGAAACAATCACAATGTACACTTGAACTAGTATGTCTAGTCTCTACGAGAGTACCTTACCTTGCAAATGTCTGATTGTATTTAAAAGTTTAGGGAGATTTTTTTTTCCTTTAGAGAGTTATTGCTTTCCCCTCCACCTCTCCCTCTTTCTCCCTCTCTCTCTCTCTCTTTGATCTCCCCGCTCTTACTTCGGTCAGTTTCTCTCTCCCTTTCTTCTATCACTCTCTCTTGTTTTAATGTTATCAAAGTAGGTCATAGAAAATTTGTTGACTGCGATTGGAACTATATTTCTTGGCGTAGTGACATAAAAAAACAAGATTACAAAAAGAGCTTGTGTAGCCACACAAACTCAGAGGCGGCCCCCGTGGGAGACGGATCACTGTCGGATCCGCTTATTCGCTGGTCGACTGAGGATGGCATCGAGCAGGGTATGAAACCGAGACCGTATAGATAATCAGTTCTGCGCGCTAAACGCACGACCAGGCATTGTTCTTAATCTAATGACAAACTGGTTACAAACTAATAGCCTACTATTGATAATATACCTACACATTACGGAATGACAACTACCGGATATGTACAATATGTCAGAAGAGCGATTTTAGATAATCTTTTGGTATTGAGCATTTTCATTTATTCCTAAATGGAACTAGAATGAGGATAAAGATCTACCTAAATTAAACTACTAATTGAGCACTCTCAATATCTATATCTACTAGATCTAGATGTAAAATATATATTTGGGATAATGTAGATGTAATTTAGATAAGATTTATATAAAAAAACACTAGATAATCAATTAAAAGACTAATTGCGAAATCTAATTATTAAAATAGTAGATTAGTTTTAGTATTTTATAACATTGCAATATTGACATATTGACAATCTAGACTTTAGAAAAATTTTTTACACTTTAAGCCTAAAAATTAAAATTATAGATCTTGATCTAGTATAGATCATGGCTGTCTGGTAATGCGGTTTGCGCGCTGGACTGTCGTTTGGATTCATCGATGGTCCCAGGTTCAAACTCTGCCCGCTCCCATTCCCTACGGGAGGTTTGGACTTTAACTCTGAAGGAACATCCGAAACATGTAAAACAACAAACATTCTAAACTAGACCAAGAAATTCTAGATCTAGATTCTATAATGATTTTAATTAGAACTTAAATCTAAATCTAGTTTTAAAAATCTAGCTCTAGTGTTTAAAAAATCTAGATCTAGTGTAAAAAATCTAGATTAGATCTAAATCTATTTTGTCTTTTTAAAATGCGAGTCACATTACGAGGTTTAATAAACATTACTATACCGAGCTCTTTTAGCATTTCATTTAAAGAATTTATTCCATATGACGTCAAAGGAGAAAAATCCACTACGTCACACGGTCTAGTTAGACTAAAAATGTCATCTATACGAGCAGCTTGTTGAGTGTTCATGGACATTGGTGCACCGAGTGAGATCTTTTAGCATTTCATTTAAAGAATTAACTCCATAATTTCCCTTCCGAAACATCGCATTAGTTTTTCTACAATAGATTGTTCCGGATGTTTATAAATTTATAGTGAGAAAAAAAAAAGAATTCCAGATTAATCAAATGCCGTTAATTAAATTTCTGAGATGGTCTGTTATGAAAATTAGATGTACCATACCCTTATGGAGATTTTATCAAACCATACTTTGGTGTTAGGAAGTTGTTTTCCTTAAAAATCAGAGCATAATATTAACGATAATTAGATTTTTTAACGTTTTAGATAGAAAGTTAAATGTAGTGTAAGAGATAAGTGCGATTTTACATAAATAGAGTTAAACTATTTTTCATAAAAAATCCGGAACAACCAATTTTCGTAAATGAGAAAATTATTTGTTTTTTATTTATTAGAAGAGGGATTTCAAGCATTTATTAGCGTTATTAGATTTTTCATATAAAATTCGGATCATTTTTGGCGACGATTTGTAGAAAATTAAGGTAATGTAGGTCGATTTCTTTTTCGAAACAAAATCCGGATCATTCTTTACCGATTAAACAACTTTTATTATGTTTCTGCAAGAAAAGTAACTGTAAAATAAGTCAAAAAATTTATTTTCAATAATCGTTTCTAGTAAATTACTTTCTTATTTTAAAATCTTGAATAACCTAGTGTCGATATTTTTGAAAAAAATATAATTATTTGACATAAATTTGTTTTTTTTAAAACAATATCCGGAACAACTTTATAGTTAATGAAATATAAATCCGTATAGATATTTTATTTAGCATTTATATGCTATTTACATTAAAAAAACAGGAACAATATATTAAAGATCATGTGTTTCTTGAAACGTTTAAGCATGGAAATAAAATCTAATATAACTTAGAAGAGCAAACAAATATTCATTGGCATTGATTTGGTTTTCACAAAATTATATAAGTATCTATTATAGATACTTTAAACTACTGCAATTTTTCTGAATGAAAAATTAAAGGTTAAATCAGATTTACAATAGCCTCTAGTGTTATTTGTTAATCTAATCGTGACGGACAGACCGACCAACAGACAAAACGCACAAAAATAAGCTTCTTTTATTCGGATGGGGGCACTAAACAAAAAAATAAATAAAATCTAATTTTTAAAAAAAGTTTCATGAATTGGTCTAGAGTTTCATCATGTTGCGACGTTACGCTACTGGACGAAAGTCGCTGCTTAAAAAGTCCATTTTAAAAAATGTGCATGATATTTACATACAAAGTGCATTATTAGCTTTTATAAACAAACAGAAATGTTTTCTTTTAATTTTAGCATCTTGTTAACCAGAAAAAACATCTTTAAGTATTATTTATATTTGTTGTAAACATTTCCTGTACATTTTATAAATATATTTGACTTAGTGATACTGAAAATACACATAGTTGTTCATCTTTGTTAGCATATTGTAACATTGCCTCCCTTACATTTACGTAATTGTTTTAGAATTGGTGTATTTTTATTAAAAAATCGCTTGCATAATTAATTTTATAAAGTAAACGGTTTGCTTTTAGAAAACCAAAAGTAGCTGTTGCACCTAAACTTTTCAAGCCTGATTTAATGATGAAATAATATTTTTCATAGCTCTTCTAGTTTTCGAGATCTGAGTGTGACAGACGGACAGACGGACAGACAGACAGACGGACATTTTGCACAAACCTAATAGCGGCTTTTTCCCCTTACGGGGGCCGCTAAAAAAAACAATGTTTCCTGTAGACTTCCTAACGCCTAATACAATTTAGAAACAATAAATCATAGCCATGAGTTATAAACAAACTAGTCCTATAGTATACATTCCACAGCGATCTTAAAGCCGTCATATCTCTTATAGGCAGTTTCTATTGTAAATAATCTTCATAATAAACATTTCGTGATAAATATCTTCGCCTAGAGACACTCGAACATTTCAACTTTATGGTGTGTTATTTCATATTTCTTGATGGCAGATATACATTTTAGCCCATTGACAAGGGCGTGTCTTAAAAAATTCGAGAGATAAGCTTGTGAGGCTTGAGACCCAGCTGATTTGACACTTTGATCCCTGAAAGTGACTATCAACATTTAATTCTCAAGCTTTCACTCAAATATATAATGATGATGATGATGATAAAATGTTATTAACCTTAATGTGTATACAATAGTTAATTTCATTACACACTTGTAATATTGTACACACATCTTTAGAATTTTTAAAAGATGTGATTTTAAATTTGAAAGCAGGAAAAAAAGGGGGTGTTACTATGGTGATGGTGAGTAGAAGTTAGCAATTGGTTGGTGGTTTTACAGTGTGAATGATGCAAGATAAGCGGCACTGTCGTAAGCTGTTTTCTATAGACCAGACGAGTCCAGAACGTTAGAGTGCAAGGACGTGTTTTTTTGTAGTGATATAGATTTTATTTAAAATACCATTTTACAGTATTATTAAAGCTCACTACATTGGTTTCATTATACCTCAAGTTAAATTGTTTATATTGTCATCACTGTTCTTACACAAGGCTGTTCGTACATTCATAGCTGTTCTTACATTCAAGGCTGTTCGTACATTCATAGCTGTTATTACATTCAAGGCTGTTCGTACATTCATAGCTGTTCTACATTCAAGGCTGTTCTTACATTCAATGCTGTTCTACATTCATGGCTGTTCTTACATTCAAGGCTGTTCTACATTCATGGCTGTTCTACATTCATGGCTGTTCTTACATTCAAGGCTGTTCTACATTCATGGCTGTTCGTATTCGTGTTCGCTGTCTAGATTCAATTAGTAATCTGTTAGCGTGCGGCGTATAGGCCTCAGCTAACAAGAAGTTTACACAGTAGCTAGATGGTAACGCTACTGGGTGGGTCGTATCTGTGAATCAAGGGGCTGGAGTCGCCTAAGCAACAAGACATCACATCTAAGTTAAACTAACTAACCTAGTTTAAAAAAAACAACAAGAAACTAACTTTCATTGAAAATAAATACAACAAAACAAAACTTTATTTACAAGTAAAACAAGATTACAAAGACAGTTTGTGTGGAAACACAAACTCAAAATCGGCCCACCCAGACAGGCTTCAATATTTTCAGAAAAAACATCCAAATGAAATTATATCAAAGACAAATGAGAGATAAGAATGGAGAAAGAAGCTTGACAGATCTCGTGTAGTGCCCCAACGGTACAGCAGATCAAAGGATAGGTGCAAGTGAATGCAAAGTTAGATGTGAACCTGGCCTAACTAGTTCCCCTTTCAGATCTTGTGGTCTATAGGGCAGATGATGTAAAGTTCATCTGTTTTTGTGGCCTACGGTTAACGAGGGTGTCATTTAGCCAGCACAACGACCAACCGCCTTTACTTTTCCCCAACTAATATCAGGTACCCATTGGAGCTGGGTGGACTCAGAGGCGCCTAAGGATTCCGAAGTTGAGAATCCCAATCCCAAGCGCTCTACCGCTCAGCTACCGCACCTCTCCTGGCCTTACTGAAGTCTTCTATTTAATGTAATTGTTTTGAAAAGGCTCAATCTCTCATACGAATACTCAAAAAAAAAAAAAAAAAAAAAATTCGCAATAAAAAAAATAGTTCGCGAAAATAAAGTTTACAAGATTACTGTTCGTTTTCATTTAGGTCTAATTTATAATGCAGACTAATTAGCTTTTTCTTTTTAAAAAACTGCTTGCGTAACTGATTTTAAAAATGAGATTTTTCGCCTTCAGAAAAAAAAAAAAAGTAGCCGTTGCATCAGACCTTTGAATGGTCTAAAATATGGTGATGTCGGATTTTCAATATCTTTTGTAGTTTACGAGATCTAAACGGGACGGACGGACAGACGGACAGATGGACAGACATTTCGCACAAAACTAATAGCGTCTTTTCCCCTTTCGGGGGCCGCTAAAAAACATGAATTAATAATAAAATATATGTACACTAAACCCAAACAACTAATCAACCTTACTATCTATACTATCTATACTACTACCATCACTTCCAAACCAACTATCTAACTAAATTACACTAGTCTAAACCTACATTAGCATCCCAACAATATAAACTAGTATAGATGTACAACTACAACGAATTTGAAACCGTAACACTAAACCACGCTTTACTACACACTTATATATCACAACTTAACATGTACATAAGTTTTTGCTTCCCATTCAGACTTATATGGTCAATAGGGCAGATGATGTAAAGTTTATCTGTTTCTCTGGCCTACCGCTAACGAGGGTGTCATGTGGCTATCATAACGACCAACCACCCTTACTTTTCCCCAACTAATGTCAGGTACCCATTGGAGCTGGGTGGACTCAGATTCGCCCTAAAGATTCCGAAATTACAAATCCCAGTCTTCACCAGGATTCGAATACAAATATTGTATTGATTTGAAAAAAAAGTAACATACAAACTTAAATACATATAGAAATACATCAATTTTAAAAGAACTGGTATTATATGTGACTAATCATAGCTTTTTAAAAAGTAGTATTAATAAATAATAAATAAACATATCAAAAACTATAATAATAATAATAATAATAATAATAATCTTTATTGTCCGCACGGAAATTTGTCTTACAATTTGTGCACCCTCAAGGCCTAAATAGTTCTTCCACGAACTACCGAATAAGTAACACGCAGACCAACATTTGAATTATTCTCTCTAAAAAATACGCAAAGCGTTTTGCTCAATTCTCTAAATGTGCTTAGTGTTCCGTTAAGGAAAAACTTTTGAGAAACACTGATATGCAGTATACACAGTGAAGGCGTTCGACGTTTATTTCTAGTTTCAATGTATGTACTTGTTGAAATCTAGAATAGTTTTAAATTATTTCAATCGAACTACATGAAGTTGAATGTGTGAAATGATTGTCATTGTATTCTTCTCTCACTGATTTACTGTCCTTAATCTTGCAGATCACTGCCCCAGCCACAAGTAGAGACGCCAAGACGATGACTCCTGCGACGATGCCCACCGCCAAGTCGGATATGCTGCTGGACGCAGAGACAATAGGCTCGTCTCCTCGGAACCACTTTTGTTGGCAGAGGACTTCACAGTTGTCGACGACCAACTCCCCGTAGCTCGAACTGAGTGTCACGTCGACATACTGCATTGACCTCATGTCGCTGGGGGAGCAGGATGATCTGATCTCAGCCACGCACGCCCTGTTCGCCTCGCAGAAGCTGCACGTTTTGTTGGGTGGGGAGTCTTCGAACATGCAGGATGTGACGAACCTGGAGTTTGTGTTTAACCTTTGACCTTCCTCTATGATCCCTGATCTTCCATCCTCTGGTTTGATGCGTACAATATTATGAGAACCTCCAGATTCACAAAGAGTTGTGTAGAGTCTGAAATGTATGTAAAGACAAGAAAATAATATTATGTTCAGCCCTACCAATGTTTAACAAGCTTTATTTCTTAAATAGTTTTATCAACATAACGTTCAGTTTGGAAAGACAACTTTCCATGTTGCGTGTATACTTTAAATGGAGATTAAAGTTCTGTACATTTCAAGTTAAGTCTATTCATGTAATAAAAGTGTATATTCTATCAAAGCTTTTGATTTGTGTCCCTTTTATTAGGCAACTTATCAATGTTCTAATAGCCATTGGAAAAATACTTCTAATATAATTTGCCCAGAGGTGGGCTTATCAGTGCACAGGTCTCTGGGCGAATGGTCTTGCCCTGGGCGAGTGTCATATCAGAGCCGTGGATGTGTGTACGATGAGCTGATAGAGACAAAATATTCTCTTTATCGAGGGGCCTTTCTAAGTTGCGGGGCCTGGAGCAGTTGCCCCTATAGCCACCCCCCTAAGGCTGCCTCTTAAAGCATGTGTTATGAAATAGATCTGATATTGCGTTTAGCCATGTATTCGTCTGTATCTTAGTCGTTCCTAGTACTCTAATCACGCATTTCTATTAGCCCAATAGTGAGAGACAACAGGGAATCTTATAAATATTCTCTCATGAAGTGCTTAATAATAATAATAATAATAAGGGGAGACTACAATGAATTTCGTTTAACTTTAAAGAGGCTCGACCCTGCCAGTGCAAGACAACACCTGGCCTTGACACACGATTTGATTGAGAAAAAATTCGCCTGTTTACTAAAAATACTTGCCGAAGGAGGTTCCAGAGTTAGCAAATTACCCACTATAATAGAATAGACCTATTTTGATTGGCACCTTCGAGGCTGTAAACGTCTCAAAAAGATTCTCTAAAAAGATTCTCATTGCCTGCCAGAAATCAGTATTGCCGCAGAGAGGTTCTAAGGATTAAAGGGAGTATACTTAATATAATATTATGTGCAGAAAAAAAAGAATAGTTTGGAAAATATCTAAATTAATTCATTAAAAAAATGTAGATAAATTTATAAAAAAATATAAATAAATTTATTTAAAACAAATAGCGTGATAAATAGATCCAGTCGTGTGGGTGGATACCTATAATTGAGGTAATTGGAGATGTAAATGTTAAAATGCAAAACCTAATTTTCGTCATTCGGTGTCCTAGGGTGACGCACAAGATGTCCAGTGCTGGACACATGCGGTAGACATAGGCTATAGCTTGGAGCATTCACTTGTTTGAGGACTCTCCTAAATGCTTCCAGGTATATTTTCAATCATTTTAAACAAAGATGAAAAGAAAAATGGATTTATATTGATTGAAATGGGCCACATATCTCAAACACTTTAGGGACTTACCAAGTCTGAATCAGGCCCAGGCAATGTTGTGTTTTAGTGTGAAATGTAACAAAGTAAATCCAAATATTGTGTAAAGAAGACTAACAAATTCGATACCTTCACCAAGTACTTTAAACCACATCAAGCATCTTACTTGCTGATTAACTCCGCTGGTAGCTTAGTGTCTAACGTTGCGCCCACTTCCGGGTTCACAATACTAATAGTGAGCTCTGGGATGCAGTGACACACCGAGACTAGCGCAAGGATCTTTAGCAGACTCAGAGAAGATCTCATGTTTATTTATAGGATATGCTCGGGGGACTAGAATAGAGATGTAAATACAAAATAACTAAGTATTTGAGCAAATATGTAAATTGTAAACAGTATTTGAAAATAGATCTACACCTAATTGAAAGAAGATAATAAGTCTACATCCTATGCTAATCTACATGACAGCCAGATAACATGCTTTAGGAAGACCAAAATAACTATAGCACTTAATTCGATCAGGCTAAAAACTAGAGTTTTGGGCTATTTTGAAGTCTGAAACCGATTGACAAACAGGCAGCGAGACAACAGAAATACAATAGAGTCTTTTCTCCATAAGAATTATATAAGGAACAAAGATGTCTAATTCGATTACATTTTCAGAACAAATATTTAAAAAACGCAGCATTTACAGTATAACAAGAAAAATATAAAACTACTTTAAAAAACAACAACATCAAAGCTTTTAAGAAGTGATATTGTATCAATTAGTTTGGATCAGTCATGTAATTAAATTTGTAATAGATATAGACTACTACTAATAAATCTGTGTGATTAGAAATATTTTTACCACTTGTTTTTGTTTAGCGCTATTTCATGGTTTTAACTTTCTCAATACTCTATGATCATATCCCTTGTTTGGACCAGTTGGGAACATTGGAATGGGGAGGAGGGAGAAAAATTTGTCGGTGAATTTTTTTTTACCCTATTCGCTTTTTAAAAGCATTTGTAGTGAAACATTTTTTATTTTTTATTTAAAGACAAACTTTTGTTCATCTTGCCATTCTTATATTTTCCCCTGTAATCCATGTTTTGCTTTTGTCTTCCCCTGAAAGCTATTTTGTAATTGTCGGTCTGTGATCCTCGTTTCTAGAAAAGATCTCTTGAAGTTTTTACCAAATTCATGGCGAATGTTTGTAAACAAAGAATAGAACCAAACAATCAATGCAGGGCTTCTGACAATAAGTGCAATTAGAATGTTCAAGAAAGAAGCATGTTTTTTTTTATTATTAATTATTATTTTGACTGCAATTCAAGTGATGTTACCACTTACTAATTATTTCTTATAGCATACTACACATTTATTGTTTTTAAAATATGTTTTGGGTGTTCCAACGGAATTGAAGATAATTATATCCTAGCGGCCTAGCCCATTTCTCACGCAGGAGAGGACGGCGGGCGATGGCAAAGGGCGGGTTTCAAACCCGGGACCATCGAGACGACAGTCTTGAGCTCATACTTCTAGGCAGCAATCCAAACTATTTGAAGGGTATTAGATATTTAAATCACATTGCAGTTTAGCCAGGTTGCATACAAGGGCTTTTATGGCTTACAAACAAATTAAAAACTATAGGCTACTATAAAGGTAAAAAAACGTACATACCACCTATAATGCGGATCAACAGCATGAATAAAAATACAATCTCTTTAAATATTCCTACATCGTAATAAAGGTTCATGAAAAATATAAACTAACTGGTGTTGATTTGCTATCCTGTACACCATGTGCAGCAACACAGGCTATGGATATATAAATATGCATTTCTTACATTAAAAATAGTTTTGGATCTTTGAATATGGCCAGGCATTGCATCAATCTTAGCTGAATTATTGTCAGGAAATGTCAAACACGTTACAGTAATACTAAACAAGTAGCCGCAAGAACGACAACTTGCAGAACACAATCTAAACTTTCTTTGGCTTGTCTTAAATTAAACAAAAATAAATAAATGTTAATTTGATGAATGCATTCGCACTAATCTGTTGAGGATTTGACAAATTAGAACGTGGGCAAGCCTACAACGGCTGTGAATTAAAGTACGACAACTCCGAGCTTTACGTAGTAGTCATCAGATTGTGAGTGCAAACGACCTCCCTTTACACCTCCGCAACTCTTATTGTTACCTGTTTCTAGGTGCCTAGAAAGGGGAGGTAATTAAACATATTTTTAAAAAATATCCTTGCAGGTATAGAGAGTTCTTGTTAATGTATGTCTCTTTGGATTTGAATTACAGCTTGTATTGGATGCAGCTAAGAAACAACTATAAACGATAGTTCACAAGACTCTCTAAAACACACACACACACACAAACACACATACACATACATATATATGCATATATTCTCTCTCTCTGTATGTATATATATATATATATATATATATATATATATATATATATATATATATATATATATTTATAGAGAGAGAGAGATAGAGATAGAGATACAAGATAGATTGATAGATAGATACATATAGATAGGCCTATATATAGATAAATAAATAAATATATGTGGGACTAAAATGAGAAACTCACAAACTAAACAATTACTGGTTACATAATTTTTTAAACAAAATGACACCACGGACGTAGTGGATTAGTCATCATATATACATATTGTATTTCATAACACTATTTCGATATCTATATAAATTCTAATAGTTTTGTGTATATATTCAGGCATCCTTCAGTCGTAGAACGACTATGGTTCATCTCGAACACTTTTTTCATGTGGCTGTGGAGCCCTATTTTGGAGAGACACTCCCGTCCACACATATCGCAGGTTAAGGTGGTTTTCGCTGTGGTGGTAGAGGAGCCGGCCATTTTTTGTATTGTACGCTTTTCTTCCAGAGCTGAGGCCCAAGTTTTTTTCACTGTCATAGCCTTCTGGGTCACCGTCTCTCTTCAATTTTTCTTGAGCCAGACGCGAGTTGCGATTGTCCTCCATACGCAAACGTACATATATATGTATAGATATATATACATATAGCATTTATGTTTAATTTACTAACAATAAATTAATGTACATGTAGAAGGCCCAAATGAAGTGCTTTGGAAGGGAGACGACTTGGACATACTTTGCAAAATTGTATGTTCTTATTACTATTTATCCCCCTTGATGTCTCTGTTGAAAAAAAAAGGTGGGGGGGGGGGGGGAGACAATGAAACTTATTACCGGTACACTAGATTTAAATTTAAATGAGAATGCTATTTTAACAACAACAAATAAAAAAGCTGTTGGTTTATCTACAATTCTACGTCATACATCAAATAAGGAGAGAAAACTTTTAAGAAATTATGAAAGACATTCACTTGTTCAGGACATACATGTTGACTACTACAAGAGTATGCGAAAGCTGTTTATGTTTGCACACATTAAAATATAGTCATGATAATTCACATTGTAAGGATGTTATATCCATAGTTATAATCTTCTCAATCAGGCCTTCTGCAAACACTGCTAAACACAACAGCACATCTAAAACTTGACAACAAGAGCTTCAATAAACAAAGTGGCGATATAATGACAAATACATCGACAGCCAATTCAACACAATTGGCTACATCAAATTAAAATGCTTTCTTGTACTTAACAGAACTGCCTAACTAAACATTACTAGTGTCTCTAGCTCGTACAGCTACATTTTCGAGGACTCACAAGGTACCACAGTCCTTATGCCTTGCTGTTCTGGACTTAACTTTGAAGCACACAGTCCTTACTGCTTGCTGTCCTGGACTCTACTGTCTATTGTTACACATTGTGTCTCTTCCTTGTAGGCTTTCGGTCACATGACCACATCATGGGTCACATTTGCGTGAACTAGCAGTACTGTCCCTTGTTCAACAGCCGTTGACCCGTCGACCTGTGTGATTGGCCTGAGTCGTGTGTATCAGTAGGCCGCACATACATTAACCCTTTCGGTCCGCCACTGGAGTTAATACAATATGAACAAAGATGTTTGCAAATCCAACTTGAGAAAAATAATCCTTGATCTTTCGCTGCACTAGAAGCGGGCGATGGCTGAGCGGTAAAGCGCTTGTCTGCTGAATTGGGGATCCCGGGTTCGAACCCTGGTAAAGACTGGAATTTTTAATTTCGACATCTATGGGCGCCTCTGAGTCCACCCAGCTCTAATGGGTACCTGACATTATAGACCACAACGTCTGAAAGAGGAACTGTACTTTTTTTTTTTTTACTTTCACTGCACTAACGTGGATCATTAAGCAAGTGCATTTAGATATAGTACTATTTTTTTAAAAAGTATTAAATATGAATTTACACAAAGGCACTATTCCATTATAACCATAAGTTCTGCTACATTCCAGTTCTTCAGTGTCACCTCTGATAGTCTGGATACCTTCTTTAGCCAGCATGTGAACACTGAATTTTAACTCTTGACAGTGATGACAGGAATTTCGAATATCGTAAGTATGGTAATTTTATTTATTAGACCTAAATTACACCAACTTTGACTATTGTTATATTTTTTTAGTGCGAATTTTATGTACTGGAAGTTTATAATTTCTTCTGGAGATCTCCTTGAAATCTCCTTGAATTTCATATTGACTTTGGTGCAGAAAACTTGCAGTCAGGAAATTTAACGTTACGGATAATTGACGTTCTATTGGTAATTATTTTATTTTGTTTTGTTCGGTAGCTTGAACAAGGGAAAGAAATCGTACTTAATGTTGTGATATAAGTTGAATTAGTCCCCTTGATTTCTCGAGTCCTGAGTGAACAATTTTTATGCATTTAAAAACACGATCAATGAGATAATTTCTTCAATTACATCAGTTAGGCCAGGCTCAGATTTCATTTCACCTTCGCCTATCGGATCTATCCCTTGGTCGCTTGGACCGTTGGTAGGTTCAAGTTCTCTTTTCGATGTCTTCATATTTTCACTGCGGCATGGTGCTACCGTATAGCATAGTGCTCACCACACAGGTCCAGTTGACTAAGGCTTTGGTATTGGTCGTCAACAGGGCATTGTCCCACGCACTTTTGTCTGCATCAGTGATATCCCTATTGCCTTGGCTATCATGTTGTTGATGTCTTTATACAGTAGCTCATCGTTGGAGATGGAGTCAAGATAACAAAATGTGTCAACAATTTCCAGTGGTTGGCCATTCATAGTCAGGTGAGGTACAGTGCTTTTAATCTGAAATAGTAGTTTGGGCTTTCTAATATTTAAACCCACATTAAACCCAAATTATGACCAATAGACAACAGGGCTTTAAAAGAGGCATGAGTCTTGGAGGTGAAAAGCTGACTAGTGTTAACAGCTTCAAATACCTCGGAGCTATTGTCTCAGATGAGGGAACAAAACCCGAACTACTGACCCGAATAGCACAGTCCACAGCAGCCCTTTCAAACTGGAAATAACTTGGAAAGACAAGGGCTTGGCCCTCGGCACCAAAATCAGATTGATGTTTTCCCTGGTCATGGCCACATTTTTATATGCTTTCGAGTCTTGGACGCTGACTGCAGAGCTAGAGAGGAGGATCCTAGCAATGGAATTGAGATGCTACAGAAGGATCCTAGGCATCACTTTCAAAGACCGCATCACAAACCAAGAGATTAGAGACAGGGTTATTGCAGCTCCATGATGACCTGCGAACTATTGTAAAGAAACGCAAGCTTAAAATATATGGCCATATTACAAGATCCACGTGGCTCGCAAAGACCTTCCTTCAGGGAACAGTACCAGGAAAAAGAAGAAAAGTCAGAGAGAGTAAGCGATGTGACGACAACATAAAAGACCTACCATTGAGAGAGGTTTTAAACAAGGCAAAAGACAGGGAGGAATAGAGAAAGACGGTCGACAAATCTTGCCTGGTGCCCCAACGGTCCAACAGACTAAGGGATAGGTAAAGGTAAAGGTAAATATTTAAACCAAAGTTCTGGCATGCGGCAGATTGTTTGTCAACCAGGGTCTGATGCTAAGTAGCAAATTCAGCAACAATGGCTGCATACCTATTATGTATTAAAAATTATGAAATTATTATATATAATCAATTATTCAGTTATGAGTTGTAACACCAGAATATTTTCAGCCTTGATTTGATAAAAAAGGGAAGCAATTTAAAAAACTACTAACATTAAACTCCTACACTTCTTTCTGCACTAGATAAAAGTGACACATTATTTAGTAAGGCTAGATCATAATTTACTTTTTAATATTTTATTACAATTGAGGCTATCATTTCAATAGGTACCGATATATATGTAATTAATTTTGTACATTTTTCAATAATTTCTACAAAAAAAAGTTGGAAAGTATCTATTAGAAGTTTCTAGTTAAAGAATATTTCATAATAGCTATTGATATTCATCCAGATGCTCAAAAATGCAGAGTAATGAAAATTAAATATTTTCATTCCAACATAACTTAGATTCCAGCAAGTAAATGAAATCAAAACTATATATTCTTTTTTAAAATTTTATCGTCTAGCCTATAACATTCCAAAATGAAAGGATTGCAATACTTGGCATTTATCTTAAAAAGGGCATATTAAAATATTCCGACTAAATTGTTCCAACAGGCCAGTGTAGAGGAGCATCGATTGGCCAAGAGTTTCAAGAAATTTCGACTCAACTCTAAGGACAATTAGATGATTGGTATTTGTTAAGAATAAAGTCATGCCTTAAAAACATGCCCAGTGGGCATTTGTAACAGATTTTTTAGTCAGCAAATAGCTTTCAAAAGATTCATTTTACGTGTAAGTGCAAAGCTCAATTGGGGAGAGACTTTCACGTCAATTTGCAACGCAGCTTAAGTTTTCTTTTTGCTTTTGTGATAAAAAAACAACAACAACCTGTTTTGGAAAGAGTTAATAAAAAAGAAAAAAAAACCATCAACAACAATAGTACAGTACAATATCACAAAATTTAATTTAAAAAAAAAAAATCTTACACTTTCTTATGTGCTATGCAATCGTAACAATGCGTCTCTATCTGAACACAGCCGTTGACGTGAGTATTGTTTCAATATTTTCTACTTTATATTTATACCTTTTATATAGCGCTACTTTCATGCTTATAGCATGCTCAGAGCGCTTTGGTCCAATCTCATTTGTGGACCAGTAATGTCAGTAAGGGGAGGCTATACATGTGTATAGTGAACTCTCATTAGATTAACTTGAATTTGAATTAACATTTTCGTTCTTACCAGAAACAAGGCTTTAACGTTTGTACAAAGTACCAGTTGACTACTAGTAGAAATAGATTTGACGAAGACGAAGATAAATCATCTCCCCTTATCAGAACAGAAACAAAAAATTAATGACCTAGCATCATGTTAAACTTTTTCAAAACGTCCATACGTCATTACTTAAAATATGAGAATTTTTCAACAACTAGATCGCCCTTTTCGATATTGTGAACAGCTACGCAACTAGATCTCTATCAAGCTTTATTAATACCGCACACAAAAACATAATGATAGGTTAATGATTGACATATGTAAAACTCCAAGATTTCTGGTCCATTTTGGGACTTCAACCCTTCTGCTGGGTAGCTACGTGTTATCCACTTAACCAAAAATGTCACACATTTGATGAGAAAACTAATGGCTGTACGTTTAATCTACAATTGAGGTTGATAACTTCTAAATGTTCTAACTTTTGCTTTCACTACTGTATGTTGTCTCCCTTGTCTCCCTTTTCTGATCGGATTGGTAAAAAGTAAATAGGTTAAACTGTTTTGAATTTAAAAAAAAAAAAATTCTATCTCAACAAAGAAAGATCATTTTTTTTTATTTAGTATATTAACGTATCCTAGGATTTAAAAAATAAAATAGCAATTCGCCTTTTATTTTGGTACCTAATTTGTGTGTTGTTTACAAAGTTTTGTCTCCCATAGATTAACAGAAGTAGAAGTATAGGTTATTGGTTAAATCTTACATTTTATTAAATGGAGCTGATTAAAAGCAATCATTAAGTACTACAGTTACAGTATCCAAATTTTGGTGTAACATCTCCATTTCTTTACATACATATCAGGATACATTAGATATTCAATGCATCATAACTAATGGTCAGCCTTGTCCAATGAGCTCTCGGAGATTTCACGATAAAGTAAAACAATTTCAAGGACTCTAAATTGAAACTCCTAGTTGCCATCTAAACAACAACGAACTGAGCTCAAATCTTAACAATATTTCAATGCCTAGGAGTTTATATCCGTATTAAATCTCCTATATTAGCGCTAGTTATCAAACTGTCTGTTTTTAAAACAGTTTTAATCATAGTGAAAGTCTAACATATCCATTATATTGAATTTATTGTGTGCTACATACGGAAGAACTTAAAAAAAATTATTCTGCCATGCTAAAAAATACAGTTACAGTATAATATATCTTTAAAAAAAACATACGGTATTGACACTTCCTTTTATTTTGTACACCGGATACACCAAAAATCTGACTATTTTTGGCTTTTCCGCCGTAAATGAAAATGTGTAACAGAACGCTTTGTATTGTGAATGAACAGTTATATCAGCACCTTTTCCTCCTGAGATTTATTGACCATCGCTACGTTTCAACGTAATGGATATGATGCACATGATGCCTTCTCAGTAGCTTGCTGTCTCGTATCTTCCAGATTACTGCTCCGATCACTAGCAGCGACGCCATCAGGATGACCCCCGCGATGATCAGGCCCACCGCCAGGTCGGATATCCCGTTGCCTTCCGACAGAGCGTCCACCTCTTTGTAACCCTCGGCCTCGCAGAGCACAAGGCAGTTTTCCACGTTCAGCAAACCTTCCGCGCTGCTCAGGGTGACGTCCACGTAGTGCATGGTCCTCATGTTGCTGGGTGAGCAGGAGGATTTGATCTCGGCCACGCAGTTGTTGTTCAGCTCGCAGAAGTGGTTCCCCTCTTTGCAGCTGACGTTGCTGGGAGAGTCGAACATGCAAGAGGTGACTCCTTTAGTGTCTTTGGTCAACCCTCCTGACTCGTCCATTAATTCGGATGTGCCGCCTGATGGATTAATGCGTACTATTGCTTGATTTCCGCTTCCCCTACACAGTGACAAATACAGTCTGAAAAATACATATAAATGCAAAAAGAAGATTACCTTTCAGGAATCGTACATTTTGGGTTGAAACCAATATCAGTATCAAGAGAACAACTACAATCAGCCGCGATTTGTGGTCGTTGTGCTGGCCACTTAACACCTAAGTTAACCGTGGGGCACGGAAACAGATGGCCTTTACATCATCTGCCCCCCCCCCCCCATAGATCTTAAAAGGGTACTTTGCTTCACCTTTATTATTATTATTTCTGTTACATATTTTCATAACATGTATTTCTCTGACGTATTTTCCTAATATATTTCTACATGTAATCTTTAATCGAGATCTTAAGATTTTTTTTCTTTAAAGTATTAAATTAATATTCTCACAGGCTTTAATCACTGATAGTTCTACACATTTTGTTTCTTTAAACAGCTATTAAATATATATAACTAAAATATTTTTATATTATTTACAATCCATATAATTCTTCAAAGTCATATAACTCGATAAAGGAATAGCCATAAATAAATCTAGTTTCGCCAACTCTCAATACATACATCTATATTTCACAAGCAAGATGTGTATGATAAATCAAGCTGCCAAAGTAACTCTGTTAAAATAGCCGGGACAGATTTTCTAGTCGTTTTAATACGTGAGTCCGAGAGATTGGACTTTTTTGGTAGAAAATCTCTAACGCAAACAGACTTATGGCAGTTTTTTTTTTTTTTTCAAACTTTTACCACTGGCGCCTCCCAAAACAAAACAAAAAATTCGATAGTGTCCCACTTAGCTACCTATGGTGGTGGTGGTGATGGGGGGTAGAGCTGTAAGGTCCCTTATATGGCCTTTCTTTTTCATGATAAATAGGAAATAAAAGTTCCCCTTTCAGACCTTGTGGTCTGTAGGGCAGATGATGTAAATGTCATCTGATTCTGTGGCCTACGGTTAACGAGGGTGTCATGTGGCCAGCACAACGACCAACCGCCTTTACTTTTCCCCAACTAATGTCAGGTACCCATTAGAGCTGGATGGACTAAGAGGCGCCCGAAGATCCCGAAATTAAAAATCCCAGTCTTTACCAGAATTCGAGCCCCGGACCCCGCTTTATAAATAACTCCGTCATTCTTTGTCTAAGCATTCTATTAAACGACTAGCTGCACTTCAGGCTATGTAGAAACATGTCTTGTAAATATATTTATATAATAAATTATATTTAAAAAAAGAAAGAAATACGAAATGAACAATAGTATATATTAGGTTTAAAAATACATTACTATGTCTCTACGCAAAATTCATCTTTTTTTTAGATTATCGAATAATATCTTAAAACAACGAACCATATTTTAATATAGTAATAGTAGTTTACGCATCAGTAAAAAAAATAAATATTTTGTTTAGTTTTTTTGTAACTAGTAGGCCTATCTGAGGCATTTTATGTTTCTATGTGTGGAATATCTCCTTAACAACTTCTATTGTGATTAGAGGATAATCCTTGATACACAGCTGCGGTCACAAGTATAGTAAACCGGTAACCAACTACAATGAGAAAATTAAAATAAGCAGAAAAATTTTGCTTAGTTTGCCTGTTGAAATGTCCACTGTTAACAGTAACAAGTTCAAAGAAATGCATAGTATATATATATATATATAATACAAATTAAAGGCCAAATGATCTACAAGATAGACCAGTACAAACGTGCCATTACCCACAGGCCTTTCAGTCTCGACGTGACGTTTGGTTCTAAAGGTCATTAGAGGAGACGATTAGGCCAATCGGGAAGCAAAAAACAAACACGTGATAGGGAGCCAAAGTACCAAATCCATTGCATTGACGGGGATGGAAGAACATCCCAAGAAACATGTCTCTGTTCACACACCATTCCTCAATGGGCCGTTTTTATAGCGGACAACAATAAGGATGATGTGGAACAGATAAGGAATTGGGAACAGATTCCCAAGTATGTTTGACCTTTGGCCCTGCGTATAGTCCCAGCGTCTGTGATTACGAGCCATCGGTAATGGTGGTGTAATCATTTACATCTGCTTGTATCTTTCGCAGACGGAACATTTTATCAGAAAAGCAGATAGAGGTTAGGTTCCAAGAGTCTTAGACTCAACCCTTAGGATAATTCTAAATAAAAAGAAACTTTAAACTAGGTTTAAAACAACAACAAAGAAATACTGACCTAAGGAAAGATATACCTCAAAGAGGGACTTACACGAGTATATAGAAGTAATTACATATTCCCTTAAGAAAAAGATCTGTCCCAAAAAGAGACTCACTCATATCTCAAAGAAAGACTTGCAAACGCCCTGAAAAAAAAGTTATATGCCCCAAAGAGGATTCATATATGCAAAGAGGATTCATATATGCCCCAAAGAGGAACTTATATATACCGCAAATAATTAGTTGCACACGACACAAACCAATCTTTTACATATGCCCCAAAGAATTAGTTGCACACGACACAAACTAATCTTTTAAATTTGCCTCAAATAATTAGTTGCACACGACACAAACCAATCACTTACATATGCTCGAAAGTATGTAACATGCCCTAAAGAAGAACTCATTAAAAGCCCCAAAGAATTTGTTGCGTAAACAAAAACTTACATATGTCCTTCCGCGTCCCTTAACTTAGTGTCCAGATAGTCCTTAGTGTTCTCTTTGACAATGCGTATGGTCAGGTCCTGACTTGACTGGCCATGCACTATAGCTATCAGGCCAAGTATTGCAGATAGAACGAAGAGCAGCACTGCTGCCATCTTGGATGTGTTTGGACACACTGCAAAGATATAATACAAATTTATTACGTTAAAACTGACGTGGAACAATTGTGTTAATAAAGTATTTTCATACCTAGGCAGATTCATGAAGAGCAAGCTTTTTTGGTGTATCCGGTTTACAGAATACGGAAATAATAGTGATAAGCGAGGTACTTTAATAAATCTTATAATTTACTTTTACCTTGACCTTTACCTATCCCTTAGTCTATTGGACCGTTGGGGCACCATGCAAGATTCGTCGACAGTCTTTCTCCTGTCCTCTGTCTTTTGCCTTATTTAGAATCTCTTTCAATGGCAGGCCCGTCGATTCCCATCGCTTTCTCTGTCTGCCTCTTTTTCTTTTTTCCTGGTACTGTTCCCCGAAGATCTTGTAATATGACCATAGACTTTTAACTTGCGCTTTTTTTTTACGATAGTTAGCAGGTCATCGTGGTGTCCGATCGCTGCAGTGACCCTGTCTCTGATATCTTGGGTTGTGATGCGGTCTTTAAATGTGATACCTAGGATCCGTCTGGAGGATCCTTATAATTTATGTGCAATTAATAGGTACCCTTTACAACTGGGAGGCGCCCTAAAGATCACGAAATTCAATTCCCAGTCTTCATCAGGATTCGAAGCCGGGACTCCTGTTCGGAAGCTAGGCGCTTTGCCACTCAACCACCGCGCCTCCTTTTTTGCTTGTAGCACAAGGTAATCTTTTTAGAATAGCGTCCATAACTTCTTTGAGACTTTTATCTAAATAATTCACAATTCGAATTTTCCCCCAATCTTTCTCTATAGAATTTCTGAATTTGTTTCTTAGGTTCCCTAAGCCATTTGATCGTCACCTCATTTCTTCACATCGCTTCTCTGTCTTGTTATCCCGTACATATTTTTTTTATTAATCGATGATTGTACATTGTACTATCATTAATTTACAGCGGGAAAATTTCCAATTCTAAAATTATGTACCCTATACAGTATGTATTCTAATTAATTGCATATACGCATATTGCCCACTTTAAGAAGAAAAGGATATGAGTAAAACATTAGTGTGTACAGGGTAGGTAATTAACAATATTTACTAGTTAAATTTTCTCTTTTTTTGTGAGGAGTTCACTGACCCTGATTATTTCATTAAAAAAATACAATTATTAAAGTTTATATTTAAAAAAACAACCCCACCAACGAATGGGTTATGTGATGTCATGAAATAAACTGGGCATAAATGACACTTAATTAGCCAACAAAAGATTATCTCCCCTCACGTAATGACTTAACAAAATACAAATATAGAATACTTTATATAAAAGTATCTTATTGAAATGTTATAGTAACCAGCATATACACAGTATATTAGTAAATGTCCCTAAACAATTGATACTGGTTGTAGGTGTCCATCTAAAAAAGACTGTATAAGTTTGGAATGATCAAAAAAAGGCATGGCTCCCCCCCCCCCCCAACTAGAGGAACAGAACCTATTAGATGTATGTAAACAAATTATGAACCAACTTGTTTGATTCATATTAAACTTACATATTGTGAATTATACGAAAATGACACGTCAACGAATCCTACATAGTATATCTCAAAAGCACTACATTTCTACTCGGCTGCAGTAAAATGTAATGAATATTTCAAACCTAGAATGAAGTTCAACACTCTGTAGCGTCTGTCATGCTTCACTGCGTCAATGTAGTGTCTACAATCTCTTGTATAAGTTGGTAGAGGTTGTACAAAAAAGAGGGGAGAGGGTGGAGCATTGCGTCTCGAAACTGGTAGTAGGTTAACCACAGAATGAAGAACTGGATAAAGCCAATACTGTTTAAAAAAAAATCTAGTCTTATCTCTGTTTAGTTATTTTTCAATTCATTGCTTAGGCTAACCTTTCTTTCCTTTTGTTTGCCTATCTGATCCGACCTTTTATTTAAACTTCCATACGGATACCAAGTGCCAATGTCACTTAAAACAAGCAGTTCTCAACCCGGGGTGTCACGTTTCAAGAAGTGGAGGTTCGCCAAGGCCTTAACCTTATCTTTAAAAGAACAATTATTTTATTAAAGTTTCTATTGCGTTCCTTTCATGTCAACAAAAGGTCTAATTGACTTCCATAATATACAACAACATCTTCTGACTTCTATAACATACAACAACATCTTCTTATATCCATAACTTGCAACATCTTATGACTTCCATAACAACGACAAGACCTTCTGACTTCCATAACAACGACATGACCTTCTGACTTCCATAACAATGACATGACCTTCTGACGTCCATAACTTCCATAACACCGACACAAACTTCTGACTTCCATAACAACAACAAGACCGTCTGACTTCTATAGAATTACCCATCACCACCTTCACCTATCTCCTATTGAATAGGGCCAATTCTTGAGGTTGGTTTGTGTCACGACCCATGATCTGTCGTGTATCTTTCTCCCTTCCTATCTCTCTCTCACTTTTCAGGATTAGGATCTCTTCCATATTTAGTTCTAGCAACGAGAGCCCTTCAATTCATTAACACAACAGGAAAATGTTTTTGACCTGGAAATTTATCTAGAATAATTTGGTAGTTGCGGAGGACATTAAAGAGTTACTTCCTTTGTTTGGGACGTTTTTTTTACACAGTTTGTTTTGTGATTTTGTTTATAACATCACTGCTCCAACATTTTGTGGCTTAGGGACGCATACAATATTGACATAAGTGTCAAGAGCCCAATCACCGCAAACAAATCGTTGAACTCTGATCCATTTCGGCTTAATTATGGACACAGGGAAGAGGTTTCGACTGACCGCATAGCAACGCTTCACTTGCAGGATATGACAAGAACGCCTACGTTTGTGCACCATTAATGTATTTGTTTTCCAAATTTTGTGTTTTGAAATTGGATGAATACATAAAGTAATTCCCATTGTACTGAAGCTGAACTTCTTTCTCATTGGTTTAATACAGAAACAGATGATTTTACTATTTTACATGGTCTGGAAAATTGTCTTTTATATTTATCTCATTTGTTTTTATCGTGGCAAAATTAGAGTTTAAATGGGTGCGATGATGTAAAAAAAAAGTTAAGAACCACTCACATGGCCCCCCCCCCCCAAAAAAAAAGCGTTAGAAAAGTTGCTTTTTTTATCTTCCTGGCGTGTAATTTTTGTTCTTTTTTTTACGAGCCAAAGGAATGTCTTCCAGGATCTTGTTTTCTTTGTGTTCAGACCGCGTGAAGATCAAGTCTTAGGTAATCCCTTATTGCAGAAACAACTGCACTGACACATATCTTCACAGGAATAGCTGTAGCGTGACAGTTTTAGACTGTTGACTATCAAGTCATTTCAAAAGACTTGGATTGTAATTGAGGGGAAGTAAAATTTAAAAAAATGCACTATTTTCTGTGACAGGAAAGCTACGCATTTTAGCTTTGACTGTATCTACTGTAAAATGTTGAATAATGGCGATAACAACACCAACTTTCTTAATTAAATGAAAGATACTCTATAGAGATTAAGGATTGAATTAATTAACAATTTATATTAACATTGGTGATCTATGCCCCATACTGGACTACAGGCAGAGATAAGATTAAAATAACAACTCTTTCCTCCTGTATCGCTCCCTGCCTTAGAAACGTGAACAGTATATAGGAGATATGCAAAAAAAAATGCCCCACAAAAACAACAAACTTAACCTCTTTCACGTGATCTATCTCAGAAAAAGACTGAATTTTAAATGGCCAGACAAAATACATTATACTGAAGTCCTTCGATGAAAGGGCATGTAAAGCATCCCCAAAATCCTGATGTGATCTCAGCCTGGGATTGGCAGGCCGCGTCTGCAGAATGGAAGACTCCCGTTTCCCTAAACGACTTCTGTATGGTCAATTAAAGGAAGGGAAGCGCTCACAAGGTGGACAAAGAAAACGCTTCCGGGACACCCTCAAAGCCTTCAGCATTGACCCAGCCACATGGGAGAGGGAAGCACTTGATAGAGCATCATGGCGTCGTTCTGTGAAAAATGGCCGACAAATTACAGAGGACAAGAGAACAGCGCTGGCAGGAGAAAAGCGTCAGAGAAAATAAAGCATGGCCAATGACACTAGCTCCAGCTGGAATTACCTGCCCAGTGTGCAGGGGCAAGTATGGCGAGAGTTAATGTGTTATTTCTTTGCTACTAATGTTATATGAAAGAGTTTTGTCTTTTTTTTTATATCCCCAGGAGGCGCGGTGGTTGAGCGGTAAAGCGCTTGGGTTCTGAATCGGGGGTCCCGGGTTCGAATCCTGGGATTTTTATTTCGAGATCCTTGGGCGCTTCTGAGTCCACCCAGCTCTAATGGGTACCTGACATTAGTTGGGGAAAAGTAAAGGCGGTTAGTCGTTGTGCTGGCCACATGACACCCTCGTTAACCGTAGGCCACAGAATCAGATGACCTTTACATCATCTGCCCTATAGACCACATGTTCTGAAAGGGGAACTTTTAGGTATGAATGTTTTAGTTTCCCTTGTATGAGACAGACAAATAAATAAGTCAGTTGTTATCATAAAGTATAAGAGAACGGCTGTTTGTTTGCTATTACGTAGCGTTTCTTATATCGCATATAATACCTTTATAATAAACTTGTAATTTCATGAAGGATAAAGTTGTTTTAGAAATATTTTTTTTATCAATAAGTGTTTACTATCAATCCACAGTAATCGTTCATAAGTAATCCATAGTGAGCCACGAAAGAAACCTGACACAGCTGAACGTTCCGGGCTTACATAGGTCTCACCAGCCAGATGAGGAGGCACAAAACCCCAGTGCAAAGCCCTCAGCCCCTCCCCCCCTGGATGACAAAAGTGGTCATCATCGAACCCCTATGGACGAACTATATGTGTGGGGCATATACATTACAAACGTGCTTCAAAATGGTCGCCGTTGTCGCAAAGATGTAACAAACATGGTGCATACAAACAGCTGTAGCTTCATACGTTTCTGACACTTTCTGATAGGAGCGCCCAGGTAAGGCTCTCTCTCTCTCTTTCTCATCTCCCCTTAGTGACGCCACTGAATAGATAGTTGTTTTTTTTTTTTTTAATCTGTAATAGGAGTAGAAGAAGAGTTTTAATATGAAATCGTCGCTCGAGGTCCAAAATCCGCTGACCATAGAAATAATAGTATTTTTTTTTTAAATTCCAGTAGACCTGTATATATGTTGAGGACCACAAACCACAGTTTACTTTATGTATACACAATCTCTGGGAAGAAGTCAGATTCACTATCACTCCAATGGTCTCCGTAAAACCTTTCAGGCATTTAGCCTTCCGTCTCTAACTCTAGACGTTCCTGAAGCATTTATCAAAACCGCCCTTGACCTTGTCAAGAGCCTTAATCATTCTTTGCGGAAACAAAAACATTTCAATAAAAACACTGAAAGCCTTAAAACCAGAGGTGTATTTCATTTCATTTCAAGTAAGGTATTTTTTTTGGTACGTAGATCAATTATAAATGCAAAAGATGTTCATCATTCTTTGTCATTGTGTTGAGATCGTATTCACTTGTTTATATGAAACTTTATTATGGGATACGCGTAGGACGTAATCATCTTCTCTTTTGAAATAACGACTGTATTTTATGTATTTTACAAGATAAGATGTTTGTGTAAAGCTGTGAGAATTGTGTAGTGATTTGTTGTCGTAACATTATTGTCACTGAAAGCGTCATTCAAGCATATTTATACAGTGTATTAACAGTGGCGTAGCTAGGGTGGGGGAGGAGAGGGGATGAATTTGAAAATCCTTTCCGGCCCCACTTGAAGGAAGCTCCCAAATGAGTATTTTTTACATTAAATATTAAGTATTACGCAAAATGCAGGGGCCCCAACGAGATCAAGCCCCCAGGACACCCAAATGATGGAAAATATCTAGCTACGCCCCTGTGTATTAAGTTTCTTTTGGCAGCGTGTCAGCCGAGTGGTAAATCTAAGGCCTTTAGAATCTGTTACGTGCGCATCAAGGTGTGAATGTGGAATGGTGCGGATGCGTGTTGAAAAGAGGGAGACGGGGAATTTAACATGGAAGAATATAAACTAAATAGTGTGTATAGCGTTAGTTATTAAATTAAGATTAAATTATTTTAAACTATGATGTTGAAGTTTGTTGTTACTGATCTTTTGGAAGAGTCTCATGACGTAACAACACGTAACAGAATCGAATCTTTGAGAAAGAGATTTTGAATTCGTGCATTTTAGGTCGCCCATGAGTCTACGAAACTGTAATGGATACCTTACATGAGTCTACGAGACTCTAATGGATACCTGATATGAGTCTACGAGACTTTAATGGATACATGACAAAAGTATACAAAACTCTAATGGATACCTGACATAAGTCTACGAGACTCTAATGGATATCTGATATGAGTCTACGAGACTCTAATGGATACCTGATATGAGTCAACAAAACTATAATGGATACCTGACATAAGTCTACAAAACTCTTATGGATACCTGATATGAGTCTACGAAACTCTAATGGATACCTGTGTTAAGCTCTGGACACTACACTTAATAAACAACACCAACGCTCTAGTACCAGATTCATGAGTGAATTTATTTACACACTTTGTAAACACACATGACACATAACATTCCAACATTCACTCCCTTAGTCACGGGGAATCATTCAAGCTACTCATATAAACAATGTCAACATTCATAACAATTTCTCTTTTTTCTTTTTCTCACTCATTCTTACTTTCAACTATAAAGGCAAAAATCCAGAATCAGAAAGAAATGTAGGAAAATCAACCGAAATCAACAAGTACATATTATATGAACAAGTATTTATACGTGACAAGAGTAGAATGTCAAATAACTCAAAAATCAAACAAAGTAAACAATCTGTTTTAGTCACGTGTTTGTTTTTTTTGTTTTTTTTTAACATACTATTCGAACTACAAGACAAGTATGGTAAATAACAAAATGAAATTGTAGGCATATTCACATAACTAGGAAAGATGATATATTCAAACAAAAAATATGGCAGGGTCATAGGTATGTTTACATTACTAGAAATAGAAATAGTGTGAATAGAGAAAAAAAAATACCAGTGCTGCTTACATATACTCATCCGGGAGTCTTCCTTCTTGCAGTATGGTCAGAAGTAGAAGTCCCGATGCGCCTCGTTTGGTCATCACATTAGCTAGTTGCGCTCTCCCAGGACACCAGCGAATTTCAATTCTTTCAGTCCTGTGCATCTCATTGATGGAAGCAATGTCAATACGCAGCCTTTTGTCTTCCACTAGCTTGGTGGTCTGCAGCGCTTCAATGACACTTTTGTTGTCAATGAAAACTGTGATAGGCAAAGACTGTTTCTCAATACCACAGAGTTCTTCTATTACAGTTCTGTAAAAGATGGCAGACTCTAGGCCTTCTTGCAAGCCTAATGCCTCAGCAGCTATGGTAGATCTCACTACCCTTTTGATCTTTGAGGCTCGCCAAAAAATTGGACAGCAATGCCCGTCTTTGTCTTTAATCCATACAATATGGGCACTTGTACTTCCTGTACCACCACTAAGATTACCCAAGGCGGCATCGCAGAACAGAAGCAGCTCCCAGTCGTCTTCGGGTTTTTCATTTAGACCTCTATACAATTGTATGGGTCTTAAGTCTTTTAGCTTTCCGATGACTTTTATTGCTCGCATTAGGTCTGTAACCACAGCTTTGTTTAACTTTGTGCTAAGATCAACTAACTCAAATGCCATATCAGGTCTGGAGCCTTGAACGACCCAATTTAACTTGCCAATGAGTTTTCTATACAAAGACTGTTCTGTATCATTCAACTGCAAATCCTTTTGCAAACATCTTGCTGGGTCTAACTTTGGGCGATCAAGTTTTTCGATGTACGCTGTGTGGTCCAGGATGATCCCATCTGTGACTTGTCTGATGTCGAATCCAATGTAATAAAAATTTCGCTCTTCTATCTTTCCTGCCACAAATCGGTGACGCAATTCACACATAGTCTTCTCAAAAACATCATTGCCAGCATGAAGAAAATCGTCGACGTGGCAACAAATGATGCCACATACAACTCCATCAGTCATTAATGTGAACAGTGCTGGATCAAGGCTTGACTGTTTGCAACCAAGTTCAATAAGCTCTTCTTTGACGCTTAAATAAAACTGTCTTGCACCATCCTTGAGTCCATATAGCCCATACTTCAGTTTCCAAATAACTTTACTTGGAGTATTGCTCTCTTTTGGAGGTATAATATGTACATCTCTATTCAGGGGTTTTCCTTGTAAGAATGCAGATTTGATGTCTGTTGTTTTAATCTGTCACTGTCTACTACCCACTATTGACAAGAAAATTCTCACGGAGCCTTTGGCAACAGTTGGACTATCTTTTGGTATTAAGTCTTGCTCTTCAAATCCTCTTACAACAAGACGTGCTTTTGGTGAACCATTTTTCATTGTTATAACCCAACGTGTAGAAATAGCATTTTGTCCACAGTCTTCAACCTCTTCATATGTTTCAAACTGTTTTAATTTCAATAACTCCAATTGTTTGGCTTCATCTATCTCCTTGCTTGATTCAACCATTGATAAGCATACATTGTCGCTATTGCCTCCCCTTGAATATTTCCACTCAATTCGTTCAAGGTCAACACTTTTTCTTTCTTTGTCCACATTATTTTCTATGTTATACCAATACTTATACTTTCCTGTGGCTTTGCCTGCTCTTCCGAGAATGGTAGCTTTTGACCATTGTTCTGATTCGTCCATTCTGTATTCTATTTGTTCATTTGGCTTCAAACAAGTTACAGAATGAATGTCTGTCTTTGTGTTACTTTCATCTCTAATAAGTTCACCATCTCCATCAAATATTTCGCTTACACCACTCTTGACGCCGTCATGAATCGTTTTTGTGTTCTCCTTATTATCTTCTGTACTCTCTTCCTCCTCCACGCTCGCTTTATAAAGTCTGTTTGGTGCCACTCTGACAAATACACCGCCATGTCTCACAAAAACAACTTTTCCATCTTGAAATACCACCTTTCCGGGTCCTAACCATCTCTCTTTGCCTTCACGCTTGTAAAACACTTTGTCACCATTTTGAAACACCTGCTCTGATGCTCGAACTTTAGAACGCAGGGCTCGTCTTATTCTTTCACTTGACTCTGATTGAATGTAAGCTTTACGTGCCTCGTGGAGAGCGGTCAGGTGCTTATGGAAGACTTCACTTGTTGTGCTGCCCTCTAAAGCTGGTAATTTTGCCTGCAGAATGTTAGGTAAATTAGGGTTTCTCCCAAACACAAGCTGATGGCTACTATAACCATTTCTCATTTGCAAAGAGTTTTTAGCCATATTAGCCCAGAATAAGAGAGTTTCAAGATCTACATCTGAATTTTCAGCCTCAAGTTTCATTAGCATGTGATCGGTAATAGCGTGGACTCGTTCACACAAGCCATTCTGATATGAACTGAAAGCTGCAGTTGTACCAACTTGAATGTTCAGGATTGATGCTACTTCTCGAAGCTCATCAGAATTGAACTCGCCGCCATTATCCGTCATCAACGCCTTCATCACTCCAAATATTCCTACCTGTCAGGTTTCGGATTTATTTGGGTTGTTAACTAGCTGTATACTATTAAGGTCCCGGGGTCAACCTGACAAGAACATCACTCACACACAGTCGTACATACAGTAACCAACTAGGTGAATAGTTTAAATAACAACAAAATAAATGAATTTAATTGTGTGAAACTGATATATGTGTATGTACAATGAGGATGATAAAATAGACAATATATATATTGGATATATATATATAATAAGTATATATAAAGATATTATTCACTAATTAATTTAAGCACCTTTGCTTTTGTCCCCCTAGTTACATAGTCCACCAGACTCTGACCGACTGGCATCACAAAAACTGCCAACCTCGGTAATAGTAAAGTTAGACCTCAGATGATCGCCAATTTGACAATGACACTGAAAAAAACTGAGACGGCCAGCGATGCCCACAACTCCAACACTGGCACCCTATAAACGAAATAAACAATACTCTCAACTTCTACACTAAAAAATAGAAATAGTGACAACCTCATACAACATACAATAATAGATATCACAAACGAATAACTCACCCTAAACAGGGGTCTCAAAAATCCTACTGAATAATAAGTCCGAGAAACTAGTACAGACAAAGAACGTTTTACGGGCCAACACACCGTCCATTTCAACCAAAGAGGGTGAACTGCCTCATGACAAAAAAATGACCAATAGATGTCACCGGACTTTGTGACGTAGCAAAACAATTCAAAACAAAAAAATACAAGACACTCTCGCCCCGTACAAGTACTACGACTAGAGAAAATAAAAAAAAGAAAACAGTTAGGAGAAAGAAAAAGACACTTGTCTATACTACGCGACATCCCCCCTCCTCGACGAACTGGAAATTTTGAAAGAAATTCCAGTAATCAAAAATAAAAAAAACTTTGTAGAAAGAACAAGGAAGAACAAAAAGATTATAAGTGCATCTATGTCTCATCTATGTCACATTTCGAAATGCAAAAATGAAAGAACAAAAAATGATGGGGAGTCACCCAATAGTGAACCAAGGAGATACAATACACGTCACGATAAAAATCCTTATAACAATGAAAAGTTGGTTGACTTTTAAGGTGACCCATATCAACTTGGGCCAAGAACCAAGTATTTACAAATACAACATTAATATAATATACCAAATAATAATCATGGTAAAAAAAAATATACATTATATTCTTGAAATTCGAATCATTTGCATAATATAAAACACAAGTTCAAATGTTATAATACATAGAAACATAATATAAATGGCGGATGAAAGTCTATATCAATCTTGAACAAAGATCAGCCAGCAGATTGTTCTCTCCCTTTACGTGGGCAACGTCAAAGGAGTAGTCTTGTAGCATCAATGCCCATCTTGTGATGCGTGCGTTTGTAAAGTTTGTGCTCCTTAGATACGATAAGGCCTTGTGATCAGTCAGCAGGTGAAATCTTTTACCTGCTAAATACCTGTCCAGTTTCTTAACAGAATATACTATGGCTAATCCTTCCCGTTCAATAATAGAGTACTTCTGCTCCCGAGGCAACAACTTACGGCTTACGTACTTTATGGGATGTAACACACCTTTGATACACTGACAGAGAATACCAGAAATTCCTTTATCTGAAGCATCGGTCTGAAGAAAAAAAGACAGAGAAGGGTCAGGTAAACGAAGAATAGGATACTTACTCAGACAAGTCTGCACTCTATTCAATGCCTCCGCACACTCATAGTTCCAGTCCACTCTTATAGACTTGCCCCGACGTAGTAACTCTGTAAAGGGGAATACTAAATCCGCGTAACTCGGAATAAATTTGTTGTAATAATTTATCAGACCAATCAAACTACGTATTTCTTTCTTTGTAGTGGGTGTTTTAAATTCCATGATCTTTTTTACATTGCTAGGATCAGGTTTGATAACTCCCTGTCCCACATTATGACCCAGAAATTTAACACTAGTGTAGCCAACCTCAAGTTTATCTGGTTTTAGTGTAAATCCGTTCTCTCTTAGAGCGCAAAAAACATTTCTGACACTTTTCAAGTGTGATTCCCAGTCTTCACTGAAAATACAAATGTCGTCGAAGTAGAACAATACATTTTCTACTCCCCTTAGCATACTCTTAACAACCTTATTAAAATGACTTGGAGCACCGCTCAACCCAAAGGGTAAGTAGTGGAACATATAATGCTCCCCAAGGACTCTAAACGCTGTAAAAGGTTTGCTCGTTTCACTGATCGGAATTTGCCAGTAACCCTTTGTTAGGTCCACCAATGTAAAGTACTTGGCTTTATACAGCATGTTAAACAAATCTTCTTGTTCAGGAATTACCTCAGCAGGTATTTCAGTAATATTATTTAATTTTCTAAAATCTATACAAGGGCGGAGTGTGCCATCTTTCTTCTTGATTATAACAACTGGCGCCTCATAAGGGGAGTCCGTTGGCCCTATAATTCCCAATTCTAACATGTTGTCGATTTCTTGCTTCACTTTCTCTTTCATATGAATGGGCACCGCATATGGTTTCAGAGCTATAGGCTTCTTATCAATCAATTTAATTTTAAACTTTTCGACAGTGGCCCTGCCAGGAACATTGGATATAATGTTTCTATACTCTGTTAAAATTTCATTTACTTGCATCTTTTGCATATGGTTCAAATTGGAGTTAATTTTGACCTGTGTGAAGACATCCTCGTGAATCTTCTCTTTCTGCGTACTTTCTAGCGTTGGAATGTTAGGTAACATATCATCATTATATTCATCCTGCTCAGCAAGGTCTTCCTCCCCTACAACTGAAACCATATTAGCTGACAAAAGTTCATTTCTATTTTCATCTGCAACAATTAGGTTATCTCCCTTCTTTACCCTACAATGGTATTTCATAAGTCTGTTTATATGATATATCTTTGTCTTATTCTCTTTCTGGATAACATAATTAAATTTTGAAATCTTGTTTAGAACCTTATACAGGCCCTGCCAAAACACGGACAGCTTACTGTCTCTGTGTGGTTTGAGGACTAAAACACAGTCCCCCACATTTATATCACGCCGATGAGTATTTGTCATAGTGTTTCTTGTAATTATTTCTGTTTGCCTTACTGTTGAAATTAGCCTTAGCAGTCACCTCAGATAATCTGGTCTTCAAATCCAGTAAATAACTGAACACATTCTTGTACCCATTCTCCTCTTCTTTATTTATGAATACTTGCTTTAAGATAGCCAAAGGGCCCCTCATTTGTCTTCCGTAGACAAGCTCAAATGGTGATACACCCGTTGTTTCGTTAGGAACCTCTCGGTAGGCGAACAGTGCTGCATTGACTTTCCGGTCCCAATCACAAGGGCTATCCTGACACACTTTCCTTAGAAAGGATTTTAAAGAAGAATTAAGTCGTTCAACCATCCCATTAGAGCTCGGGTGGTAAATGGTAGAATGCACTGGTTTGACAGAGAAAAAATTACAGACCTGATTGTACAATTCCGAAGTAAACTGTGGGCCTTGATCACTTAAAATTTCAGTCGGTAACCCAATTCTACAAAAAATACTAGTTAGTGCTTCGATAACTGTTTCTGTGTTTATATTTTTTAAGAGGTATTGCTTCTGGCCATCTCTTTCCTTCCATCTTTCGTGCTCCTCGCGTTTGGCCTTCTCATCACGTTCAAATCTCGCTTGTTCCTCTACCTTCGCTTCTTCCCTATCTCTATCATATTCATCTTTGCGTTCCTTCACATATTTCTCTAACCTTTCCCCTTCGTAGCCCATAGCACGGCCATCACTAATAAACTGTGACCTTACCGTTAACCTGGTTTCCATGGTCTAAGTGCCTTACTGTGTTCAGCTAAATCAACTAATACTATTATTATTATTAATATGATATACTATAATATACAGACATAAGATGTAAACTACAACTTAGAGTGTGTCGTATAGCAAAGAAAGAGAAAACCTATCTGAGCAGTATCCAACGTCGGAGAGAAGACGCCTCACTCCAGGCCGATGCGTAGAAAGATAGCTGCTACACAGTCTTCCAACACAACAATACAGGAAGGATGGCCTCTAACACCGGTATCAACGGTCAATCCCCACACACTTGTCTGTTGTCGGGAGCGAGAAGACACTCGTCACTCGGTCATAAGTGAAGCACAAAATTACATGAAAGATAAAAATTAGATAAATGAATATAAATCACAATATCAACACCTAGAGTCATATGATGAGTTCAAAATCATAAATGATGAATTTAGCATTGGTACAATCCTCAATATCAACAATCAACACATATACTAATATAGTGGTGAATTCGAATAACAATGTTTCAAAACAATTGTGAGAAGTACACAAACAATTTTTTTTTTTTCTTCAGCAATTTGTACCCAGAAACATCAAATATAAATGAAATAAAGGGGTATTAGGCAGTATATATATTTTTTTGTATTATTTTATAAGATAACAAGACGAGATCAGAAATTAATCTATGACCTAGTAGTCACAGCCGGACTCCGAGCCCCCATTTGTCAGGTTTCGGATTTATTTGGGTTGTTAACTAGCTGTATACTATTAAGGTCCCGGGGTCAACCTGACAAGAACATCACTCACACACAGTCGTACATACAGTAACCAACTAGGTGAATAGTTTAAATAACAACAAAATAAATGAATTTAATTGTGTGAAACTGATATATGTGTATGTACAATGAGGATGATAAAATAGACAATATATATATTGGATATATATATATAATAAGTATATATAAAGATATTATTCACTAATTAATTTAAGCACCTTTGCTTTTGTCCCCCTAGTTACATAGTCCACCAGACTCTGACCGACTGGCATCACAAAAACTGCCAACCTCGGTAATAGTAAAGTTAGACCTCAGATGATCGCCAATTTGACAATGACACTGAAAAAAACTGAGACGGCCAGCGATGCCCACAACTCCAACACTGGCACCCTATAAACGAAATAAACAATACTCTCAACTTCTACACTAAAAAATAGAAATAGTGACAACCTCATACAACATACAATAATAGATATCACAAACGAATAACTCACCCTAAACAGGGGTCTCAAAAATCCTACTGAATAATAAGTCCGAGAAACTAGTACAGACAAAGAACGTTTTACGGGCCAACACACCGTCCGTTTCAACCAAAGAGGGTGAACTGCCTCATGACAAAAAAATGACCAATAGATGTCACCGGACTTTGTGACGTAGCAAAACAATTCAAAACAAAAAAATACAAGACACTCTCGCCCCGTACAAGTACTACGACTAGAGAAAATAAAAAAAAGAAAACAGTTAGGAGAAAGAAAAAGACACTTGTCTATACTACGCGACACTACCCAGTTTGTCATCAAGGCATCAATGACATTAGACGTTTTTTTCCGGTTGATTAGTACAGAAACACTGTACCTTGACCACATATCAACCATGTGCAGTATCCATTGACCTTTGTATTGTTTGAGATCCATTGCAACTTTTTCATTAAAGTCTCTGGCCATAGGGCAGGCCACTACAGGTCTAGATGGTGTCTTGGCAAATACTTTGCATACTTCACAGCTTCTTTCTATATCTGTTAATTCCTCTTCAAAACCCTCATACCAACTGTTAGCGTCTTGAAGTAAAGCCTTAAGTCTATCCTTTGGAGGGTGTGCGAACTGCCTGTGTAGTTTTCTAATTGTTGCCTTGCGTTTTTCAGAGGATTCGTCGAATGCTTTTACTGTGTTGACCTCTTCTATTTGAATCATTTCTGTCTTGTCAATTGGAATGCAATAATGGCCAGAAGATGTTAAGTTTAAAGCAACCTCTTTTCCAAATATAACAGCTGTATCATTTTCCAGATCCATTTTTACTCCTGCTGTTTTCATAGCAGATCTGGAAAGTAACAATGGTATGTCTGTTTCTACAGCATCAGTCAGAAGTTTAACATTCTTTCCAGCCACTGTGACAGGTAACTCATATTCACCTTTTGATTTTATTATTGTTCCACCACCAAACTTAAACATTCTGTGACCTTCTCTTAACTTCACTTTGTTTCGGTCCTCTTCATCTAAAGAGCTCAAAAATGCCTCCAACCATATCATTCCACACACTGTACTACTGCATGCGCTGTCCAATACGGCACAGTTAAAAGCTTCGACCCCTAATTGGGAAGTTTCATCTTTGTGATTTCCTGTGAACAATCAGGCTTCTTCTTCCTGGTCAACGATATTGACCCTCTTAGACATGTTTTCCCAACTGTCGGGGCACTTGGGCAAAAGATGTCTGTATGATCCACATGATTTACATGTTAAGACATTTCCGTCGGGACCAACTGGGTTTATATTTTTCGAACTTCGTTGAACTTTTGGGAATCCAAAACCTCGGGTGCCGCCCCTTCCTTGTCCTCCACCTCTTACTTGATGTCCGACTTTAGGCTTATAATTACATTTTGTCTGATCTTCTAGTTTTCCAAAGCTACTGAAGTTTTCACGTCTTTGGTATCCCGCTGCCCATAAAGCTTCTTCATTTTCAGCCAAAAACGTTGGCTCAAGTTTGATACATGCCTCTTGGTCCTTCAGTTTACTTTCTTCTCCCTTAAACTTTTTCAGAGATGACTTAGCTTCTTCGTACAAGGTGTCACGATTGGCGTAATTCATTCCAGTCAAAACAAGCATCTTTTCGTTTCGAGTTATTCTTGCCTTCCTTAGTAGCTTGAAGGCCAGAATCTCAGGTAACAGCTTCATCTTTTTCTTCTCTATTCTTCTATATTTTGTATCAAATTCTGCTATGAAATCCTGTATGGACTGGTTTTCCCCCTGTTTAAGATCTTCAAACTCGTCAAATTTGTGAATGCTGTCTGCCAGGTCATCTTTGGCCAAGTTCTTGTCAAGAAACTGCAAAAGTCTCTCAAAGCCTTCCCGACACTTAAGCTCTGATAGGTCTAATTGTTCGAACACTTTCTCTCTGATCCCTGATTCACTGTTTTGTGGTAGTGAAAGGGCAATGGCTATAGCTCTTTTCTCTTCTTTCAGGTCAGTTATTTCATTCCATGCGAGTAACTCTTGTTTATACAACTCGTATGGCTTTTCTTTAATAAATGATGGAATTTCTATCCTAGTAGCCATTAGGATCAACTAAGTAAATATGTTTACTTACGCTCTGCTACCACTTGTTAAGCTCTGGACACTACACTTAATAAACAACACCAACGCTCTAGTACCAGATTCATGAGTGAATTTATTTACACACTTTGTAAACACACATGACACATAACATTCCAACATTCACTCCCTTAGTCACGGGGAATCATTCAAGCTACTCATATAAACAATGTCAACATTGTCTACGAAACTCTAATGGATACCTGATATGAGTCTACGAAACTGTAATGGATACCTGATATGAGTCTAAGATCTAATGGATACCTGATATGAGTCTACGAAACTGTAATGGATACCTGACATGAGTATATGAGACTCTAATGGATACCTGACATAAGTCTACAAAACTCTAATGGATACCTGGTATGAGTCTACGAAACTCTAATGGATACCTGACATGAGTCTACGATCTAATGGATACCTGATATGAGTCTACGAAACTGTAATGGATACCTGACATGAGTATACGAGACTCTAATGGATACCTGACATAAGTCTACAAAACTCTAATGGATACCTGATATGAGTCTACGAAACTGTAATGGATACCTGACATGAGTATACGAGACTCTAATGGATACCTGACATAAGTCTACAAAACTCTAATGGATACCTGATATGAGTCTACGAAACTCTAATGGATACCTGACATGAGTTTTCTAAAGTAAAGTCGGTTGGTCGTTGTGCTGGTCAGATGATACTCTCGTTAACCGTCGGCTATAGGAACTGATCATTTGTACATCATCTATACCATAGATTTGCATGGTCTGAAAGGGGTACTTTACTTTTTAAAAAAGGTCTAAATGTCTTGTTCTTTGTATTTCTGATGTAAGGTCCTCTGTATCTTTGTCTGAACACGTTTTGGTGTCGGCGTCGTTTGAATTGATGTATTGGTGCCGGGTTAGGAGCCACTCTTCGGATTTAAGCCTAATACATTTAGATAACAGATATTTGATAACATAACAGACGTTTGATTAGGTTTGAAACAACATTTCATAACATAAGAAAAGACTTTTGATAGGACAGGAACTTACATTTGATAGGATAGGAACAGACGTTTGATAGGATAGGAACAGACATTTGATAGGATCATCATCATCATCATTATCAAACTCTATTAAAGTGAGGGCTTGAGAGGCTCAAATTCTCTCTTGCAAAAGCCCTGGACAGAAACCCTGCTGTCTTGCGTAGTGCATAAATGTCGCCGTACAGGTCGAGAATTTTGGGTTTCCCAGACCTGTCGAGACGGAGATCAGCAAGTCTGGGGCAGTCAAACAGAATATGAGGCACGGTTTCCTCTTCTTCCCCTCAGCGGGGGCACCGTGAATAAAAATTTGGCCCTAGCCGCGAGAAATATGAGCCAACAGGACAGTGGCTAGTTCTGCACTGTGCTATAATAGCTTGCTCAGGCCTGGACAGCCTCCACCACGGGAAAGTGCGGTCAGGCCGCCTCATGCGCTCCCAGACTCCACGGGCTTTTTGGGACTTGTCCCAGCACTCAAACCACTTTTCCATTTCTGTTTTTTGTATTATAGCCAGGGCTTGATGAAAGCTTACAGCCTGATCAGTGAGTGGAATTTGCCCTCCCTGGTGGGCCAAAGAGTTTGCAATTGTGTTGCCAGTTACACCTATGTGACTCGGTACCCACTGCATTATTACAGGGGTGCCATAGCGTTGTTTAATGTTATGTGAAGCCATGATGACAGTGTTGATATAGGGGGGCCATGGTCCGGGGCTTTGTAAAGCCTGTAGTACAGATTTTGAGTCAGTGACCACAACAATCTGTGTTGCCCTCAAATGTCCCTCGCCGAGTTGAGAGTCAATGACTTTTAAGGCTTCACAGACTGCCATGGTCTCCGCATCAAAACTGCAAACACTAACACATGGTCCAAAGATTTTGACTGTGTAAGAGCCAAGAAAATCGATGTAGGCTCCATAGCCTGCTCTTCCAGAGTCTATTGATGCCGACCCATCAGTGTATGCAAAAATAGCACTGGTCTTGAAGGTATTAATGGTCTCCAGAGCTAGGATTTGAAGGTCGTTAGATGAACGGCTTTGCTTAGTGGCATTAGGGTCTACTAATTTCAAGCGTATGTCTGGGGTCGTTGGGCGACATTAAGGGGGAAGGGGATGAAAGCGTTGAATATTTTGTCGGTTGGTGGAGAGGCCCAGCTTCATCAGATAGTCTAGTGGCATGATGCATAAAAGACTGCATCTGAATACGTCTTCTGCATCTCCAACCATCCACTAGTTTTCTAGCTGGGAGGTATTCATCCAGCCTTTTATACCGCTCATAGCAGGTCAGTACTGACCTTTCCCTCCTAAGGTTTAGTGGACCTATATTAGCCATTATTTCAGCCGCATAAGAACAGACATTTAATAAGATAGGAACAGACATTTAATAAGATAGGAACAGACATTAGATAAAATAAGAACAGACATTTGATAAGATAGGAACAGACATTTGATAAGATAGGAACAGACATTTGATATTATAGTTACAAAAATTTCACACAACAGACATTTGATAGTTGAATTTTTTTTTTTTTTAAATAATTCTACCAGTGTGAACACGCTTGGTTGATAGTCCAACACTTTGATGCAGACATCTCTCAGTAAAACACGGTGTCTTCTGCCCAGAAATACCAACCTCTGCAGTGACCCGTGACCAGAGCCGTCATGCAAGAGCAACGTTCTAATATTGAGTCAAGATATGTTGATGTCTGAACAGGAATATTTTTCTGTATGCATTGTAAAGGCAATGTCTTCGATCCCGAAGATTAGTCCAGTGCTTCACATGACTTCGCAAACCCAGTTGCGACCTGCAAATTTTTCCGCACTTAGTGCAGACAAAGCCGTTGTCCACCGGCGGTCTATTTAAGTTTTCTTTCCGTCTTCTCTGCCTGTCTTTAACAAGGGCTTACCTTTAAGTCTAAAATTTGTTCTTGAATCCTTTGTGAAGGCTCTCCACCAGTCTCTTTTAGAGGCCATCCTCTGCCAGGTACTTTCCTCTATACTCGAGACGAATCTTGGCAAAGACTGGGGTTTTGAAGTTTGGCATTCTTGGGAAGCCCCTGAATCCACCCTACTCTAATAGGAACCTGAAATTGGTTAAAGTAAAGTTGTGCTGGCAACATGACACTCACGTTAAACGTCGCCTTAAAAACGGCTAAACTTTACATCTGTTTGTTGGACATATTTCTGATGTTCCTTCAGATTCTAAATACATCCCAAGCGAAACCTCCCGCAGGACGACGGAGGATGACGGGAACCTTGGAGATCACATAACGACAGACCAAAGCGCATACCCCACGACCAGGCAGCTATCGTAGGGTCTGAAAAGGTGACCTTGACTTCTCGTACGTTTTGTTTTATTTGTTTGTATTTTAAATGTAAAGTCTGCAATACTACCAGAGAAGTGTTTTATTTAGTAAGTGCTTTTAATGGACATCATCTTAGAAGATCTATTTTGAACAGATACGAATTAAAAATTTTCTTGTTTTGAATAACAGTTTATATAATACTTATTACAAATTCATTTCATATATTTCCCTTTTATGAAAAGACTATAAATATTTTTTAAAAATTGTCACGTAGATTTACATAGGTCAATCGAACACGAAGTTTTTGGGTTCAAATTCTTTTTGATTTTCACCCTACTTTCGTCTGTACAGGAAAATGTTTCTTGAATATGGCATACATTTATTTTTTTTAAAGCTTTTTCGAAATAATTACAGTATATATATAGCTGTTAGTCTTTATTCTTTAAAATATCATAAGCATATTACTTAATGTTTGACGTGTTTCTGATTGTCCCTTCAGAATTGAAGATTTTTTTTTCTTAGTTCAAACACCCCGCAGGACGGTGAGGATGGCCGGATGGTCAGTTATATATTGCCGATGAAATATTACCAGTTGCGAAGGGAGGGGTTTGAAAATAGCTGGTTGATCGTTCCTCTGTCAAAAAGTTCTTCCAGCTTAGTTATCTTCCAGCAGATATAAATAGTTTTTTTTTGTTGTGAATACCGCATAAACCAGTTGTCATAGCTAGCTGACCTAAGCAGGAGAAAGTAATGGCGGCTTATCGTTGTGGTGAACACACAACACTCTCGTAAATTAATTAATAAAGATACAGGTAGACTTGACCTAACCTTTGTAATAAACATAAAATGGGGAAAATATTTTAAAAAATCATTTTAGGTTTATTATAAATGCTGTTGGTGGTTTTGAGGCGACGTCTTTTTCCTGACCGTTGTAAATGGATATTTAACATATGAAAATATTTTAAAATTAAATTTAGATGGCCATTGATCAGGTCACTTGACACTTTTCTAAATATAGATTTATAATGTAGTAGCGCTTCAAATGTACCGACTATTAGAAAAAAAAACTTTATAAAAACACATCTTGAATTATTTTTTTTTCGTCAAGGGAAGCTACTGTGCAGTTACTTTGAACTTCACCAACGAATTTCGGTTACCAGTGATATCCCTTTTATTGCTTGATTTTATTAAAGTAAAGTAAATTAAGATGGAAATAATGGCAGAAATATATTTGATGCGAGGGATAGATATTTTAAAAAATAATTTAGGTTAAAGGCGAGGTAACTTTTTTAGAGACATGGAACATTTTGTAGCAATTATATTTTCTACTAAAATAAATCAATAAACTTGTTATTAATAGCACATTCCAAGATGTTTCTTTTATTCCAGTAAAAAATACAGGAGAGAGAGAGAGAGAGAGAGAGAGAGAAAGATAGAGAGATGTGCTAGTAGATAGAGAATCAGCCAAATTTGTTGGAAACCATTGAGTTGGAGTGAAGAAATAAGGGAGACAATATTACATGAAAGATTTAACAATAAGAGTGGATAGAGTAAGAAAAAATATCCTCATGGTGTCAGCGGTGAGTAAATGAAACTGATTAGAACAACATTCACAAAGAGAGAGAGAAGCGAAAAAAAAACAACAACAAACAAACTTAAAAATGCAAATAAATAGAAAGCCGGGGAAAATTAAGAAGAAGATATTTAGATAAGCAAAGCCATTTTTGTGGATTACACAATGCATTGAATTCGGAATAAAAATATGCAGTTTGTAACTGAGGTCATATAACCATGTGAAACACTGCACTGATCCTTCATCATTGTCATTAGTATTACAATACAAAATTTACATTATACGCCATTCCCACTTGCAAAACATGTGTAACTTAGACAATCATACATTAATAACTTTTGAGATATTTTTGAAATTTCATCAATGTCAATGTTCTTTTAAGCTATAATGAAATGATGAAAATGTTATTTTTATAAGTGTCCAAGTGGGACGAAGAGTTTACATTACATGCTGGGTGGGGGGGGGGGGAGGAGCTTTAATATAAAAATAATCTCTACAATAAATAATCAACTTTATTAAGGTTAGGCTTCAATTCTTTTACTATTTTGGTTGGTATGTTTCTAACCTAACTATTTTTCCTTTTAAATTTTCCTGGAGGTGGTGTTTGTGAGCTTGAATATAACATGCCATTTAGAATTATATTTACAATGTATAAAACATATTTACTGTTAACATAATCAATTCCGTAATTAGCGCCGGCTTAGGCATAGGTGAGAGTATGTCCAGAGCTCAAAAAAATTATGAGAAAAAATTTTCGAAACTTGGATCGAATCTCAAACCTTTCCGAACTCTATGATTCGTCTACTAGCCTAGCTCTAGGTTTTTAATATGATTCAAGATGCCATTCGGACCGATACGTAAATCGCGAAATAGGAATATTTTTTTGTTGTTGTTGATTTATATATAGATCCAATACGGTTTTCATTCATTGCGTAATTGTATTTTTCGGTCTTATTTTTTCTATTTAATTTGGGACCACTTAATATCCTTTGCCTTGGGCCTCCTATTACCTAGAGCCGGCCCTTTCGTAATGTTACAAAAGCAGGGTCGGCCTTACGAATTGCGGGGCCTAATTTAATGGACACTTGCGAGGCCCCTCTTCTATTTTTTAATACAATAACAACTATTAGTATTAATTAGAGCTTTATATTAACATTTTTATTATACAATACTCACAGGAAGCAACTCAAATGTAATAGGCGCCAGTGGGTTAATTAAAAGTTACGTCAATCGTACGATACAATAAATATGTTAATGAGATCATACACTGTTATATTAAATTAATGCTTGAATGCAAGGTGACAGGTAAATTGTTTATAAATAAAGATGGAGGAAAAGTACGATTCATATTTTACGATTAGAAACCAGCTAAGATTCCACAAGTCGATCTAATAAGATATGTGTGGCTGGATTTGTAATTGTTCCTAGACACTTGTCTGGTCTGTTGGTAGCCAAACGGTGTACAAAAAATATGTGTTTCCGAAGGCCATCAGAAGTTAAAATAGAGTGTAAATGATGATGTTATTGAACTAGTTCTGTCACCACACTACGCTTCCGCTCTATCTTTCGCATCAGCCCTCCGTCTCGGAGTTTGTAAATGACAATCAGAACCACCACCAGAATTGCTGCCAGCACCACTCCCACGACGATGAGGATGACAGCCAGGTAGGAGAGTCTCCCACTTCTGCCCTGACTGTCCGACTCCAAGGCGGAAACGGATACGCACTTGGTGAAGCACTTGACCACGTGGATCTTTCCCTCCTCGTTATCGAACGATACGTCGACGTGCTCGGTCATCATCCAACGGTTGAAAGTCTTGTACCGGTTGCAAGGCGCCTTCAATCTGGCTGTGCAGATGTTGCCCAGGGCGCAGAAGGCTGGTTCCTCGCAGCCTACTCTCTCAGGCTTCTTAGATGTCATGCAGCGAATGGCGCCTTCGGTCTCGTTGGTCATCGCCAGGCTGTCGTCTATGACTTTGGTGACTCCATCGCTTGGGTCGATGCGCACAGTAAACCTATTTCCCTCATACCTACACATGAGTCCATAAAGCCTGGGGAAATAATTGCATAAAAATTATTTAATTTAGTGGATACAAAAGAAAAGTCTTTAAGGCTTAGAAGATCTATGTCGATATGGTCTGTTCTTATCTACGATGTTTAGTAAAGACATATTCCTCGTTCCATATACTAGGACAAATTTGTACGAATGCTCCTTTTTCCCTAGTGCTATTAGAGCATCGATTGGCTTGCCTGAGCTAGCCAGGAAAACCAGTGATTTGGCAGAATTTAGGTCATTAGTAAACATGCATGACTAAATGCATAACGCGTAGGACGTAATCATCTTCTTCTTTGAAGTAACGTCTGTATTGTTTAAGATAAGAAAACAATAGAGCAAACAGAAAAACGAAAAAAATATGCCTTTTGACATTAGGGTATATGTATGATACTGCCAGCATGTACTTTTGTACAAAGTAGAATTTATGCATGGTTATTAGTCACTTAATGTGGTTTTGAAAATTTGTATATAAAAATAATAATAATCTTCATTATTCGTGATAACATATGTTTTGCAATTAATAATTACAGCAAACATTTCTAAAATAGCGCACAAGATATACGTTCATAGTCTGTTGTATATTGGAACTTGCTTTTGAGTAAAGTCAAAGGATTGACCTTTCATGTGTTTGCAAGTTTATATAAGCCTGGCCTGTTTATTTTTTCAACTGCCTTAATTAACAAGGCAACAACGAATCCTCTATTAGGGAAATAAAATTATGGATCTCTTAAACATGTCTACAGTTCACTGTTACAATTGTTTTGAAAAGAGAGTCGTATTACAGTGCGTAAGTCGCTTCAAATTGTTAGATAATATTTCTTTTTTAAAGTGTTACTCTTACAGGTGGTCAAGCTCCTCATCCAAATGGACGTCTAATGTTTCTGGTACTCGACCTGGATAGTCTGGTGTCGCGAAGTGAAAGTTGAGCTGAGGAAGCGACTGTCCATGGGCGATGACCAATGTAGTGCTGATCAGAAATAGTCCTACTAGTGTCATTACAGTGTCTGTTAACCTGTAGTGATAAATACATTAAAAACAAGGCTACAAAGACAGTTTGTAAGGAAACACACACTCAAAATCGGACCCCGAAGTGATCCACATAGGCAGGTAAAAAGGCAGGTTTCAATATTTTCAGAAAGAACATCAGAATGAAATTCTTTCAAAGAAAATGACAGAGAAGAATGGTTGACAGATCTTGTGTGGTGCCCCAGCGATCCAGCAGACCAAAGGATACGTGAGAGTGTGTGTGCAGTTATTACGCGGGCCGGTCAAAGTAATGCTTTATAATGAATATCTAATTGATCTAATGGTTTTGTAAAGGGTCAATCTTTTATTCAAATCCTAAGGAAAAAATATTACGGATAAAAAAAAATAAAAAAAGTATGTGTAACATAATTCATTCACGTGATAATATGAAAAACTACTTATTAATTTTTTTTAAAAATTATGTTAAATTTATATCCATACTGAATAGATTTTTTCTCTTAAAACAAAGTAAACATTTGTGTGTAAATGACAGAACTTACTTCCCTTAGCAATACATTTGTAAAAAAAAATATTTTTTGACAAAAAAATCTAAAACCATTTGCATAAATGTGTTACAAATATGGTGAATAGTCACCTCCCCTACTGAAGAGCTTCCAGTGTTTGTTACTATTAATGGTGAATAGTTGTATTAGTGGTGTATTTTATGAAAAAAACTGCTTGCATAAGTGATTTAAAATTAGATTTTTCGCGTTCAGAAAAGAAAAAAGTTGCAGTTGCATCAGAATTTTGAATGTTCTAAAATATTATGATGTCGGATTTTCACTATCTTTTCGAGTTTACGAGATCTAAAAGGGACGGACGGACGGACAGACATTCCACACAAAACTATTAGCGTCTTTTCCCCATTCGGGGGCCGCTAAAAAAGCATACTGTAGAGTACTTTAGGCTAATATTCTTTTTCAATCAATAAAAAAGTACTCCTTTCAGACCTTGCGATTTATAGGACAGATGATATTAAGGTCATATGATTCTTATTGGTTAAATTTATATTTATTAATATTTGTTAGGTACAACAAATAATTGTATCAGGTTTCAACTTGATCCAAGAATGGGTGTGGGAGAAATAACGTGTACACAAATTGTACCAGACAGAAGGAGACAGACAGATTGGGTTGATATAAGCTGTAATACTAATCTAATATTGCTGTTTAAATAATTTTCTATGGTAATAAGGCCTGTATCTTTATTTATTATTTATTGAAAGAAAGCTAAGTATTGTAATGAAAAAACAAATATCGTACCGGCTATAGTTTAGGAGTAATTCAATCCAATCTGTTATATCCTTGGGAGTGCACTAGAGATATTTGAATGATGAGGTTAAAACGTGAATATAAAATTTAAAAAAATATATATTTATAAACAACTACAAAAGTCCCTGATCTAGCATTATTTTGGTTTAGATAATCCAAGACGATACCTATTCATTTATTCCATACCACAAAACACTTTTACTACAATAAAAAAAAAACTTACACTATATTAGATCTTCCTACGCGCACATTATACAGTGATGACCGTTATATTTAGATCCCAGGGAATACAATATGCCCTCTGTTGTTAACTATTGCCAGACGCTCTATGACTAGCAGCAAAATAAATTAGATACGCATGCATTGGTCACGCTATTGCAAGATTGACGTAGGCCGTGTCTGGGAAACATCGCAAAAGAAAACAAATCAAGGGAAATAAAAAGAAAATACTTTTAAAAGCTTACATAAGGGAAAGACCCACACAATTACTGTGATATTTCTCAATACTACAAGGTTTATCTCCTTTCTATAAATATTACTAATTAATTAACTAATTGGTTAAGTTCTTGATTGGCTCAGATGTTGTTATTGACAAAGAATAATTGTGTAAAGCAGTGTTTCCCAAACAGTGTTCCGCGGAATCCAAGTGTTCCTAGGCAGATTTTGATTTTGGTCTACCCCATGGTATAGAATTAGGGTAAGGGTTTATTTCCAAACATATTTAGAAGGCATTCCCCCCAAAAAAGGAACCCGAGATGGTAAAGTAAAGTACTTTTTTCAGACCTTGCTATTTATAGGGAAGGGTTTCTATGGAGATTAACAAGTAACAACGACTAATGCCTTTACTTTCGCCAAGAAATGTCACGTATCCATTAGAGTCGGGTCGACTCAGGGACGTCCTAGATTTGAACCATGACACTTCAGTTCAGTAGCTAAGCGCTCTTCCAGTCAGCCACCACACTTCACGATGTAAAAGGAAAAAAAAATGTGTTGATTTAGGCTAGGTCCCTCAATAGGCTGTAACACCTTTGGGATGAAAAGATATTTACAATTTTGTTCTCGACCTCTAGATTGTAATGTTAACACTTTATAATATATATAGAAAAACTTTCATTATACAATCTTTTAACATGACATTTTTTATTAACTATTAGAACTAGTATAAGTTGTCATTTGTTAACACCACATTAATGAACCCCGTAGTTTGCAGAGAAGAACGTTTTATGTGCTGCTTACAATAACAGAAGCTGTTATAAGACATTTACTCATTAAATGAGTAGCATGATAAAAATAAGATTAACCAAACTTACATATTTAACAAACACAATGGAGGCTCGAGGTGCAATGAGAACATGAAACAGATAGAAATTAAAAACAATAACATCTAAACGCTATATACCGCACATAAACAATGCCCAGGCTTTCATCTCGCTTGTTCGAGATGAACCCTAGTCTTTCTACGACTGAAGGAGGCCAATGATGAGGATGATGATGATGATGATACCGCACAGAGGAACTAAATTACAATAACTATAACTTTTTTTTTTTTTACAAATGTTGTTTTACTCTTCAGACAAACTAGACCAGGACGGGTGGAAATTGAAACTCGGGTCAATGGCGATGATAGACTGAAGCACATTCTACACGACCAGGCAGCCATTTTAAAAATTGTACGTTGCATATAAAAAAATAAAACAATTTATGAAAGTATCTATTTATAAATGCCGCATAAAATTGTTGACTCTTGTCTTGTGTAGTGAATGATAAAAGTTTGGAAGCACTCTAAAAAAGACGAAACAATGTGCGAAGGATAAATGTCAATATATTGGGAAGAATGTAGATTCTAAAAGTACATGTTTACGATAGACTTACTTAAAATTCCTCCTTCCAGTTTTAAAATTCCTACTTCCAGTTTGGTGATATGGGGGTGTAGGTGTGTGTAGGTGTGTGTTTGAGTGTATGTATATGTATGCGAGCATGTAAAACAATAGGTGAGGGGTGTAACACCTTTATTACTGCTCATTTTATTAGATGTTACTTTGGGTTCTTGTGCGCTTGTCTTGTGTCTTACTTAGGACGACAAACATTGAGATTTATTGAATGACACACTTCTCAGCAGACAATATATTTATTACTATAAAACAATACATAGGTGATCCAGCCCTAAAGGCGCAATGAACAACTGAATATAAGTTCATGACAAATCATTAATCACACATTCTAAATCCAAAATATGAGTGCATTTCACAAAGACCCTAAATACAAATCTCCTTCTACCAACAAATATTCTATGTCCTTTCTCTGAAAGGACCAAGTAGCAACTGACTTCTAATTGCGTGGTCAGATTCAGACCGAGACTTTTCACGTGAGATGAACATGGACTGATGTAGTGGCCACTATTCATTTCACTTCACAGTGATTCTCTAACAATGATGTGACGGGGGGGGGGGGGGGGGAGGAAGTATTACTTGGTTGTGAAGAAGTGATACAAATAAAATAAATTATTCCGGGAAACTAAATATTTTAGGAGTGCGCCTTTTTTATAATTTCAATTTTCATTTTAAAAAATCAAAAGTCTTCAGATGATCAAACATAGAAGCATGGCTTAAAACAATGTAGGTCATATAAAACCCATCTAATAGGTCTGATTGGATCAAAGGGCTTAGATCATAATGAGCAAATAGATGTGTTCATATTTATATTTCTCTAAAGCATTCAATGAAGTTCATTACCATACCTTGCTATAAAAAAATTAAAATATGTTGGTCTTACTGGTCCATTACACAGGATGGCTGCCTGGTCGTGCGGTTTGCGCGCTGGACTGTCGTTTGGATTTATCGATGGACTAGGAAGTAAACTATCTTCACCTCTGAAGGAACATCCGAAACACGTCAAACATTTTACATTTTACAAACATATGGACTCAAGATTTCTTGAAAGGGAGAGAAAAAAACTTATATTGTTTTGTTATGTTAGCATGAACTTTCAACGTTTTGGTCATAGAAACTAATGATTTGACACCATTTATCTTATACACAAAAGTTGTGTAATGGGAAATATGACTTGTCTTTAATTTATCTATGTAAATGAAATGTGTAATATATTTTACTATTCTACAGAACATTAAAAAGGTATATGTATTGAGCATTCATACATATGTAAATTACTAACATATTATTTTAGTAAAAAATATTGATCTAAGATGTGCACTCTTTATTCTGGAAAATAACAACATTTCTTTCTAGCCAAGATTGATGCCTCTTAGGAAATCCACAAAGACATGATGAAAGCATGGTAAAAGCTAGTGACAATCCACAGATGTATTCTTACGTGGCTTGAATGTAATTAATGTCAAGAAAGCGAATTAAATGAAAACTTTACATTTTATTGACAGACTTATGCTAGACTTAGAAAATATTTTTTTGTAATTGCTTATTCTTTAGTATGGGAGAATATTTCATTATTGGGACTCAAACATTATGAGTAGCTGATTGTTTTTAATTATGCGTATAAAAGGAATGGGAATGACAGAGAGAGAGAGAGAGAGAAAGCTAAAACAATGGTGCTCATGTGTATTGTTTTGTAATAAATAATCGTTTAATAGCTTTTCAGGTACTGCCAGTTAGAATGCTATGTAATATTTAAATGCAGTTTGTAATAATTATAATTCATTGTGTTCTATATTTGTATTTATATTTATTTGTCAAGAATTCGGTTACTCTGTAAAATTAGACATCATTTTAGGTCTTTCTGTGTAGGAAATAAATACATTGCGCTATTATTTCATTCCTAGCAGTAGATAATGTAATTTATTGAATGATATTAAATAACTTCCATATTAATGCTTCTGTACTTGTTATTTCAGAATAATAATGACAATCTTTATTATCCAGGAGGAAAAGCATTTACTATTACAATGTGAGAAAAGTATATATTTTTAGTAGCATGAAAAAAAGAGCTCTTAACATTATATTTGACAAGATCATTTGTACTAAATAATTTTAACTCTTTCTCTTCGTAATTATTTACCACATTCTGGTGGAATCAACGCTGGTATCGTCAGTTAGGAGAGAAAGAATTAAGATAAAAATTGAGATTCTGTAAATCACAAAGCGCAAAATGTTACACGATTTCAATAAGACATTGTGATGAAGGCTTATATACTTGAATAGGACTGGTGCATTGCAGGATGTCTGCTAATAATAGTGTCTGGTCAGCAGACGTGAAGGATTTTAAAAATTATAAAAATAATTGCTTTTCTGATGACAGTACAAGTTGTTCTTCTTCGCTCCTATTTTACATGTTAAAGAGTTCAGATCAGCAATCCTATATCTGAGATGAACCGCGCAGTGGTTTCCAGATCAGCAGTTTTTATTCTGTAAGAAGGTTTTGGGGCCAGAGTCTTGTTCTTGTATGCAGCTTTGAATGACAAGGTCAGCATTCTCTAGTGATACTTCACAAGGGCAGGGCTCGCTAGTCCAGACTTAAATCTTCCATAACATATGTTGTGTCATTCTGTTGTGTCCGGTTCTGAGTGGAAAACAGTACAAGCTGTTCTCAGGTAGATCTCAATTCCGTATTATCATATAGAATTTTTTTATGCTTCCCTTGATAATATATTCTCTCTCTCTCTGTATATATATATATATATATATTATATATATATATTAGGGTTATATATTAGGATAGTCGCTCCGGCTTCTGCAGAATATCCGGCATTTTTTACTATCCGGTGCTATTCGGCTCCGGTCGGATATCACTACCGGATAGTAAACCGGATAGTAAAAAGTACACCTATTTAATATGCATAAAAAGGACCTCGTTCCATTAATGTCTGTTGTAGAATGTATTAATGTTTATATTAAAACAAAATAATGTGCTTAAAAATAGAGCCATTATGAATATGCACCAAACATCGTTTATTATAAAGACAAGGCGTGTTAATAACTTAATATAAATATAAATAGAAATGAAACTTTACAAAGCAGCAATGGCTGACACTTTTTTCAATTTGTCTTGACCTTTGAGTAGGTTAGTTAACATGTTAAAATTCTACAATCCTTGACTACGTCATGCTGACCAGACGTCTGTCTAGCTGTGCGAGTATATCTCCAGAGGTAGAGATGAACAACTCCCACCCCTTTTATTTGTTTAGTCCATCACATTGAGTTTTTTTTATAGGCAGGTGACCACAAGTTAAATACGATGGACTAAGTCAGCGTATTGTCACTCTCTAGAGGTCACACCTTTCGTGGAACTGAGTTTGTTTATTTAGTAGTTAATCTTTATTAGGGGTGCTGGACTACAAGAGCCACACCTCTAAGGTAACTAGGTATATTTCCAGATGAACTCCCTCCCCCTTTTATTTGTTTAGTCCATCACATTGAGTTCATTGATTGACAGGTGACCCCAAGTCAGATACTATGGACGTAAGCACTCTCTAGAGGTCACACGAGGGAACTATGTTTGTTTACTTAGTAGTTAATCTTATTGGGGGGGGGGGGGACTGGACTTCAAGCCAAACATCTACACGGGTATCCGCACAAATAGTTTGCTTATTTGGAGAAAAATCTTAATCACGTGGTTGGGCTAGAGGCCACACCTCTTCAAGTGTGCCGAGTTATTTGAACATAAATCTCAATTAGTAAGCTGGACTTAAGATCACACGCACCTAAACGAGTGACTTTTAGCTACACAGAACACAAACCGCGAGATTATATTGCCCAGTAAGTCAGTAACTAATTATTTTGTAGAAGACACGACCAGGGCTATCTTTAAATAGAGAGCTAAACACCCCCTACTCTTTATTTTATTTCTTTAGTCCTTGACACCCAATTTATTGATAGACATTGACCATTTTTAAGCCAGAATGAAAAAAACACAACGTGCTAGCAAAGGATATTACACTGTCAATAAATATTACGGTTAAATAATTTTTCTAACGTGTTAACTTGACTATTACTCCTGCAGTTAAGTGTCTTGATTTGATAACAATATTCTTAATAATTTGTGACAGTCAATTAACTCCTTGTTATTATTATTTTTTTTTTTACTTAAGATGCGTACTTAGCCACTGTGTATTAGGCTAGGACGACTTTTACACACCTGACATCCATAGGCTTACTATCGTTCCCTTTTGTAACAGTTACTGAAACCACGAATAAAATCATTATTAAGTAATAATTAAGGAAGATGTTTCCAACATACGTTCTTTGCATTTAATGTTTCTTACGTACATTCTCTGCACAATAAAATAAATCAAAGATGTGCATGTTTGCGTTTGTGTATTTTTGCTTTGTATTAAAATCTTTACAAAGAAAGCTAATTTCATTGTTTAATTCTTTTGACTTAATAAATAACGGAAAACCTTACAGTAAATTTTAAAATCGCATAAAATAAATTGAATAATAGTACCGCAGTTAGATCTAGCAAACAAAGAAACAATATGCTGGAGCGTAAAAAAAACAAAACAACCCTTGACCTCTAACTCGTGGAGGGGTATAATTTATCAACATGCTTGACTGACACCCAACTCTATTGCGTGCTTATGCTCAAGGAAAAAACAATGCTTGATGGTTAACACAAACAACTATACACACTACTCTAGGACTACATGTGTAGACTCACTAGGTATATCTGACCAAGTTGTTGCTCTGAAATGCATGAACACATACATCCGACCACTATACAAGGCAGATTGCACTTTAATTATGAGAGATTTACATTAGTAGTTAGTTAAATATATACTAACATTATTTACATAGACCTTCCTACACAGACACACTCATGCTATACAGATTTTTAGAAATACTGTTAAGTTTGAGTAAGTCAATCAGTAACAGAGTTTAAAACAATAAGGTATATAAAAGGAAAAAAAATAAATAAAACCAATCAATTTAGATATGTTATTTAACAGTTTCGTAAAATGTTCAGCAACACAAGCTATTAACAAGACACTTAGGTATCCGGCCCCGGCCGAATATCAAATTTTACTATCCGGTCATATCCGGCCGGATATCAAAATGTACTATCCGGTGCACCCCTAATATATATATATATTATATATATTATATATTATATATATTATATATTATATATATTATATATTATATATATATATAAATATATATATATATATATATATATATGTCTATGGTGTTAGTAAATTGCAGGGTTTTCAAACCCTTAGTATGTTACTTTTTTTTTTGCTTAATTTATGTCGTGTGTTCTTTTTAAATTAGTATATGTGTTATTTTCAGACATGGTGACAAAAGCAATAAATAGCTAGCTTTTTAGTGTATCCGGTGGACAAAATAAAGGTTGTGTTGATACGCTATATTTTTTTAAAGCTATATGATACTTTTTTTTTTTGCACTTGTTAGCACTGAAGGATTCAATTTCTTAGTCTCTTCCCATTGAAGCAGACATTCATTTTAATATGTAGGAAGCACCAGACTCTCACTCTATGACTTAACGCGTATTTAAACAGCCAAGGGGCAACACTCTAGCAGTACAAGAAGAGTCGATTCGAAGATCAACTGCCAGGCACTGAGAGAATTAAAATTAGAGGTCAATTCTGTTCTTTTTTTGTTAACAAGTTATGTTTAATTTAGCGTCCTTGGCTTTGCTCGGTTTACCGCGTAAAATACTATACATAATTTCATTTTAATATTGGTCTTAACTTGATAAAATTATGGGATATATGCATTTGAATTACTTAACATGATTGATCTGTGACTCAAAAGTGATTTTAACGTATTCGATTGAAATTAATAAATTTTAAATCACGAGTCCAAAAATTGATATATCGAACAACAACATAAAATGTTTTTAATATATTTTGTTTTTATTTCAATATAAGATAATAATTAATCTAAATAAATCGTATAGAAGTCAAATTAATTCACCATTTGAGATCTTTTCTTCTCAATATCTTTCAAATAGCTGGCATATTTTAGTTTCCCCAGGACCAAAGCTGTTACTACACACACCGGGGTGACCATGACACTGACCACGATAATGGTTAAAGTGACCACAGAGATGCCGTATCCTTTGGGCTTTATCTCCACCTCCTCAGAGGTTGGCTCGCAGACTGTGAAACACTTGGTGACTAGGATCTCACCGTCCTCTTGGTCCAGCGTGATGTCGACGGCCTGGGTCATCATCCACCTGTTCCTGTCTTGATACTTCTCACATACGGACCTGACCGTCGCCCTGCAGGTGTTGCCCAGCTGGCAGAAGCTAGGGTCGTTGCAGGTGATCGACGCAGGGGTGTCGCCCAGGAGGCAAGGCACAGCGCCTTCGGTTTTGTTGGTGAAGCCTAGACTGTCATCGATGAGGTTGGTTGCCCCTTGACTCGGGCTGATTCGAACAGTGAACTTGTTGCCAGAGAACTTGCACATGAAACTAAATAATCTGAATCAAGGAAAGAAAAGAAAAGGGAAATAGCAAACAAGGTGCAATACAAATAGTAATAGATACCTGGTGTAATGTTTATGTTTAAAGTATACATATAATCAATTCATAGTAAAAGGTTCTGGTTATATATATATATATTAGCATTTATTAGCATTAAACCTTATTTACAATATCTATATTAGAAAACTTTTGGAGTGGAAACTGGTTGGGTGGACACGGATCTCGAAATAGATTTTTTTAAAAGAAATTTGACTGTTAATGTATATCGTTGGGAAACAAATTACTAAAAACAAAGTTACAAAAGACAGTTTGTGAAACACAAACTCAAAATCGGCCCCCGAAGTGGTCCACCCAGGCAGGCTTCAATATTTTCAGAAAGAACATCCGAATGAAATTATATCAAAGACAAATGAGAGATAAGAATGGAGAAAGAAGGTTAACAGATGTTCTGTAGTGCCCCAACGGTCTAGCAGATCAAAGGATAGGTGAAAGTGAATGTAAAGTTAGATGTGAACCTGGCCCAACTAGTTCCCCTTTCAGACCTTGTGGTCTATAGGGCAGATGATGTAAAGTTAATTTGTTTTTGTGGCCTACGGTTAACGAGGGTGTCATGTAGCCAGCACAACGACCAACCGCCTTTACTTTCCCCAACTTATGTCAGGTACCCATTAGAGCTGAGTGGACTCAGAGTCGCCCAAAGATTCCAAAGTTAAAAATCCCAGTCTTCACCAGGGCGCTTTACCGCTCAGCCACCGCGCCTCCCCTGGCCTAACTGATGTTTTATAATTGATCTAATTTTATGAAAAGGCTCAATCTCTTATTCGAATCCTCAAAAAAAAAAAAAAAAAAAAAAAAAAAAAAAAAAAAAATTTGATAATAAACTAAGTTCAGGAAAATGAAGTTTATAAGATTACTATTTGTTTTAAATTAGGTCTAACTTATAACGCTTACTAATTAGCTTTTTCTCTTTAAAAAAAATACTTGCATAACTGATTTTAAAAATTAGAGTTTTCGATTTCAGAAAAAAAAAAGGTAGCCGTTGCATCAGAACTTTGAATGGTCTAAGATATTGTGTTGTCCGATTTTCAATATCTTTTCTAGTTTACGAGATTTAAACGGGACAGACGGACAGACGGGCAGTCATTTCACACAAAACTAATAGCGTCTTTTCCCCTTTCGGGGGCCGTAAAAAAGCGATGGTAATATAAAATCAAATCGAGGAATTGGCGAGCCTGTTAATAAATAAGACTAACTCTGTCAATAGACAATGAGGAATTACAAAGGTCGTTGACGGATCATGAGTGTTGACCCTACATTCCAACACACTATGGAACTAAACAAAATAGTGCATATTGAGCCACAATATACTTTTCTGTAAAGTCTCGGATACTGTTTATTAAAACAGTCCATCTTTTTAATAACCCAATAGCAGAATTGATCAGCTAACATGTCTTATTATCTTATAAATTACAGACGTGACTTCTCATAGCATAAGATAATTACATCCTACTCGTATCCATGTGAAAATCTAGTCCTACATGCTAATCTGCTAAATCATTGGTTTTCCTGCTTGATTCAGGCAATCATTTTGTACGTATTAGTTCTATTATTGGAATTTAAAATAATGTGTTTTTAACTATAGGCTTTTCAGAGTATTTAATTAGGTTGTGTTTTACCAATTAGTTAATTAAGCTGAATTAGTCCCTATTATATTAGGCTGCCGTCCGAGGCTTAGTGAACACAAGCATGAAATAGAAACAATAAAATAACCATATATAGACTATTCGTTAGCAGAGTGGTTACCGCGTTGGATTGAGAAGCCTGAGAAGGATTTAGCCCACAGTAACTAGCTATATGAATAATTTATTAGATGATTTTGAAACTATCCGAAAATCACAATTACTGAATGAATCAAGTATTCTACTTGGAATGTGAACGAATTTCTGCTACATGATTTACTAATACATGAACATCAACGAAAATGCTGTTAATGATTCAGTTTCACTACTCGCCATTTTCTCAGGCATATGGACTTCAATCTGAAATACAACTCTTCATCCGCCATTATTTAACTGCCCATCTCACATGGTCATGGGAGTGCGGTGGCCGAGTGGTCAAGCGCTTGGCTTCCGAACTGAGTTCACCCAACTCTAACGGGTACCTAACTTAAGTTGGTGTAAGAAAAGTCGGTTGGTCGTTGTGCTGGCCTCATGACACCCTGCTTGTTAACCTCGGCCAAAGAAGCATATGACCTTAACATCATCTGCCCTGTAGAACGCAAGGTTTGAAAGGGGAGCATTACTGACAAGGTCATTTACTGCTTTCTCAATAACAGAAACAGAACTTGTTCACATGTTTGAAGGTAATTTAATTTTTATTACGTTCAGTTAAACAAATGCTGTCAAGATTGTTTCGCATTTTAGCAAAGCCTCTTTGTATTTCGACATAAGTTTATATTTTTGTCGTCTTGGTATTGAGCCTGTTCATAAATGCTGTCATCATAAGCTTGGTGAATCTCTAGTACTTGTGAGAAAACAGGATTAAATTTACTACATTTTTTTGACAGCAATACTTGCTTTTTATCTTGCTTATTTTCTGCTCCTTCTTTTTTCTTTCTTTTTCTTCTACATTTGGATTCCAATCAACGCATTGCTACACTTTTCAAGATACTAATTAATATTTGTGAAGGACTTCGTAGCGGGGCCAACTCGAGTTCATGAGACAACTCAACCAATAAGAATTTGTATGTGACTGGAAATGTCATCTATAAGACTTGAAACGATGTTGTTCGGCCCTTTATAGATTCATTCGAGTATATTCACTATGTATAAATTAATGTCGATCACTATAAGAAATAAAGGCCTTAAGTTTCTTATTTATCGTTTAGTAGAAGAACTCTGTACTGATGTAGGGTATTTAAGGCAATGCTTTAAATTAGTATTAGACTTTAAAGTGTATAAGATGTTGTTTTTTTTTTTAAATCACGACGCTCAAAGTGTTGCTTTTAAAGAGAATATTATAAAATCTTAAAATAATTTACTCGCATTTGTGAGGCCCTTACCGGCCCAATCGGGTAACTGCCCACCGGGCATTTGCCCGAATGCCCATTTAGCCAGTCTGCTCCTGCTTAGGGATCATTAGGCCTATTAGAAGTAAATCTATATTAACAGATATGTACTCACATATGGTCAAGTTCCTCTTCCAAGTGGACATCTAGGCCTTCTTCCAATGGATTCAAAGTGACGAATTGAAAGTTTAACTGTGGCAGAGACTGAGTATTTCCGTTAGATACAAACTCTAAACTGACTAGTAATAATAAAATGAACACCATCTCTGGGCCACCTGTGAAATACAAAGCATGCTTGCTAAACTCATTATGATTTTTGATCCTGTTTTACACTAGAATCATACAATATTTGAGTCACAAAATACCTTATTCACAAAATTCTTAAATATAAGATGCTTTTGTCAAAACATACATAATTCTAAGATTACTTTAGTCATACCGAAGCATTATTACACAGTAGTGCAAATTTTAGCCAAATCTTAAAATTTAATAGCTGAAAAGTTGAAAAGACTTTGGTCTCACTCTTAGTAAATTTTTTCCATGTTTTCTTTTAACAAGACCTCTATTCAAGTCATAACTTCATGGAGGGTGGAGCCTGGACGCTGACGTGAAAAACGGCTTTTTCTAGAAATTTAACATCTCCAATGTTTATCGATGTGAAAAGAATGACTAGCTCGTTGGCCTTTACGGGGAAAACTCTGGTTTGACCGTTATCATTATTCAAGAAAAAAATTAAGTAAATTTAAATGTGGCTAGAAAACTAGATCTAATTTCTAGATCCAACATCGGTTTAGAAAGGACTTTCGCGATCTTGAAATGACTATCACATTATGGAATTTCCAAAAGTGAGGCTTTATTGATTCAAGAGTTAAATAAATGAATGAATGTTCAGGACAATTTTGAGCATTGTCATCTTAGTCTAGATCAGGCATGTCAAACATTGCGTTCGCGGGCCGCATGCGGCCACTTCAAGAATTATCAAAATAATGTTAAAATATGAAGGGTTTAACAGTCACCACTAATGTTCAGATTAGTTATTTACTGAAACAAAAACACCTTAAACGTAACAACCAACTTCGTTGAACTTAATAGGTATTATGTCATTTTGAAAACAAATAATTAAAAAAAAAAAAACTAAATAGGCAAAGAAATTACAGTTCCAACATGTGCTAAGACCAGCTTCAGTCGCTATCAGTTTTATTCGTGCCCGTGGCTTAAATTATCGCCGATTTTCAATGTTTCTGGATGACATTGGACACGACTCTGATTGTATTTCTTACTTCACAGAAGTCCGCTGGCTCTAATGTCATAAAGTATTGAAGAGATTTGTTAGCACTACGTGAGGAAATTGTTTTGTTTCTGAACATGATACATGAACCTGTTAAACGTTTCCAAACTGATGAATGGGTTCAGGATTTGGCATTTGCACTTGATCTCACTGGTCACCTGCAAGACTTGACTTTGAATGTAAAAACAAAATTGCCACAACTGCGTGTGATGATGTGAAGTGCTTTCAAGCAAAGTTATTTGATGCTTTCATTGACCGTTTTCGTGACTTCGTTTCATACGAGCAAGAATTTTCGTTGTTGGTATTTCCATTTTCATTTGCTCCTGAAAATGCTGCTGATAATGTGCTACTACAGCTGATAGAATTGAAGTCAGATTCTTTGTTAAAAGCGAAGTATATAGAAGTTGCCGTACCAAAATTGTACTGTTGTTTACCTAAACGGTACATTGAATTGCGGAAATTTGCAGCCATAATTCTTGCTATGTTTGTGAGCAGTATTTTTTAATAATGAAAGCTACAAAAACACACAAAAGACATTAATAAACTTGTATCTCAGAAAGATGTCGAGCATCAGGACAACGAAAATAATGCTTAATCATAGTAATTGTTTATTAACAAGGTAGTACTACAAATTTATCTAAGGGACAGGTTTTCCATTAATTATTATATTCTATTGTATTGTTTCTAATTTACATAAAAACAAGTAGGCTATTTTTTTCCAACTGATTTTTGGCTGCGGCCCTTCAGTTCAAGCAAAATTTTTTTATGTCACCCATAGATCTTAATGAGTTTGACATGTCTTGTTTAGAATCTAAAAGCATATCATTGGAATATTAAAAAGTGTAGTAGATCTATACATTCTCTTAACCAGGCAGGATTCCGTCTCGGTTGGGGGGGGGAGGCGTTAGAGGGATAAGAAATGTTTCATTGTTCTTTAATCTAACATTCATTACTTATGAAGAAAAAAGCAAGTTTTATTATAAGGCATTGTAATTAAAAAAAGCAAACGTAGAGTTTTTCTTTTTTTATTAATAGAAAGTTTAGTACCTCTTCTATGAATATTATGCTAATAGTTTTGTTTTTTTCTTAGAGGTTATTATTATGTAATCTTATGCATCTTTTTTTATGCTTTTATTCATATATAGTAAAGTTTTACTGAAACTATTGATTTTCTTGTACAATTTTCACAATTTTTGCCCCCTGATATTAATAGAGCAAATTTTTTTTTTTTTCAGTTCTACAAAGTTTCGGGTTTCAAGATTGTTGATTATCCCAGCTTTAAGTGTGGACATAAAAACAACAGATCAATGGGCCTTCAGGCTGATCTGTCAGCTGGTGAACAGTCCGAGAAAATCATTGACTTGATAGTTTTGGATCTTCGACCTTGTAATGAACATGAAAGACTGATAAATTGTTTTGGCCACACGCTAGTGTTCCTATATATATCTGCGACTACTTCTGTGTGTGTATGTGTCCTAGAACTGTTGGACTTTACTAGTAAATAAAGACACTGACCCTCAAAACTCCGTAGATCATGCATTTCGTTTGAGATGAAAGCCCATGTGGCTTGTATGTCTAGGGCTGGAAAAGGGACAAGCAAAGGAAACCGAGTACTACGAACAATTCTGCACAAAGTTCTTGCATTTGTTGTTGTGATACCATAAAATTAGTTGTTTATTTATGCAATGTATCTTTTTGGAAAGTGAATATAAAAAAAAGCAACTACACATTTTAAAAAAATGTACGACTATGACTGTATAATTAATGAACACCAACGTCTATATTACAATGACCAGTGTCTTTGATCATGAACTATATACAACTTCTCAATAACATGACTGCTCAACAGTATTATATGGTCTAGACGTGGATGCGTTAACCTGTTTGTCTTGTGTGTTAGTGTAAATGACAGTATAATCTGAATAAACCATTAAAAAAAAACACGCTTGAGCAGACTAAAAAGTCAAAGGTCGATAAGTTTTCTGCAAAGGTTAAAATGTATCACTACCACCTTTGCACAAGAGAAACAAAACCGGATGATAAATATTATCAGAGATAATACCAATGCAAACAATATTACAAGAGCTCACAGATTTTCATATCCAAGAACATACCCAACGATGTTGGTGTTTCCAGATGGTAGAACCATTAACATCAGATACCACGAACCTCCAAGTATCAGAAAGCTACCAGTTGATATGAGTGCTCTTACAGGTTGAGAAGAAAAGAATGTTAGCACTAAGCAAACCCAAACAGAAGTTGGAAGTGATTAAGTGATTGAAGATTGGAGTGTTGATGTCAGCTTTAATGAATACAGCAAATTCTTTAAAAAATGATCTTTTTGCAAATTGTATATTTGTTTTATAGAATAGATATATTTTTTTTAACCTAAAAAAAATAATTTTTCTTTATTTCAGATTTGTGAGATTTATGATCAAGGTCGGAGAGACACATGGAGCTTTATTTGCACTGGGGACTATTTAAAAAAATTACTCACAGATACTCTATTTTATCTTTTCAGTCTGTGGTGATTCTAACAAAACTCCAGGACCTCTCGGTGTCAACTGGTGGAGATCAGTTGTCCCGGGACTTCATTGGGGAAAAATTTATCGCTAGACCAGACATACTGGAAAGCATAACCTTTTCCTCTAAATTCTTCATGAGCTCACTGAATGCTGCCTAGCCTCAATCTTGGGTTGATGACAAGTTAACATCTTGAAACCGGTACCGGTCTGTCAACTTGTGGAGGTTTCTCTACTAGTGATTAGGGAAAAGCGGTCATAGTAATAAAGTTCCTTTGGACCTTTCAGCCTGTATACAATGGCGTGGGACCTAATGACTGAGTGATGTACAGGATTATTTTTTGCGTTGATTAGCCCACTTTATGGTACATAAAAACAGCTACAATAGGAATTGAAGCTTGTAGGTAAACGCACCAACAAAAACATGTATATGTCATGGAACCTGTGGGCTTCTATAACCAAAGAAGGACAGATCCTTCCGAAAGAATCCCAATATCAAGGACTTCGTTCGTCTCCAACAGAGGACAAGGGACAACCACGTGACCGTCGAGTTTTGGACAGTTTCTGAACAATGTTAGCATTAATTGTTGTGTAAAAAAATAAATAATCTGCATTAGGAAACAAAGATAAATCTACCAGTAATTAATAGACTAATTGGTGATTCTTTTATTATTGATTCATGTTTTGTTAGATGCGACAGATAACTGTGTAAAGTTTCAACTTGATCCGAGAATAGGTGCAGGGGAGATAATTTGTTACAAAAGTTTTACCAGACAGACAGACATCACGTTGATTGAAGCTTTCTAATAAGACTTTCTGTATTTAATAATTCGTCTTAAGCCATTTCCGCTAATATTAATTTTTCTAGAGCGTGATAGCAGTGAATAATATTTTGTAGCACGGTCATTTCTCATACATTTTATTTAGAGTACACAAGACCTAAAGTAATGTAGTGTGGGAAACAGGAATAGAACATTCTATTGAGGCCTTCGGAAAATGCATTTCATCCTCTAACCCTGAGATTGATGGCCTAAACTCTAAAGAGTTTATTAACGGTCATTGTTTGCTTTGTGATTAATGATGAGATAAAAAAAATGTAAAACTAACCAAAGAGGCTATATTTAGAAGTCAATATCTTGAAAACGTTGTGATAAGGTTGCAATTTAAAGGATTCTAAACAAAAATTTTAGGGCCTGTCATTGTAATCGTAAAGAGCCGAAAAGTGTGAAAGCATGTGTGTGTGTGTTGTGTGTGTGTTGTGTGTGTGTTGTGTGTGTTTCATGTCGGAAAGTATCATATAGTATATTAAATATTGAATTGAGAGGCCTTAGAAAATGTCAGAGAGTGTACATAAGAGAAACCTTTTTTTTGTTGTGAGTGGGCTGGAGGGCGTGTGGTAAGGGTGTTACTTGTTGTGTAAAACTGTCTTCTAAATTCCAAACATTAGGAACTAAAATAAGACTTCTTTGTAACCACCCCCTACCTCCTTTGCTTTTACGGCACACACACACAAAAAGATTTGGACCTATGATGGTAACATTTCTACATGAGACCATGATGTTAGAACAAAATATTTATACAATATTTTTTTCCTCTAAAAAACCACACGGAGTCGAGGTGACTGGGTGGTAAGACGCTTGGCTTATGAACCGAGGTTCCGGGGGTCGAATCTTGGTGACAGATGGGAATTTTGCGATCTTTAGGGCCTCTTTGAGACCATCCAGCTCTAATGGGTATCTGGCGTAAATTGGAGAAAAGTCATGGCAGCTGGTTTTTATGCCGCATGATACCCTCGTTAACCGTGGGTCAATAGAAACAGATGACCTTTACATCATCTGCCCTATAGATCCTAAGTTCTGAAATGGGAACTTTATTTTTTCCTTTACTTTAAATACTCATACATGCACTTGCAATATCTGGCTAATATTGAAAATAATGAATAAATTTTTTTAAAAAAAGTCAACCTACCTTTAGCTGTTCGCCTTATTTTCTTGAACCTTGGCTTTCATGTGTAAATTTGCGCCCTGCTCTCATGAGGAAACACACGTCCAGTAGGTAGTCATATTCCGGGACCTATATATAGTGTATTTACAGTACGTTCTCATGGGATATTGTTTATAACTTTATTCATACTTTCTTCGTGTCTATCTCATTAGAATGACAATTATTTACAGATAGAGGCGAGAAGAATTGATTTCTCGCGGTCGTTGATTAAAAGATATGCAAGCTACTTAAAGGACATTCATTAAGTTATTTTTAGCAAGGTTACTTGTAGTGGAATTTATGTCGAGATAAATCACGCGTATAAATATACACACATCTTATGACTTACAGATATCTGCCTGGTTGGTATGCACGCTGGACTGTCCCTGCCCGTTGCCTTCCCCAGTAGGCCTGCGGGAGGTTTGGGCTAGGAAGTAGATTATCTTCAACTCTGAAGTAACATCCCAAACATTTAAAACAAACATGTAAATCATGTATCTATATATATATATATATATATATATATATATATATATATATATACATATGCAATTTTTATAACTATAATCTGTGAGCACACCTGATTTTCTGTAGGTGTCCGCGGGCCGCATAAAACACTCCGGCTGGCCACATGTGCCACCCCTAGTCTAGACTAGTCTAACCCTAACCCTAAAAGATCTAGAGATGAAGTGTGTTAAGTCTAGCCTAATAGACCTGTTTAAGTCTAGCCTAATAGACCTGTTTTAGTCTAGCCTAATAGAGATGTGTTAAGCCTAGCCTAATAGACCTGTTTTAGTCTAGCCTAATAGAGATGTGTTAAGTCTAGCCTAATAGACCTGTTTTAATCTAGCCTAATAGAGATGTGTTAAGTCTAGCCTAATAGACCTGTTTTAGTCTAGCCTAATAGAGATGTGTTAAGTCTAGCCTAATAGACCTGTTTTAGTCTAGCCTAATAGAAATGTGTTAAGTCTAGCCTAATAGACCTGTTTTAGTCTAGCCTAATAGAGATGTGTTAAGTCTATACTAAGAGAGATGTGTAAAGTCTAGACTATTAGAGAAGATTTTGTGACGTTTCTTTCAGCTCGTTAAACCAGAAGAGTTGGGTATATGACCCTTTTACGACTTTACTTCCCAACAGTCTTGGTATTTTGCTGCCCTTTCTAAGCCCACACTTGAATGAGTTTCTCTACAACTTCTTTTTTTTTTTCTTCTTTCATTTATTCCGCCTGTTAATGTGTATTGTAAGATTGTCATTGAATGGCCTTTAGATCTTAAAACGTGATAATTCTATCTGAATCTTCATCATTAAAGACGATGAGTGAATTGTCAAGGAATCAATCGTTCTTATTCAAATCTTTTGTTTTATTATGTGATCTTTGTATAAATCTAAAGTATTTGTGGCCGAGTGGCTAAGTACCCATAGGCTTGGCCTGGCTACCTATCAAAGGGCGGGGGTTTCGAAGTTTGACACCTAATTTGAGCACCCAATATGTATTGAGCCCCTAAAGGCAGCACGGACAACATTCTCCCCTATACCCGCTACCCTAACTATCCCACAAATGCGATTTGACCATAACACTCTGAGCATGCTATAAGCATGGAAGTAGCTCTATATAAAAGATATTTAAAAAAAAAACAGAGAAGCTAATTGAAGGTCTTTATTTTCAAAGCCCGGATCATCCCTACACACTCATTGACAGTATTTTTTTCCTGCTAGATGCGTTATGGAGAATCCATTGATATCATTCCGCCATTCTAATCATTTAATGACTTAATCTACTTTTGAAATACTACGGCAGGTAACATCTGAAACGAGCCAAAAAAGTGTGTGTGTTTGGGCTGGTTGAAGCAGAAATAATAATTGTTTTCGGATTTGTGTTTTTAATATTCTTTCTTTCCATTAGAACACACTCAGACCTTCTTTTGTTTATAGTTCAGTGCTTCGTTTCATATGCCATTAGTTTTTCTTTTTCTCTTGACTCTTGTATTCAATTTTGTAGTCCTAAGAGGGACATAACCTTGTATAATTGAACTACACGAGATCATGCGGTTATATCAATTTCATTAGAAAACAAATATTTAATTTTGGTCATATATCATTAAGCTTTCTTAAAGGTTAAAAAGTACACTTATTTATGGAAAGTTTGAGATATAATATGAGCATTTTTTTAAAAATAAAACAAGGCTTTTAAAATATATTTAACTTGCTCACTTTGGGGCAAAAGTGAAACATCTATCGCGTACAATCGATAAGTGGACTAATTGAAGATCCAAGAACCCATGGTTCCAAACATATGTATTTCACTGCTCGGCAATCACTCCCATTAAATAAAGTTAGTATTTATATAACTGATACGCATAAAGTGTGTCCTCTAAAGTTTACGTTTGCTTTATGTGTACATTTTGAAAACATGATTAAGATTATCTAGATTGTGTAAGTATATCAAGACTACAGAAATTCAATACATTTTAATCTGAATGTTTAAAAAATACCTCTTTTCAAGTCAAACTTTCGGTGTGGAACCTCGGCAACGGGAGGGTGGACTCGATTTTCGAAAACAGCTCTGTAATGATTTTTCAAAAAATTTGACAATTGAAGTATATTTTATGGAAAAGAATTACTAGCTCGTTTGAAAACTCTAGTTTGACCTTTAGAATTAGAAAACCTTGAATACTTTGAATACGCTTTCGTTTATTTCCGCATGTAGGCCCTATTCATTAAAGACTTTGTTACGTATCTAGGCATTGTTACCTAGATACTATTTTCTTTTCTTGACCTGTAGGTTGTCTGCCCCTTGTGTAATAAGTTTTTTTTTATTTTATTTTTCACGGTGAGTCAAGCCACACAGACAGTGACCGGTCCTTGACCTATGTGTGTACCTCTGGTTGAAAGGAGGGTGTTTTTTTTTTCTGTCTCTTTGAAGAGCGTTCTAGATCTGGGAAATTGATGACTTATTTGGTTCTAGAAACTACTAGATTTGTCTTGATATCGACGCGCGGTAGACTATATAAAGACCGCCCGTGTAACGTTGACGGACAGACATACGGAGACAGCCGTGAGACAGAATAGCGGAGACATTGCGTAACCCGTGCGTGGTATACCAATCGATCGTGTAAGTTAAGATTTTTCTTTTTTTCAAGGCCTTGCTTGTATTTGTAATTATATTTTCAAACTCTGGTATTGTAATACTTTTACATGCCATTTTTGTAAAAGGGTTTTGGTCAACCCTTCCATTTTGTATTGAGTAAATGTTTTTTTTTTTTTCTTGCTTTATGTGATTCAGTTAAAAGTACTATTTGAGTTATATTATATTAAACATTAAGTTGATATTTTACCTTCCGATTTCTTGTGTCATTTTATTTTGTTATTCATTGTAAGTCTTTGATTAAATTCAGACTTAAGATAAGTGACACAACTACCTTTTTCTATTGTCACGTTCCCCTAGGCAAGCCATGTAAAAATTAGAATTCAATTCGTAATACGTGACAAAAGAAGTTTGAGGGCTTTCGTCCCGGATATTTTTCTGAACCTATTTTCGTCTTACTTGAGTAATTTTGTAAAGTCGAAGTTGACTTTAACAAAAATTTTTTTGTGTGTCAAAGAGTCGGAAGTAAAGTATCAATAGTATTGACCAAACTCTCTTAAGGTTTTTTTGTTGTACTGATTTTGTACTGTATATTTACATTGTATACATTTTTTTTTGCTTGTAATAGTTGTTAGTTAGTCATGGATATTCAGGTTTTTCTTGCAAATCCCTCTGTGGAAGAGCTTGATGCTTTTACTAGGAAGGAACTGGTCCTTATTTCTAAACATTTAGGGTTAAAAATAAAATCAAATGCCCTTAAACAAGAAATCAGAGATAACATTGTAATCCATTATGTAGACGAGGAAGTGTTTTCTGAAGACCTTTTAGAAACCCTTAGACCCGATGAGGGTAAATCAGATTTAGAACTTCAGATAAAATTAAAACAAATGGAAATAGAAGCCCAGTTAGCTTTAAAAGAGAAGGAAATTATCTTGGGGAAACAAAAAGAATTAGAGCTTGCAGCGGCTAGAGAGCAGAAAGAAATGGAAATGAAATTACAAATAGAGTTTAAAAAATTAGAGTTAGCTGCTAATGTAAGACCAGATTCTTCCCCTGCAAGTCATACTGCTGAAGCAACAAAATTTTTGAAAATAATTCCACGCTTTAATGAAGCCACAATTGACAATTATTTTCCACAATTTGAACTTGCTGTGAAAAATTTTAATGTACCTGAAACTTTGTGGCCCACTTTGCTGCTAACAGTTTTGACTGGTAGAGTTGCAGAGGTATTTTGTTCTTTGACCATTGAACAACAAAAAGATTATAATGTTGTTAAGGCCTTAATTCTTAAGGCATATGAACTTGTTCCGGAAGCTTACCGAAAGCAGTTCAGGGATTGTCGCAAATCGGATGGCCAAACCCATGTAGAATTCCTGCGGGAAAAGGAGCGACGCTTTGAGAAATGGCTCACTTCCAGGGAAATCGGCACCGACTTTGCAAAATTCAAGAACCTAATGCTGATGGAAGAGTTCAAGAGTTGTGTGCGGCTGGACGTCCGTACGCATATAGCTGATCGTGGCGAGGAAGATGTGCACAAGGCTGCAGTGTTGGCAGACGATTATATAATATCACATCAATTTGCCAAGTATACGACGGATGTCAAGCCAAAACAAGTCAAACAGCCTGAGTCCACTGCTAGCAACTCCATCAAGAACAGCAGTACAAATGACAGAAAACCTACTACAAGTAAAGCTACTTGTTCCTACTGCAAACGAGAAGGCCATAAAATTGACGATTGCTGGAAATTGAGGAAGAGAAACGAAAAAGCTCCTTCAAAAGTCAGCGCTTGCACAGTACAGTGGTCGTCGAGGTTTACTCCCTCATCATCAAGTCATATCAAGAATAACTCGACACCACCTGTTTCAAATGTATTGACTGTACAAGACTCTCCGAAAATGTCTCCACGATGTTCCAATGACTCAAACAAGAGTTTTTCAAATACATCAAGCCGATGTTCCAATGACTCAAACAAGAGTTTTTCAAATACATCAAGCCGATGTTCCAATGACTCAAACAAGAGTTTTTCAAATACATCAAGCCGATGTTCCAATGACTCAAACAAGAGTTTACCTAGTACATCACACCGATGTTCCAATGACTCTATCCAGAGTTCCCATAATACATCACCCCGATGTTCCAATGACTCTATCCAGAGTTTCCATAATACATCACCCCGATGTTCCAATGACTCTATCCAGAGTTTCCATAATACATCACCCCGCTGTTCCAATGACTCTATCCAGAGTTCCCATAATACATCACCCCGATGTTCCAATGACTCTATCCAGAGTTCCCATAAGACATCATCCCGATGTTCCCATGACTCTATCAAGAGTTCCCATAAGGCATCACCCCGATGTTCCAATGACTCCATCAAGAGTTCTCCAAATACATCCAAAAGATGTTCTACTGACTCAAGAAAGAGTTTCTCCACTGCGTCTCCTAGAGATGTCAATGACTCCAGCGAGAGTTCGACCCAAGTCCAGTCTGCATCAACCAAAATTGATGTTTTATTAGAGGATTTTAAGCCTTTCATTTCGGAAGGATTCGTATCACTACCCGGTGATTCTACAAGTCTACGACCTATCACCATTTTGAGAGACACAGGTGCCTCACAATCGCTACTTTTAGAGGGTATCTTGCCCTTGTCAAAATCATCATCGACTGGGAAGAGCATCCTGTTACGAGGCGTAGAGCTTGGATGTATAGATGTGCCTCTACATCTAATCGACATAAAGTCAAATCTCATTACTGGACCGGTTGTTGTAGGTGTCCGACCAACATTACCATTGGAAGGCATCTCGTTGCTGTTAGGCAATGACTTAGCAGGTGGAAAGGTGATAGCCGAACCCATCGTCACTCAAACACCCGACTTATCTGCCACACCCGAGGAAGACCTAGAGTTATATCCAGCGTGTGCAGTAACAAGGGCAATGAGGTTGAAAGCATCTCAAGAAGAGAACGTCATCAAGGCCAACAGTAACCACGATGATGTGGACTTGAGCACCACATTCTTTGCTTCTCTTGAAGAAGAACCAACGCCAAATTCTGAAAAGCCGGCATCAACTCGAAAACAGTTGATTGAGGACCAAAAGAAGGATCCAGAGCTCGCCAAACTCCGAGAAACCGCAATGACATCACAAGAGGCAGAGCTAGCATCAACGTGCTACTACATCCAAGATGATATGCTCTTCAGGAAATGGAAACCTCCAGACGCATCCAACGAAGAAGAATGGAGAATATGCCATCAAATCGTGTTACCAGAAAGATACCGAGCGTACATCATGAATCTGGCTCATGACACACCAATGTCAGGTCATCTCGGCATCCACAAGACATACCACAAGATTATGTCACACTTCTTCTGGCCACGTTTGAAGAAAGATGTCATCCAGTACTGCCGATCCTGTCATGCCTGTCAGATGGTTGGCAAGCCAAATCAAAAGATCCCTGTTGCTCCTCTGAAGCCGATTCCAGCCTTTGAAGAACCTTTCAGCAGAGTACTTATTGACTGTGTTGGTCCTCTCCCAAGGACAAAAGCTGGCAACCAATACCTGTTGACCATTATGTGTGCTTCAACTCGTTTTCCTGAGGCTATTCCTCTAAGGAACATAAAAGCATCAAACATTGTAAAGGCCTTAATCAAGTTCTTTACTCTATTTGGTCTACCAAAGTCCATCCAATTGGACCAAGGAACGAATTTCACGGCCAATCTTTTCAAGCAAGTCATGACTCAGTTGGGCATCAAACACTGCATGTCGAGTGCGTATCATGCCGAGTCGCAAGGCGCTCTTGAGCGATTCCATCAGACTCTCAAGAACATGATCCGAACCTATTGCTTTGAGCACGAAAAAGACTGGGACGAAGGAATCCACATGCTGCTGTTTGCAACCCGTGAATCCGTCCAGGAATCGTTGGGATTCAGCCCTTTTGACTTAGTCTTTGGCCATTCGGTGCGCGGTCCCTTGAAATGTATAAAAGAGACTTTGTTGTCACCAACAGCCACTGAAGGACTTTTAGAATATGTAATTAAGTTTAAAACTAGACTTTATGATGCTTGTGTTCTGGCCAAAAATAACTTACAAAACACCCAATCCAGCATGAAACGCTGGTATGATAGAAAGGCCCGTGTTAGAGAATTTTCTCCCGGGGATAAGGTGCTTGTATTTTTGCCCATACCAGGTCAACCCTTGCAAGCCAGATACTTTGGTCCCTATGAAATTGAGACCAAAATTAGTGACCTCAATTACACAATCAAAACTCCTGACCGTAGGAAAAAGACTCAGCTATGTCATATAAACATGCTGAAGCCTTATGTATCTCGGCCAGATCACTCAGAGAAGAGTAATTGTGTTTTAAATACAGTCAAAAGTTGTTCAAATAGCCATGTTTCTCCTATTGATGATGATATTGTAAAGGAGAAATTTGGACAATACAAAATACCTAATTCTTTTGTACTACAGAATTTGGATGTAAAACTGTCTCATCTGTCTTCGACAGAAAGGCCAGTTATCATGAAACTCATTAATGAATTTAATGACATTTTTTCTGATGTACCAAAACAGACTAATGTTATAATGCATGATGTAGATGTTGGCGAGGCTACTCCAGTCAAGCAGCCTCCTTACAGGGTCAACCCTGAAAAACTTGCCATACTTAGGTCAGAAATCAAGTATATGCTTGAAAATGACCTCATTGAACCAAGTTCCAGTAGCTGGAGCTCCCCATGTGTCTTGATACCTAAACAGGACAAGACTTATCGTTTTTGTACAGACTACCGTAAGGTAAATGCTGTAACAAAGACCGATTCGTTTCCTATCCCTAGGATAGACGATCTCATAGATCGTATTGGTGACGCTAAGTACATCACCAAAATAGACCTACTTTCAGGTTATTGGCAGGTTCCCCTGACTGATAGGGCAAAGGAAATCTCCGCCTTTGTCACCCCTGATGGTCTGTACCAATACAAAGTGATGCCATTTGGCATGAAGAATGCTCCTGCCACTTTCCAGAGAATGATAAATGCCCTGCTTGCTGACATGGAGAATTGCCACGCATACATAGACGATGTAGTAATTTTTAGCCAAGATTTTTCTAGCCATTGTAAACAACTGCATTGTCTTTTTACTAAACTTTTACATGCAAAAATTACTGTAAACCTGAGTAAGAGTGATTTTTGCCAGGCTTCCATCCAATACTTAGGCCATATTGTAGGACAAGGTCAGGTGAAACCTGTAATGGCCAAAGTAGAAGCTATCCAAGCTTTCCCTATTCCTGCTGATCGGAAACAACTCCGAAGATTTTTGGGAATGTCTGGATATTATAGAAAATTTTGCGAAAATTTTTCTGTCATTGCCAGTCCTTTAACAAACCTCCTGAGAAAGAACGTCCGATTTACTTGGACGGATGAATGTCAGAAAGCCTTTAACCAAATTAAGCAGATATTATCTAGCTCCCCCATTTTGATGGCTCCTGACTTCGGAAAACCTTTTAGGTTAGCTATTGACGCCAGTGACACAGGTGTTGGGTCAGTCCTTTACCAAGAAGATAATTTCCAAGTAGAGCACCCTATTTGTTTCTTTTCCAAGAAATTTAATAGACATCAAAGAAATTATTCTACTGTGGAAAAAGAATGTCTTGGGTTGATTCTTTCTATACAACACTTTGATTTTTATATCAGTGGGTCCAGATGGCCACTGGTTGTATTTACTGACCACAATCCCCTTACATTTATCCACAAAATGTCTGGCAAGAATCAACGACTTCTCAGGTGGAGTTTATTTTTACAAGAGTACAACCTAGATCTTAAACACATAAAAGGCAGCGAAAATGTTATCGCCGATGCCTTATCTAGATTGTAAAAAGTATTTTGATGTATATTTTTTTATATATATCATGATAAATACATTCTGTAATGTAAATATCATTTTTTGTAATTATTCTAAAAAGATTTCCATTTCGTGGAAATGTAAACTTTTTATTTTTAGGAGGGAGGTGTTACGTATCTAGGCATTGTTACCTAGATACTATTTTCTTTTCTTGACCTGTAGGTTGTCTGCCCCTTGTGTAATAAGTTTTTTTTTATTTTATTTTTCACGGTGAGTCAAGCCACACAGACAGTGACCGGTCCTTGACCTATGTGTGTACTTCTGGTTGAAAGGAGGGTGTTTTTTTTTTCTGTCTCTTTGAAGAGCGTTCTAGATCTGGGAAATTGATGACTTATTTGGTTCTAGAAACTACTAGATTTGTCTTGATATCGACGCGCGGTAGACTATATAAAGACCGCCCGTGTAACGTTGACGGACAGACATACGGAGACAGCCGTGAGACAGAATAGCGGAGACATTGCGTAACCCGTGCGTGGTATACCAATCGATCGTGTAAGTTAAGATTTTTCTTTTTTTCAAGGCCTTGCTTGTATTTGTAATTATATTTTCAAACTCTGGTATTGTAATACTTTTACATGCCATTTTTGTAAAAGGGTTTTGGTCAACCCTTCCATTTTGTATTGAGTAAATGTTTTTTTTTTTTTCTTGCTTTATGTGATTCAGTTAAAAGTACTATTTGAGTTATATTATATTAAACATTAAGTTGATATTTTACCTTCCGATTTCTTGTGTCATTTTATTTTGTTATTCATTGTAAGTCTTTGATTAAATTCAGACTTAAGATAAGTGACACAACTACCTTTTTCTATTATCACGTTCCCCTAGGCAAGCCATGTAAAAATTAGAATTCAATTCGTAATACGTGACAACTTTAATAAATTAATGTTCAGGAACATTTTGCGCACCGTTTCGTAAGTCTAGATCTATAGGGATAGTATAAACATATTATAATTTTTTAAAAGATATCTGTGGTTAATTAGTTATTATTAAGAGAAAAAAAATTGCTTTATACATTTTTAATAAAGAAGGTATTGTCTTCAAAACAAAAAAAAAAGTATTCTGCATATTTTTCTCGTTTAAAATTTTTGTTAGCAAACTTTCGGCCAAACAACATATATGTGAACATTTATTTTTAGTTTAGCACACAATCAAAATGTTTGTAACAAAGAAAAGGCTGCCAATGGGGGTATAGAGATTAGAAAGAAAAAAATGAAAAACAAAAAAAAATGTTTTATTTGGCGCAAGTTATTTTACCACAAAACTTTTTGGACGTTGGCGCAGAGCTTCTGATTTTCCTTACAACAAAAGCCGCCACGCAAAGGGCGCCGAGTACTACGGCCCCTGCTATAATCAAACCGAGCGCCCAGGTTGGCAACCCATGACCCTCGCCCGTCGCTGCTATCTCATCGCTGTCTGCGTAGGTGCATTCCTCCAGGCAGTCCAGCATGGCCAGGCGCCCGCTCCTCTGATACAGAACGAAGTCGATGAACTGGGTTGTTTCCCAGTCCGTGACGTCGTTGTCAAGCTCACACCTTACCACCGCCCTGACGCTGCAGGAGGCGTCCTCCTGGCACATGTCTGCATCGCAGACTACTGGAGAGGAGCTTGGCCTACAGGATTGGACGTCCGGTTCCGTCACATCCAGGGCTAGAGACTTGGCCACCACTTCCATGGTTCCTGATGCGGGATTCGCTCTCAAAACAAACGTGGCATCACTACCTCCGAAGCAGATCTTGTTCTGTATTCTGTCAAAGCACACGCAAAGACATAGAGATAAAGTAACAACAAAATAGTATGCATGTGTTTTTCTTTAAAACATTGTATAAATAAATTTGTCTAATATCGAATGCTCCTTATCTTCTTGTTACTTGTTACTTTCTCTGAATCAGCACATTCTCTAGTCTTTCATAAGCAATATAAGTCAATGTCCTGAAAAAAATATATCTTCGTACAACACGTACATTTATACATTCGCACTTTTGGGACAAACACCGAACAAAAAAAAAAAAGACTTTGTTTTCGTGTCCGAATCTTAATGTGTATTTCTCGTGACAGTCTCAGCTGCGACCTACATTTATTTGCAGCATCCAGCGCAATCTATAATAATAATACTAACTGTACTAATAATAAACCACTAAAGAAATCCTGTACAGTGCACCATATCACTTGTAGTTGAATACTATCCTTATGTGATCTTACAGTAAGGAAAATATCTCACACTCGAAGTATCGTCTTTGCTAATATTGATGTCATTCGTCTATAAATAGTCTATATCCTAAGACTACCCTATACATAATTCTGATGTCAAGCACTAAATACCCTAAGAAAGTCCCATACATCAAGTCTGATACATATGCAAATAGTTAAGGTCATCTCTCTATATTTTAAGAATATTAATATATTAATACAATACTTCACTACCTCTCTATCAAAATGTTAACGTCATGCAACTATAACCTTAGGTTATACTTGATACAAAACGTCTTACAGGTTTATATTAACGTCATCCAGCCACATCTCTGACAAGGACCGTGCACTGGGATCCTTGACGTGCTGAAAGACCAAAGACAAACGAGACAACTGTCCATTCATTGTTGACAGGCACAAACACGTGACCAGCAAGTACAGCACGTGCTTCCACACTCCCATGTTTCACAACGTTTCAAGATCTAGATAAAAATAGTTTAAACAATTTCACATAAACTGATTAAAAGGGAAAGAAAAACACATAGTTGGCAGCACGTTCAGTTATTTTTGTGTGTGTGGTCTCAGTTGCAGTTGGAACTAACCATGGCCGGATTTAAATATGTAGAAGTGGAGGTTACTAGTGGTTACTACCTAATGTTTTAAAATGTAAATATAAAAAGCTATGGTCAAGAAACAAAGTGCTTTGCGCTTCAGTAAACACAATTTGTTTTTTTCTCTTTTTTTATATTTCATATGCAAGTTTTTAATTTTTGAAATTCATTTTTATTTCATGGAGGCCCATCTTCTCATAATTCAATCTAGTCGTTTCTGTTAATAAGAGACTTAATCTAAGTCATTGGATTACCTGGCTGATTGAGACAGCCTGTTGTATGCTCTAATGAACTCGGAAACAATGCTATACAATGGCATAGGGTATAAAATATATAGTGTGCAGGGGCGTAGCTAGAAATTTTCTATTGTTTGGGGGTGGGGGGGGGGCTGGACCTCTTTGGTGACCCCTGCATTTTGCGTAATATTTAATTGTTAATGTAAAAAAAACTCATTAGGAGGCCCCTCTCAGGTGGGGGCCCGGGGGGGGATTTTCAAATACTCCCCCCTCCTCCCTCACCCAAGCTACACCACTTGTAGTGTACCTTTAACTTTGTGTCTCTCTGAGTATTTCGAGGTTGAGTTTCTGAGCAGCCGTTCTCATGAGCCAATGCAATAAACAACTAAGTCGTTTTAGGAATGGAATGAAATTCTAATTATGTTCAAATTTTATCCCCAAATTTACAACGGAGTATGTTCAGTTTTTTTTTTTTAAGATTTCTACATGAACTGCTTGGCTTATGTTCATAACAGCTAACTAGTAAAAGCCCCAATTAAATTTGGAGAGTGGCAAATCCTATAAATGAAGTCATTGGTTGGGATAAATAAAGCTTCAAATTTATGTGTGAAATGAGTCTGCTGAAGTATTTTCTTGTCCAAAATGTAAAAAATCGCATCGAGGAAAAAAATTGAAAGTTATTGAGCAGTGGCATAGCTGGGGGTTGGGTTAGGTTGCAAATAAAAAAAAATCCTGGGCCCCCACTTTAGCAGGGCCCCAAAATGAGTAACCGAAGTTCGATTTTACATTATATATAACGCCATTATCTCATGTCATGATGTCGAATGTCAAAATGAAGGGGCCCCGACATCCCGGCCCATAAATCAATGTTATTGAACTTTATGTTGCTTTAACTAATGAAATGAAATACATATGTATAAGAAACCCAGACATCTTCAGAGTAATCTGTCCAAGTCAGACATCCATCAACAACTAGAAGGACAAGGCCTATCACACTATGCAAACGTTTCAATATTTAGCGGCTATATTTAGACGACTGACTGGTTCTAAATTCATTAACAACTGAACAATTACAAGCTTAATCAAGTTTAGAACAAACAAGACCCGGTTTACATTGTCCAGACATCGCTATTCTTATACCACTTAAAAGCACCATGCTTTGTTAAGTTCACATCAGACAGCTCAGAAGAAAATCTTTTGTGTGTGTGTGTTTATTTTTGATAGATTTAACCCATAAACGAGCAGCTTGTGCCGAAGTTTTAGGAAGTGTTATAACGTAATCTGCATTTTTTAACATTAAATATTGTCTACCCATATGAACAAGCGCATTCTGTATGTTTGGCCGTGTAATTGGCTAATTTCTCTCTATGTTACACCGTAAGAGTCATCCAGTCCTATATGTGTATGACTAATTTCTCTCTATGTTACGTCATTAGGGTCCTCCAGTCTTAGGAAGACAGTAACTCATTTCGAAGAGGATGCTTAAGATTAACTCTATAACAATAGCATATATGACCTAGCCAATTTCTTTTCTCATAAATTCTCATATTCACTTATAAAGACTCACCTTTTGCAAGTTATTGGTAGTGAAACTCAAGCCTCACCATGTTCGACGCAAACATTTCACTAAACCCGTTCGAGAAACAACCCTTTCTGACAGTTTGTCTACATTGCAAAACATTGCACTTACACAGTTCGTTAGTCCTGGCAACACACCGGAGCATATCGCTTTACTAACTGGGGTCGTTCTAATTTTAACGCACCCCCCAAAAGTTTCCCGAAATAACAGGGCATTGTCACGCTACACTGACTGCTGCTTCACTACCAAAACTGAAGGTTGCTGAGGTCACTGTCCTCGGCGATTACGTTTAATCTTGACTTCAGATCTTGAGGGAGGTACACATTTCCTTCTGCTTTTTCTTTTCAAAACATTTATACAGAGTCTGTATCATTATTACGAATGTACAGCATAATTATATCAAACATCTGCTTATCCGTTGTTTATATTTCCAACGAGTTGTAAGTTACTAGCGTATCATATCGTATCATATCGTATTATAGATATGAGCATAAAAAAATTCTTCTATTTATGGAATTCAAAGAACATACAAATTTCTGCATATGTTGAGACATCCTTTCCCCCCACCTCCCTCATTTTCATAACTTCAACCGAAAATAGGGTATAACAAACCAACAGGCAACATTGTTTGAATAGAAATAATAATAATAATAACGAGAATAAAGATAATAATAACATGATACATGTGTCTTCGTGTTTCCGAAGTTTAAGATACACTGCAATTATTTCCGTTACGATCTATATATTTTGCACATCTAATTCAGACAAATTTCTATTATGCTGAAGTGGTCTCTTTCTTCTGTGTCTTCAGTGTTACCTCTTAAAGAGAGAATGTTTCTGTATCTATTGAAAGTCATCATGGGGGCACAAGTGCCATTGTGATCTTGTTTCAGCTTCGTATACTTTAACTCCTTCTCTCCTAACCGACGATACCAGCGTTGATTCCACAAGAATGTGGTAAACAATTACGGAGAGAAAGAGTTAAATCCTTCTGTAACATCTGAATTGCATGGCTATTATCTCCTTCTCTACTTCTGCAGATTAAGACTGTACGGCTCGAAAGAGAAAAAAGGAGAGACAGATTGAGGAAACGATCGAGGTTCGTCACAAGGAATGGGGAGGCCTGTCTATGGAGGAGTCTCTAATACTGGGGAAAAAGGGGGAAAATCAGAAAGGAAAGGAACAAGATGGTTGTAAGATTATGTGTGGGGCCCGAATTGGCCCGACAGACTAACATACAGTTGAAGACGAAAGTGAATGCTAATTGTAACTTGAAACATTAAAAGATCTATAAACATTACATAGAAGAAATCTTTTTGGTGTCTTTATTGAGTTTGGAATCAAGAGAGTAGAGACATGTGCAAATAATAGTAATGCAAACATTCAAATGAATGATTATAATTTTATGAATAAGTTCATGTTTGAAAAATATATATGTTAAAAGTTTTGTTTATGAAGAGTGTATGTGGAATCATTCAATGATGATCTTAAAACGACATTTACAAATATACATTGAAGAATGGCATGCATTGAAGAAATGAAGGAATGTTTTATTGGTTTTAATTAAAAACTTGGATCTGACATTTTGTGACTCTAACACCGACATTTTTCAAAAGAGAAGATATTCTGAGATCCTGTGTTTCATATGTGTTTATAAGTCGCTGCTTCAGTTCCTTTCAACTAATCAAGTGTTTAACTATACAATGGTAGATATCCCGACACGAGCTGAATGTTCACAGAGCTCCTAAAGTTTGCACGGAAAACCTCTCAGATATCCTCATCTCCCCACTGGTCCACAAATGAGACCAGGGCCAGCGCTCTGAGCAAGCATGAAAAGTTGCGTTATATAAAAGCTATTTAAAAAAAAAAAAACAAAAAAAAAAACAACGGTTATACTTGGAATCATCGGGACGACAGTCCGAATTGAATAAGAGAAAACAACAAGGTAGCCATCCATAACAATGATTTAGTCTTCTAAATTATAAATACTGCTTCATCACAAAAAGACTTCGCCTGGTGTATGTCTCTTCGAAAAACGAAAAAAAAAACCAATGAAATGGTGAAAACAAATGTTAAAACAAAAGATTTTTCATTTAAATCAACATTGCTACCCCTTTCTTTTTCACTTTCTTGTGTAGGATGATTGAAGATAGAAAAAAAGTATTTAATACTTTAATGTTTAGCAATGTTATCTTACAATGGCATTGCATCTGACATCAACAAACCACGTCCCAATGTGACTCTTATTAATCTCCAACATAAACGTAAAGGACAGTGCGCAGTTAATATGTACACGTGAAATATGACTCAATATTCTAAAAATAACATGTAGACAGTTGTCATGGTAAACTAACTCTTAAAGAGACTTTAGAATAGAAGAGGAAGATCCTAGCAATGATTATGAGATGCTACACACAAACGAAGATATTAAAGACAGGGTTCCTTCAGCTATTGGACCCCACGATGACCTGCTAAATATTGTAAAAACAAACAAACCGCAAACAAAAACTCTCTGGCCATATTACAAGGTCTTCGGGGCTCGCAAAGACCTTCCTTTAGGGAACAGTACCAGGAAAAAAGAAGAGGCAGATGGGAAGACAACATCAAAGAATGAACTGTCCTGTTATTGAAACAGGTTCTATCTAAGGCAAAAGACAGAGAGGAATGGAGAAAGACAGCCGACAAATCATGTGTAGAGCTCCAACGGTCCAACAGACTAAGGGATAGGTGAAAGTGAAAGATTGAAGAGCCATTTGTACATGTCAAAAGCAAATATATCTTTGTTCTAGATGTTTCTCTTTTGTCACCATCAAGACCAAAATAATAATTTAGCACCCTGATCAAAATTACATATTAAAACAAAGATTCATTTTTGAAAAAAAATATTATAACAAATGTTCAAGTAATTTCAATTATTTTGCGAAATGCATATGATGATGGTGGGGATGTCGATTAATTTTTCGTATCACTCTCAGCTTCCAAATCACGCATCCTGCAACAAACATGGCCGCCACTATCACAATGCCCGAAACAATGAGACCAATGGCCGTGTATGAGAGCCCCTGAGGCCCGGAGTCCCTGACCTCTTCCACGTAACCGCTGTCCAGGCACATCACGAAGCAATCCCTTAACACCAGCTCGCCGTGAATGTTCTGGAGCGTTGCCTCTATCTGCGGCGTACGCTCCCACCTGTCCGAGCCGTGGACAAGACCGCAGTCGATAGCCAAGTTGACCACGCAGTTGTTGCTGGGGGAGCAGAAGTGAGTAGTTGTGCACTGGACGGGCTTGAAAGCCGGCATGCAGGAGTCGATGCCTTGAGTGCTGTTGTTGAATCGGATGCTCCTGTCGACGATCTCCATATGCGCAGTGTTAGGGTCCATTCTCAATACAAATCTGTCACCCACCGCTCCATAGCAAAATATACTGTAGATACTGAAACAAGAAACAGAATACAGTGTAGATACTATTCTATTAGTTTCGAATAAAAAAATAATTAAAAAAAGCAAAATATGAAAAAATCCCTTAAAAAAAAAAAAAAGGTTATCTAATGGAAAGAGCTCCGCACCACTTACAACCATATGTCGAAATAATTTAGAAGCTATTTCCCTTATTCTATATTAACCAAAATAAAATATTTATTAATAGTTAATTGACAAATTTGTCAATTTGATTCATGTTTTGTTAGGTACAATAATAATTGTTTAAAGTTTCAACTTGATCCGAGATGTGTCGGAGAAATATCGTGCCCGATTATCTAAGGGGACGCAACACTACAAATTTATAAGTATCTTCAACACTTTAATCTATTTCCCATTCTCTTAATAACTACCAACTGTTTCTGATATCAAGACCTGTTACGAGGCAACGATCTATTAATCTACACAGGTGGCGACGTCACAGGTCAGCGTTGAAGCTAGAATGATAGGTCTCGATTGAACCAGGTTAATGCACTATACGGTTCTTTTAGCCAATCAGCATCCAGAAAGTCGAATCTGGGAACGTCAAGCAATTACTGAAGCTCCTATCGCACATCTTGTTCTTATAGAACATCAATTTCATTTCGGCATTCGGACCGCACAAGGAGAAAGAAGATACATAATATTATTAACAGTGCAAAATGACAAGCCAGGAAAGGTATGCGTGTTGATAACGTCTAAACAACTATTTGGTTATTGCAAGTGTTTTGGCTCTCCACCGTAATTCATACTTTTCGACTCCAGCGTGCTTAGCAGAAATAATTATTGTCTAGTTGTTTGATTTTTCATTGAAAATATTTCTGAACCATTAGCTAAGTTTATTAACTTTAAAAGGTGAAATATTTTATGCAGAGCTATTAGAACCAGTAAAGGTTCACTAGTACAGTACTTACGTAAGATACTATCTCTTGAAGCTAAAAATAAGACATAAAATGTTAGAGGAAGACGATCCCATTAGCGTGCTGCGGTTGGGTATATAGAGGCTCATGTTATCGTCGACAACACATGTATCAATTTAAAAATAATTATTAATCAATATTATTATTGGTAATTAATTGAATTTGTATCGTATAGAAAAGGAGGAGATAAACCTTGCAGCATTGAACGGTTCCCTCTCTTCAGTTAATAGAAGCTTTCTTTTTATAAAGTTTTTTGTTAATTTTGTTTTTAACTTTGCAACAGGGTCGGCCTTAAGCATAGGCAAACTAACAGCCGCATAGGACCTCCAATAGTTAGGGGCCTCGTTTAGGACTAAAAACATTTTTTTTTAGAGAAGAAATAGCAAAACTTGCCCTCAATGTTATTGGTGGAGTATACAAGGATCTTAATAAAATGCGCAATTATAGCTTATCCACTGCCTTTTTAAAAACATTTCCTATTTCATTTAGGGCCACTAAATTCATTTCGCCTAGCGCCTCCAATTATCTATTATTTGCAAACAATAAATGCTATTAATAGAATGAGGTCAAGGGTTAGCAGTTTGGTCATGGCGTTACGCCACTAGAACTTTATATAGAGCAAAGACATCCCAGTTCATGAAATTAATTCAATCCCATAGCCAACGAAGCACAGCGGAGTCACGTGACAACACTAAGTAAAAATGTTTAGTTATCCTCAACAAAGGTACTGTTGCTAAATTGTATAACGCACATAGAAGGTCGCTCTCCGAAGACAGGCGCAGACAGTCGTCAGCGGATTGGTCTACATTGGTGTGGTAAAATATGTAGGTCGCATCTGGGTTTGCCTGGTAAAGAGAGATACTGCACTCATCCTTAATCTTCGGAATTGAAAACATTGCCATTAAATTAATATATATTAATATAAGCATATTACCCGTTTTATTGGAAAAAAAAAAGTGTATGCCACTTTTGTGGACATTTTCTTTTATAAATTTTATTAACAAGTTTACTATAATTCTGTGGCGTTTTACGTCTCGCGAGACGATCTTTTCCCTTTGCAACTTCTTGTGTGACTAAAGAGGCCAATCCTTGATACACAGCTGCGATAGCAGGTTGGGCATATGTAATCACCAGGCGCCGTTGCATTTTCACCCTTCTTTCTTCTTCTGTTGTGTATGACATCTGCAATCCGTGACCATTCCTTTAAGCTCTCTCTCCATGAGGATCTATCCAGTGCCACCTCTTCCCAGCTGCTAGTGTCGATTTTAAAGAGCTTCATGTCGCATACATCCGTATAACGTAAAAGTGGGCGACCAGCGGCTCTCCTGCCTTCTATTAGATCGCCATACAGAATGTCTTTAAATAAGGTTTCAAGATAAGATAACCAATGAGGAAGTGCTTCTAAGAGCAGGGTGCCAGGACATCCGCTCTGTTATCAGCAGCAGACGCGTTGGCTGGCTTGGCCACTTTCGTAGAATGCCAGTAGGTCGACTTACTATAATTAAACTACAATTAAAAGTCTTTTCGTCGAATCCGAAGTACAACAGTTCACCTTCGGCACGTGACTAATAAGTCCCAGTGTGTTTATTATTTGTTGCGATGCCTGAGCATGTTATTCATAATAAAAAATGCTTTAGATCTTTTCAAATTTTAAATTAATGGTATTACACTCTTTGTAGCTGGTAAAAACAGATAGGACAATATGTCACCTACATCACAAGGCTTAGGCAGTCTTATTGCTTTGTTTTTTTTTCTACCGCACACATCAACGAACTACTCACAGGCCCTTAGGTATCAGCCAACCGGAGCCTTTGCCAGAATGCGCATAGAGTCGCCGCCCCTTCCTTTCAAAACGACTACCGAACGTACACTTTTATTTCCTCTAATCTTTTGTCTTCGGAGGTAAGCTTTCTTTTAGGCCTCGAATGTGTGTACTCCTGTGACATTTGGTTAAGGCTGTCCTTCCGCAGCCTTTTTTTTGTTTCCTGATTTCTTCACTAAGAAATTAAGGCAAGCTAGGGCATGAGCTCCAGCATCTTTTTAAAATCAGTGTTTCCCGAAAACTTTTGACTAAAGTGTACCCCTGAGTTATTTTTGTAACGCTGAGTAGCCCTCAGCCTTGCATCAATGAGAAGAATGAACATAATAAATGGGTATTTAAAAAGATCTTCATAATTAATGAGGTGCAACATCCTCCCCCCAAAAGTCTTCCCGTACCTATGGGGGTACGCGTACCCTACGTTGGGAAACCCTTGTGAAAAGGTTACAATCGTAAGGTAATAGACTGATATATGACGGCATAGGAACGTGATCATTATTGTTAAAATCCGGATGTCCCATTAAGGATTCTAGTACTTTGGAATGGACATAAATGACTTTGTTTGTAAAATGTTTAACCTGTTTCGGATATTTCTTCAGAGTTGAAGACTGTCTGCTTCCTAGTCCAAACCCGCCGCAGGACGAAGGACATAGTAGCGTGGATATGAATCTGAGACCAGGGAAACAACCGAACGACACACCAGAGCGCACACCGCACGACCAGGCTGCCATCTGATTATCCGGTGTGCCATTTCAACGGATTTAACTGTGATGTCAAATTCAAAACTGTGAAATATGCGATGACAAGATAAGACTCACGTTCTAGAGATAATCGGAATGACGCTCAAATCTTTGGCGCTTCTATCAACATCAGGCTGTGAGGAGTCCAAATGAAATGATAACCTGATAGTCTGACACGAGGCAAGTCCAAATAAAGTTATGTAGATCAGCAGTGACATGATTTCTGTGCAACCTGGAAAACACACAATTTTACAACATAACACAGACGATATGTACAATATATTCCTATATATGTTAATCTATATGTGTATGTAATTATATATATTCGCAATCAGGGCCGGTCCTAACAATTGCGGGGCCCTATGCGAAACTCATTGCGCGGGGCCTAGTCTGGGTGGGAATAAGGATAATAAGTGAACATTAAGATTTTGTATTTTCTAAGTACAAAATTGCCATCAAATTAATGTTACTCTACGAACCTTGCAACCTATGACATATTTATATGCCAGTGACTATAGAAGTAAATAAAGTATTGGACCTTCCGATTAAGGTGAAAATTCGCCGGATTATTACATTTTATTGCATGAAAGCTGACAATGCCTTTTTTCTTTTATCGCGTAGGATTTGCGTTTTCCGCAATGAATGACACCAACAAATGGAGCTTTTGTCTATTTTTTAGGAGGTTTTGATAAGTTTTCAGGAGATTTTAAAAAATTCAGGAGATTTCCAGGATTTTTTGTCATATATATTTTGCAATTTAATAATTACACCTAGAATTAGCGCTGGGCCTATGAAAGCGCGGGGCCCACTACGACCGCATAGGCTGCAGTGGTATAAGACCGGCCCTGTTCGCAATTTCGACCCAATATGTTTTTTAAAGACGACATGTTACATACTATATTTAATACATACCTTGCAAATAGGGATATAAAAGATTTTTAGTAAGGTAATAATCCAAAGTCTATTTATAAAATCTTTCACATTTTGTGTGCATTAATAAGCAAGATGTTTTGATGTCATACTCAATGAGATTTCTTTGAAATATTCAAATGCAACATTTCCCTGCATTTTAATTTATATCTTCCATCACTCCCCTTTTACGGGCACTTTAGTTGTGTCTTTTGTTTGTATGTCTTTTGTCTGTATGTCTTTTGTCTGTATGTCTTTTGTCTGTATGTCTTTTGTCTGTATGTCTTTTGTCTGTATGTCTTTTGTCTGTATGTCTTTTGTCTGTATGTCTTTTGTCTGTATGTCTTTTGTCTGTATGTCTATTGTTTCTATCCAAGCAGTATATTGGGAAGCCTGAACAACTATTTTGCTTATTTTACTAATTCTAAATGCACACCATTAGTATTAGTGTATGTAATCCTAACACATGTTCCATTAGGACCTACAAAGACGTCTCGGTATTGCTTTTAGAATTTCACAAATAAAAAGATTTTTTTGTTCAGTAAATGGATTTAGTAAGAATATTTTAACCAGAGAGAAAAGTGAAAATGTTGGCAAAAAATGTCAATCTTGAAACTGTTAACAACTATGATTATCAATGCTATAATAATAATAAGGCTTTCCTTCGAGTCAGACCCAGCAATGGCCTACATATTTAGCCACACCTAGTGCAGACACATACGTTGTCGCCGGTGGTCGATATAGGTTCACTTTTCTCCCTCTACGTCTGACCTCGGCAGTGGATTTTAATTTGGTCTCGATTATGTATTCGGCGACCTTTGTAAAAAGAAATCTCCAGCTATTTCATTTGGAAACCACCAGCTGCCAGGTGTTTGTTTTTTCTGTAAGTAAACGCAAGTTGGCGCCTAAGCTGGTTTTCAAAGCGTTTCAGTGGGGTAACTTGTTACGCTGACCACATTTCAACTCACCAAAATATATTACCTTTGGTATACTGTCGTACTCCATACTGGTACCATAAGCAGTCTTTTATAGTATGGACAGTAAATGCTATAATAATATTAGATTATCATTAAATGGTCCCGAGGATCGACCCTGCTACATAAAACCACTTCCGTTCTAGTAGCTAATATTGTCCACTCCACTCTTAATTGGTAACAAGCAAAATACAAAAAATACTATTTTTAAAAACAAAGCTTATATTAAGTGTAGTATCAATTAGTTTGGATCAGTGATGTATTAAAATTTGTCGTAGATCTAGACTAACAACAATAAATTAGGAATCGGTTTATATCTCAATCAACAACAATAACACACAAGACAAACATGTTAATCAAGATTTCATTGTCGCAAATATTGACAGCTCAAGATTATTTTGTATCCTTCATCACGTAGTCGTAGAACGAGGGCTTTAGAGGTCAAACCTACGAGGACTTTAGAGGTCAAACCTTCAACGAAACGTAAATCCCAAATTGTTAATATAACATGATCAACTTAATGTTTCATGTTACAGACTCTAGCAGGTTCTTATCCATTGCACATGATGACATCACTCACTACACGGAGCCTTTGTTTGAAAATCTGCAAATGTCGGATCTATTTAGTATGAATGTTTAGAATTGAAACAACTATATAGATCTAGTAAACTCATACCTGAATGAATTTGTGTGAATGAAACTAAACAAATACTTATATTTCATCGAATATAAATTATACACTTAAATTATTAGCACATTGTACCTTGTAACATTATGAAAAATTACACTGCAATATTACATCACATCCAAAGACTCACCTGACAAATACATGATGAATTTATTTAAAAATATATCAGTTTCTCAGCAACATTTTGTAAATATAGATATAGACATTGTTTTGAGTTAAATGTGTAAGCAATATTTCATCAATAGTGATTTGTACAGATCTCAACACTAAGCACATACACAAGGTGTGTTAGTGTGTTAAGTGTTCGTTGCTAGATCTGACGCTATCAAACATGTTATCTTTCTGGACTAAAGTAAAGGGTTCAGGTCAAGTGGACTTTTGCTTCAGTTAAAACAATAACAAGACGGACGACTCGGGATAATCTTTAACAAAAAAATAATATTTAGACTGTGTCTAAACTTGGTTGACGTCGCTGATAACATTGTCTCAGCAGTCAGATGATGTACAAGGTTTTAGTATAGAAGTAAAGAATCAATGTCTTTCGAAGTAAAAATGAGCATGGACGGCTGCATGGTCGTGTGGTATGCACGCTGGAGACTTTCCGTCGATGGTGCCTGGTTCGAACCCTGCCCGACGACTTCCCTAATCGTCCTCCTAGGATTTAATCATCATTAAATCTGAAGGAACAACTAAATTATGTCCAAGAAAACAAAAGTAAAGCATGCAATACAAAACAATATAAAACCATACACTATAACATTGTCAATAAAACGAGTAGATATGTATGCAATAACTTATTATGATATACGTTAATGTATATAATATGTAATCCTATATATTATATCGCAATGTAAATAAAACAAAAAAGTTGCTTAGGATTGCAAAATGATGGATCTCTTGGCTTTAAGTATAAAGCTTTTTAATCTTTGTACTGTATGACTATGACTGACATCTGTCAAAGTAAAAAGTTTCTGAGGCGACTCGAGACATAGTCTGTACTCACAGCTGACCTTCAAAACGCAAATTAAAATTGTATGGCCATACCACAAGGTGATCAGGGCAAGCAAAGACCTTCCTACAAGGAACAGTACCAGGAAAAAGATGCACACAGAGAAAGTAATGGTAAGACAAGATTAAAGAATGGACAGGCCTTTCATTGAAAGAGATGATGTCCACGGTAATTGACAGAGGAATGAGCAAAGACGGTATACAAATCATGGGTTCAGTGGTTCAACAGACTAATGGATAGCTGACGGTATAGGTAGAATCATATTATTAATGTGTATATATAAATCTACATTTTATATAAACAAGAACAGAGCGATACAAAAGCTCGTTCGTACCTCACTCGGTCAGACTAATTTACAGCCACTCATTGATCAGGGAATTTGAAAAGCACCAAGATGCCTTTGTGTAGTCGCTGAATAAACTCTTTATGTTGTGTCTGTTATATTTATGTGTATTTTTCTGTTGTGTTGTCTTTATATGAGAAAAGAGTCCTTGTAATCACAACAAATTTCCGTAAGGATCAATAAAGCAGTCTTAGTGTTAGTCTTAGTCTTTGCCATTTTTTAATGTACATAGCGATAGCATTGTACTCACTTTCATAATCAGGTAGACTATTAGTTACACGTGTAGAGAAGTTTTCAGTGTACTCCAATATTTGCATAAAATATGATACAGTCATTATAGTCGATACTAATAAATACATGTACTTTCTAATGTTAGTTTCTTCGTCACATTCGTTTGGTATGACGTATGTTTGCCGGATAAATGTGCATACCATGTAAGGAAAGTGCCCTGAAACAGAACATGTTTAACAAAAAAAGCAGAATGTCGTTGGTTACAACATAGAGGCTAGTTACAATGCTTGTATTAACTCTGTCTGTGTGTCTGTCTGGCCAAAAAAATTGGGCACGTTATTTCTCCGTCACTCAATCTCGGATCAAGCTGAAATTTTGTACAATTATTTATTTTACCTGACAACACAAGAATCAATAAAAAAAATATCTATTAATTAATTATCTATTGGTAATAAATAAGTTTATTTGGTATCTCAAACACAGAAAAGAAATAGTACTAGACTAAAGTGGTGTCATATGCTGAATTATTCCCCTTTACATTTACATAAAAAATGTACATAAAAAAGAAACAATAGATAACTATACAATCTTCCATGTTCATATACTATTCGTTAGCAGAGTTGTTGCCGCATTAGCTTGAGAAGCTTGAGAAGCCTGAGAAGGCTTTAGGCCACAAGCTCGAATTCAGGTCGTTGCTCTTTATTTTTAAAATACATTTAAAAATCGATCATCCAGAAACCTCGTTTTTTCTCCCCCTTTCTAACTGGTCCAGACAAGTGACAAGTGATAGGATCATAGAGCATTGAGAACGCTAAAAGCATGAAATAGCACTAAACAATAAAAACAAATGGTGAAAAAATATTTATAATCGCACAGATTTATTATTGTTCGTCTAGATCAGTGATATATCCGGCCATATCCGGCTCCCGAAGTGGTTTCATCCGGCCCGCACAACGTCAGCACAAAGTGTGGAAAATCCCCCCTCCCTTTTTTTTTCGAAAAAAAAAAGATTGAAAAATGTATCTTACCTACGTTAGGGCCCTAACTTTTTCTCTGATGGATGGTACCATGCCATTTAATATTTGTACACTTACGAACTGGGAGATGGGAGAGCTGAACAAAGTACAAGTGGACTCTGAGTTTAGAATCTACCAGGACAAGTGACACGGATCTTTACTTGATTGTGGAACATGATTATAAGCCAACGAGTTTGTTTTATAAAGAAGAAATAAGACTGTTTCGAAAACAACAACACATAAACGGCATTATAAACCAAAATATGGCGGCATTTTGGTTTGAACAGCGAATAAAAATATTGTTAAAACTAGGTTTATAGATAGGAGGATCGATAGGAATATTTACCTAAAAGAGACAAGAAAATGAATAGTTGGTAAAGCTAGCTACAATGTTGCTCACATTTCAAGTAGAGAAATGAAGCAGCTTGACTAAATGTTGTTTGTTTACGATTGGTGAATGAGTTCCATTGAAACGTAATGGTTGCAAAAATGTAAAAGTCTGGAGAAGATAAAATTACTACCAAATATATTAGTATCCACTACGAGGCTTCTGATATAAACGTTCGGGTTCCTTCGATTTACGCGCTAGACCCAAACAGTATAGATAACTTCCCATGGCTCCTTGCCTGACAGCGTGCAGACTGGTCAAAATGATCACGTGACTTTGTTTATGTAGTTTATGTTTGGGTATCTGTGTAAAACTTGCACGTGGACACGTTGGAGAGAGAGAGAGAGAAGAGAAGAGCTCTATTGTGTCGTCTTTTTGTGGGGGATTCTGGGACAGAATTGAGACACATTCATCAATGTTTGTGTTTTCGTTTGTGAATTCTGTGGATTATTTTTGTTAATTATTTCACTGGATAATCATTTCATTTCTATTAGGCTCCAGTAAAGCACTGTGCCACAAAGGCAGCAGAAACCGGATTGGGGTGAGTACTTTTGAACACTATATAACAAGAAACACAAATTCAAGCTAAACATTTTATTTTCTAGAAACTGGAGCTAATGAAATATTAATATAACACAGTTCATAGCTTAGAAGCATAGTTAAATTGATAGAGCGGCTCGCTAATAACGCAAATTCCATGGGTTCGATTCCCAAACTGGCTATTATTCTTACTATATTTTTCAATGACAAATAAAGTGTATTGGTGACATTTAATAATTTGTGAAATTTCAAGATTAACACTGTGCCTAAATCCATGCCTAGTTATATTTGAATCAAATAGGGGCAGTAATTTTAAAAAAAACACTTATGTGATAATAACAGAGCTATTGTCCTTGCTGGTAATGATTTTTAGAACATGTTTAATTTCATAGTGAATATAAAAATTTCTTATTTGACATGATGCTTGCCTATTACTGTACTGTTAACTTTGATCATTACACCAATGCCATTTGTTTTTTAAGACAAATTTCATTTTGCATATGTAATAGAAATATAGAGCGACTTTCCCAATTTTCCCAATTGGCATTGCTGTACTTGTTTATGTTTTCTAATAAATGCTGTACATCTGGTTGACTCGAACATTAAATTAAAGCTGTTCTTAAAAACATAGGACTAAAAAAAAAAACTGGTATGTTTAACATAGATTAATTAAATTTTTTTCCAGTCACTAAGGATAGACAGAGTTATTCAGCTGTAAACTATACAAAAAATTCTAAGCATAAACACACACAGAGTAGACACAAGAGAACAAGGAAAATATTTGTTTAATAAGTAAAAAAAAATAAAAAAAATAATGATAATAATAATAATGTTATTATAATAACAAAATCATGAAATAGGGTTCGTCAAATGGAAGAACTATATTTATAGCCATACCAATCAGTACTGTAAGACTTATTTCCCTTAATGTATATAATAACTGTATTAGTTATTACCATTAATTAATTAATTAATTAATTGATACTTTATTGATTCATCCAACTTAATCCGAGCATGGCAAGTGAAACAAAAAAATAGCCAAGAATTATTCCAGACTGACAGACAGATTGACGAATGGTCAGAGTGAGTTGAAATTAGCTTTGTTAAAAACAGACACAGAACATTTATGTTCCTTTGGTAATTATACCATTAATAATACAATAATAAAAAATGTCACATGTAATGTTACACTGAAACTGTGGTGTAAACATTTCTTTTTGAGCTTGCTTATAGTTTGTTTCTTTTTATAAGCTAATTGGAAAGACCCGTTTTATAACGCTCTCCTGACACATACATGTGCACATATTTTAAGTCTGTTAATACTAATAGCAGTATCGCTTATCCGCCCCCCCCCCCCCCAAATAAAACACAATATAGTACAACGTAAAAGCTTAATTATCTTCGGCTTCACAATTTAACTTATTTCATATACACAACAGCTTTCTTGTTTTTCGGCCCATTTTTACCACAACGACAAACTTTTCAAGCATGCTTCGATTGATCGACCTTTCAGTACACACTTTTCAGCTTTTAATTTCTGTATATAGAACCTTTGATTATTATTTTTTTTTTTTTTTCAGTTGCTTACATCAATCTTAAAGCAAGTAATGTACGGTATTATACAACACAAACATTTCTTTCAACCATCAGTTTCAAGCCTAGAGTTAAAAAATTCATTTACCGAAGGCCCCTGTTATACTTCATATGTAGAATGCGTCCTTTTAGCTAAATACCGAAAATAAAATACTATGGTTTGAAAGTAAAATTGCGGTTTTGCGCGAATTGTGGTAGTCAGGTTGAGAATCTGTCAAAACCTTGTCTTAGTGAGCGCATAGGAAGTAAAAGGAACATTTGTACGAAATTTCAAGAGAATCAGTACCACAGTTGCGATTCGATACGATACACGAGTCTAAGGTAACTTACAAATATATAGTAGATTGCTAGATATGCAGCTCGCAACTGGGTTGCGTTGTCACGTGAAATATGACACTTATTCTTATTATTTCCAATGTCTGAAAATGTATTTTTATGCGTATTGTACAATTTTCCTTAAGGATAATAAATATTTTTTTTAGGCATTATATTAGAAAAGAAAAAAAAATCGTTACCCTTTAATACCTTGCGGTCTATGGGACAGATAATGTTAAGTTCATATGTGTTTTTTAGCCAACGGTCAACGAGCAGGGTGTCATGTGGCCAGCACAACCACCAACTACCTCCCATTATAGTTGGGTGGACTGAGGGCCGTCATGAAAATCTCGAAATTCAAAATCCCAGTCTTCACCTAGATTCGAAACCAGGATCTCAGGTTCTTGAATCCAAGCGCTTAAACACTCAACCACCGCGCCCCCAATGACTAGTATTATTATTATTGCCATGTGTGAGATTTATTAGAGGAAACACAATCATTGTAGTCCCATCATCATTAATCTTATTCTTCTCCTTATAATAAGGTTTTACTTGTTTCTCATTTTCCTTTAGAGTCGAAGATAATCTACTTATTAGTCCAAACCTCCAGAAACACATTGCCAGGATGATTGATTGCGATTCTGATATTGATAAAATGAAAACATATTTTGAATTGCATCTGGTACTGGTAGTGATAATGGCTAGTAAGCAATGAATGTATTTTTTACATTACTTTAGCAACGGTTTAACAGTATTGAACAGTCTTTCAGTTCATAGTGATGATTTTTGCTTGATACATGTAAAATTCACAATGTCAGGCTCACTGGAAAAGTCAAACTTTGTTGTTCTCAATGTGGTGTTGAGGCTGAAATAGTAAAAAGAGACTGAGACGAGGAAGTTTAGGAATGTACTCTTGGCTACATACAAAAAAAATCTGTCTCAAGTATTTGTAACGCCTCCTGGGTATACATTACAGGAGATGCTGTCACTGGTAAAAAATATAGAAACACGTTATTCCCAAAAATAGATGTCCCACATCATCATCAGCGTCATCAAACTCATTTGAGTGAGGTTCAAATCCTGTCTTGCAAAAGCCCTGGACAGAAAACCTGCTGTTTTGCATAATGAATGCTTGTCACCATACAGGTCGCGAATTTTTTATTTCCCAGACCTGTCGAGACGGAGATCAGCAAGTCTGGGGCAGTCAAACAGAATATGAGGCACGGTTTTCTCTTATTCCCCACAGCGGGGCACTGTGAGTCGAAGTTTGGCCATAGCCGTGTGAAATATGAGCCAACGGGACAGACCACTGTCTCGCATTTCTGTGCATTTTTTTAAAATTGTTGCCTGAGCAATTGGAAACTCAAAGCCAGCTCGGTGGGTTGTGTTAGCCCTTCCTGGTTGGCCAAGGAGTCAGAGTTTTCAGACACACCTATGTGACTCTGTACCCGCGTGCATTATTACCGTTGTAATGTCACACATAGTTTAGATTACTATAACTAAATAGCTCTCAAAAAAACAAAACATGTTTAGGAGAATAAGCTTAAAAACGTCTAACAAACGTACAGTCATGTTTTACGAAAGTAAGGTCATGTCTTACGAAATTAAACTTTTGTCTTATAAAAGTAAGATCTTATCTTGTAAAAGTTAGGTCTTCTTATATTAAGGTTTTGATCTTGCATTTAAAAAAATAGCTCATGGTGTTAAAATCTTTGGTGTTGCATTTAAAAAATTAGGCCATGATATTAAACTCTTTGGTCTTGTATTTAAAATATTTGGCTATGGTGTTAAACTCTTTGGACTTGTATTTAAAAATTTAGGCTATGGTGTTAAACTTTTTGATCTGGTATTTAAAAATTTAGGCTATGGTGTTAAACTCTTTGGTCTTGCATTAAAAAATGTAGGCTATGGTGTTAAACTCTTTTGTTGAACATAGAACATGACGTAATCTTTTATAAAGCGTAAAACTAATTTTTATATGATACAACGTAGCTTTTTTAAGACCAAAGAGTTTAACATGTTTAAAAATTTAGGCTATGGTGTTAAACTCTTTGGTCTTAAAAAAGCTACGTTGTATCATATAAAAATTAGTTTTACGCTTTATAAAAGATTACGTCATGTTCTATGTTCAACAAAAGTTAGATCATGTCTTACATAAGACTATGTTTTATATACGCGAGCCTTGTCTTAATATATATTTTTTTAACCATGTATATATACAACATATATTTTATTTCCGTTTAAGAATATTCCGATAAATCTATTTATGCAACTGTTTTGTATAAACAGGTAAATAGCTAATCAAAACAATTCAATCAAAATATGTTTTTTGAAGCTCTAAGCAAATGGTTATTTGTGCTTAGGACTTTCAGCCATGTAGTTTATATCACTCAGTCGACAGCATGTACAGGAGACGCCTGCATGTTTATGAGGCAAACTTGTTCAGGGGATACAAACTAACTTAAGGTGGGATGGAGACCTACATGCTGTGGATACATTGATTTTTCACTTCTCATTCCACTTTTGAAACCCTTTACATGGCGTGACGATTATCTGCTCATTAGAACAATTTGAACTCTTTCTCGTGATAAAGAAAATAATTTACACCAGTGTTTCTCAAATCTTTTCCTTAACTGAACACTTCGAACATTCTGAGTATTTAGCGGAACACTTTGTTTTTTTTAAAGAGATGATTGCGCTTGGTGGCTTACTAATTCATTATTAAACAGTACGTGGAACAACTATTCAGGCGTTTGGAAACAATGCGTTGCAGAAACCGTTCTCACGTTAACTTTTCATAATATAGAAAGGTAATATTGACATGTTTCAGGGATTTATTATTTGTTATGTTATATTCTGAAGGTGGTAGTTGAGAAAATCCTACCTGTATTTAACTTCCTTTGTCCTTCTTTTTCAATGTAAAATATACATTAAAACAAGCAAAAAAAAATCATTTTTTTTTAAAAAAAAAGCTTATCTACAACAATTTGCAAAATATTTCTCTTATTCAATATCAAGGAAAATAATTACCAATAATTAATTGACTAATTAAGTATTTTGTTTATTGATTCATGTTTTGTTTGGTACAATAAATAATTGCTTAAATTACCAACACGAGTCTGTACCGTTCTTTCCGTGAGGAAATTTTGGATCCACTTAAGCATATATGAACTGACACCTAAGCTCATCAGTTTCAACAACAAACCGGGCCTCCATACCCTGTCATAGGCCTGCTTGAGATCGATAAATACCGCTAGCGTCGACTGACCAGGTCGATTTGTGTTGCCCCACTAGAAGCCATCCGCCACTTTCTGCATGAATAACGTCACTTGATCGATTACAATCAGTATAGATCGACTTCTTGAATAGGCTTATTTATCTAGGCTATAAATATAGTACTAACAGAATCTAAGATAATCAGGATTTACTCTAGACTGTAACTCTATACAATCTAGATCTAGAGCCTTAGACTTAGTCAGTATTTTAGACTAGATTTAAGTCTAGTACACTATATAAACCTATATATACGCTGCCTTCGTGAACCTCACCAAGGCTTTCGACATGGTCAATGGTTAATGGAGGATTCTGGCAAGGATCAGATGCCAAACTACGCTCTTTTCCATTCTCAAGCAGTTTCATGTGGGACAAAAAGGTCAGATAAGACACAATGATGAACTGTCGATGATTTCCCAACAGAATTTGCCCTGAAGCAGGGCTGTGTACTTGCTCCTACTCTATTCGCTATCTTTTTTTTTGGCGTAATTCTGGGTCAAATGAGGCAATGATTGCACGAAGGCATCGACATCAGGTTTCGTTCGGACGAAAATTTGTTCAATCTTCGTCGTCTACTATCCCATACAAAAACAAAATAAATGGTCATAACGGAGCCTCTCTATGCCGATGATTGAAACCTCTTGGCCCAGAATGAACCAGATCGCGGTCAACGAATTCGAATACCCTGCTTCCTCTTTCTGTTTATCCTCGGGAAAACAGAAGTCATGTTCCAGAAGTGACCCAATAAAACCTACTCAGCCGTAAATCATCGTAAATGGGCGTCCTCTTAAACCTGGTAGACCACTTCACATATCTAGGAAGCATAGTATCGAATGACACCTCGCTTTCAAGGAAGTTAATAACCATCTAGCCATGGCCAGTAGTGCCTTTGGTCGCCTCCAGTAGTGAGTTGGCGGAATAGATCACTCCGCCTGCCAACAAAAAAAAAAGTGTTTACCGAGAAGTGGTTCTTTCAACCCTTCTATATGGATCTAAGACATGGGTATTAAACAGAAAACAACTAAAACTACTTGAACGCTTTCACCATAGATGCTTGCGCTCCATCATAAACATACGGTGGCAAGACAACACTACAAGCAGCGATGTCCTTGCGAACGCCGGTATGGACTAGTATAGAGAGACCAATTATGGTCCGACAGTTACGCTGGGCAGGGCACGTACCCCGTATTTTGGTGAGCTAAAATGTGGTCGACGTAACAGGTAACTTGCCATAGCAGACATAGAAGAGAGCACCTGGCTGCATGCGGTCTCAGAACGAGACAGATAGCTGGAGGTCACTCACATGGGCCGTGGGATGCAAATTTGAGACCTAAAGGAAGTCCGCTGCCGAAGACAGACGCAGACGGCGAAAAGAAAATCTTAATCGACACAATGGTTATGCTTGCTCTAATTGTGGGAAAATATGTAGGTCACAGCTGGTGCAGCGTATCGATGGGAAATATTACATTCCTCATTAATCTTAGAACTCGATGACAAGCCTTACTATTATTATATTGGTATATTAGGTCTTGGCGTTGAAAAGTATAGGTAGAAGTATATTCAATATTGTAGAGACAGTAGATCAACTGAGTCTGATCTAGACTAGCGATAGAATTTGTCTAGATCTAGATACAGACTCTATATAGAAACATCTAGATAGTAGATGTAGGCTTATCCTACTTAATAAACTTAAGTCAGGTAGAGCTAGATCTAACCTAGTGACATCTAGTCTCAAGATAGAATCTAGATTTCTAAACTAGATTCAATCTGAAATGTAGATCTAGATATTTAGTCTACTTAATGACAATGTCAGTGATTCCAAAGATTAATGATGAGCGCAGTGTTTACTATTTTTTTGAATGTTTTACGAATCACATGTGCCCATGTGGTGATATGACTATGCCTACGGTATGGGGACTATGGGGGTACACGCAGAACCTATTGCGACTTGACGCCTTTTATAAGTTTATCTGCAGTGCTATACAAGATCCGAAAAAAATGTAGATTCTAAAATTGTAGAACAAAAGATCTATTTCTCTTAATTTATTAACATTAATCTACTAATCTCATTTACAATATGTAGTTCTAGATCTGCTATATTACCAACGCATTCATACAGATTTTAATATATAGATTTTTACCTTTACCTTTACCTATCCCTTAGTCTGTTTGACCGTTTGGGCACCAGGCAAGATTTGTCGACCGTCTTTCTCCATTTATCCCTTTTTTTTGCCTGGTTTTGAACCTCTCTCCATGGCAGGCCCGTCCATTCTTTAATGTTGTCCTCCCATCGCTTTCTCTGTCTGCCTCTTCTTCTTTTCCCTGGTACTGTTCCCTGAAGGAAAAGCTAACTAGTGTTAACAGCTTCAAATGCCTCGGAGCTTTTGTCTCAGATGAGGGAACAAAACCCGAACTATTGGCCCGAATAGCACAGTCCACAGCAGCCCTTTCAAAACTTAAAAATCAGACTGATGCGCTCTCTGGTCATGGCCACATTTTTATATGCTTGCGAGTCGTGGACGTTGAATGCAGAGCCGGAGAGGGGGATCCTAGCAATGGAATTGAGAGGCTACAGAAGGATCCTAGGCATCACATTCAAAGACCGCATCACAAACCAAGAAATCAGAGACAGGGTTACTGTAGCGATCGGACCCCATGACGACCTGCTAACTATTGTAAAAAAGACGAAAGCTTAAAACCTTTTGCCACATTACAAGATCTACGGGGCTCGCAAAGATATAGATTTAATTATACTAATAAAAAGATGTGATTTAGATCTATACGGTGTTAGCGAAAATAGCGTTACACAAAAAAACACGAACCTGGGATTTTTTAAAATCTGATACTTGGTGTGTAATAGTAAAACAGTACCTACCTAAATAAATCGTAAATTGAGAGCAAATAACGTATATCTTTTGTAGTACATATAGGTCTGTGGTTTTATATTCATAACTTCTATAGAGAAATGACTTTTGTAATTTCTTTTACTGAAAATTTGGGCTATTCGCGTCTGACACACATATAATTTTTATGTGCAGCAACAAAGCCATTAATTACTTTTTTTTTAATCGATTCATGTCTTGTCAATGTCAGTGAATAATTGTGCGAAGTTTCAACTTGATCCGAGAATGAGCACGAGAAAACAAACAAGAACACACTTTTTACCAGACAGAGTGTATTGATATAAACTTTGTAAAAGAACTCAAAGTAAAAATACTAAAAGACATAAACAAACATAGAATCGTAAAAAAAAAATTAAAAATATATTTAATAATACGTTAATATTTTAATTTAAAAAAAAAAAAAGGTTATACATTCTTAACTTTTTTTTAAAACTTCAAGACCTTGTTAAAACGATAGACATATAGTAGTGTATTAGGACTAAAATTTAACATTATATTTACTAAAGTAACTCATTGTTTTGTCTCCTTAATATGTTTCTAAATTTTGAAAAAATATTCATAAGAAAAAGTTTTGAACTGTGAAATACATGTCAACAATATACATTATAATATACATTAAGAAATATACATTTATCATTTTAAACAATCATTAAACAATCATTAAATGTGTTTATATATATATATATATATATATATATATTATATATATATATATCATTGGCCTCCTTCAGTCGGGAAAAGACTATGGTTCATCTCGAACACTTTTTCATATCACTGTGGAGGCCTTTTTTTTGGAGAGACACTCCCGTCCACAAATATTGCAAGTCAAGGTGGCTTTCGCTTTGGTGGTAGTATGGACGAATGCATCAAAAAAATGAAGATTTAGAATTATTTAAGAATTTTGGTTCAAGGTGATTCTTCATCTAAAGAGACTTAATAAAAACAGCCGTCAGTCAGTATGAACCCTACACCATCGAGGCCCAACGATCTACAGTCAGACTAGCATACCGCACTACCAGGCAGCCCTGGAAGATAGCAAACGCATCTTTGCTATTTCTTATATCTAGACCTATTTTGTTTCTTCTGCTGTTAGAAATGTTGACCTGAATGCGTCTTTCCTCGAGCTATTTCAGAAGAGAAAGTACGTATTTACTTCTTGAACTTTTCATAGGCATGATGTTTGTCTTGTGAGAAAGAAAGACTGGAGTAACCTGTGACATCTTGCAAGCTTTGATCAAGTAAAGTGATCTCACAGTAGCCCCTTTCTGTTGGTTGCTGGGAATCATATTGAGAGTTGAGGTTGTTTCTTACAGTTTCATTCTCATCTTTCTCATCATCCCTGTCACTCTTACTTAATACAGTTTTGTTTCTTTTATATCTCAGGAGAAACGATGCGTTCAATTAAGTTATTGCCGTAAGTATCAACAGGTACATCTCGCTTGTCCACACTTGTTTCAGTACAAATGGTATATTGACTCATAGAGCTGTTGATATAATTAGAATCTCGACTGTCGGGGTGATTATAAACATGGTTTTCATTCTGAACTTCCTTGACTAATTTCTTTACTTGTAGTAAATTATTAAGACCGGTTCTATTGTTTGTAGCTGATACAACCTTGGTAACTTTGGTTCCTTGCGATCTAGTCTTTTTCTTACCTTACGTCTAAAGATAATTACGCCCACTATTAAAGAACCAATTATACAACTACCAAGTGGTACTGCTACACTTATAATAATTAATTGCGTCTTATTACTACTATTACCATTTTCGACAATAGTCCAATTTGTTGTATTTTATAATGAAGTCAAAAGTGTAATGTTTGTTGAAGATAATTCAGTAGTTTTTAGTGGTGTTATGGTCATCTCGACCAATGTAGCCTCACCCTCAGTCCATTCAGTTGGTGTTGGTTTGGTTGTTGAAGCATTCAGAGCTGAAGGTAAGCTTAGAGTTGATGTCGCGATCTCTAATGCTGTTAATGTAGATGCATGGGAGACACTATAACTATTTAAAACACAATTTAACACATTTCGAGTAAGTATATTACACGTCGCTTCATTAATTAAACAAGGCTGTTAAGTTATTGTATAATGTCCATGATGTTCTACGAAATGTACAATTCAACCTTGTGCTATTATATGTATTACAATAAAAAACTAAATAACTGAAATCTTGTCTAGTTCCAATATAGTAACACGTGTAGGCTGTATTGCTACATGTTTCAATAGTACAAGGTAGGATGACATCTGATGATGATCTGCGGATTAGATACAGCATAGTTATTTAGTCTTTGTGTTTATCCCAACACATTGTAAACTAAATACAGCTGTTGTGAAAGTAAGATTTATTGAATAAATAAAATAATTAAATTTAGCTGTTTGTTTTGCGTATGCAAAGTTATGATATGTTTTTGGCAGCAGAGAATCTATTAAATAAACACAAGTGAATAGAACATGGCTGCATGCCTCTACACTACAAGGTACTATGTTTCTAATGGAGGATTTCTAGGTTTTTTGATTGAGCTGCAATTATTTAATAACTTTCTATTATTTATTAACATTCCCGTCTTTGTATAAAGCATTTAAAAATAAATTGCAGAATAATGTGCAGATTACTGAAAAAGAATTGCTATTTCTCCTTACTCATTTTCGATGTAACAAGATCTAGGCATTAGGAATTGATATCGGCAGTCTTCTGCTGAGTGATAGTTGAACAGAAGACAGCCAAACACAAGTAGTACCACATGTCTCAATAAAGTTTCTACAAATAAATATTTGAGTGTAAACTGTTTGTATCTATCTATCTATATATCTCTCTATATCTATCTATCTATCTATCTATCTATCTATCTATCTATCTATCTATCTATCTATCTATCTATCTTTCTATCTCTCTATCTATCTATCTATCTATCTATCTATCTATCTATCTTTCTATCTATCTATCTATCTATCAGGGGCGGACTGAGTGTCAAAATCGGCCAGGTCATTTCTATGCAATTCGGCCCACAAATTCTATATCATTTGATGGGCATCCATTTCTAGGTCTACCTGTCCTCAAAGTCATTATGCCAAGTTTGATAATATATTAATATGTATGTATACAGTAAACTCTACATCTTTATTAGAAATATAGGCATTATGTTGCTTTTTCATCGCTAAGTATGTAGGCCCCAAAAGGATAATGCCTACTGGTAGCACTATCTACGTATAAAGGCTATTACATTATTTCGGAAAATTAAAATGGTATTACACTGTAGAGTCTGTGCAAGATTTGTTTTTAAACACATCACTCAGTCGGCCTTTTTGTAAGAGAATATTCTAAAACCTTTAACATTTTCATACGTGCTATAGTGACATCGATGCGGACATTTCGGTGGTCCTATCGGCCCATTTGGGTACCAGCCCACCGGGCATTTGCCCAAATGCCCATATAGCCAGTCCGCCCCTGATATCTATCTATCTATCTATCTATCTATCTATCTATCTATCTATCTATCTATCTATCTATCTATCTATCTATCTATCTATCTATCTGTCTAATCTATCTATCTAATCTATCTATCTATCTATTTATCTATCTATCTATCTATCTATCTATATCTATATCATTAGACCAATATAAAAGCAAAACAGAACTCGTTGGGGGGCCTAAAGAATTCATGGCACTGGCGGAGATGAAAGAAAGCCCCCAAATCTTTGTTACCCTCCTCAAGTATAAAAAAAGTAAAGTTTCCCCTTTCAGACCTTGTGATCTATGGAGGCAGATGATGTAAAGGTCATCTGTTTCTGTGGCCTATGGTTAACGAGGTTGTCAGCATAACGACCAACCACCTTTACTTTTCCCCCACTAATTTCAGGTACCCATTAGAGTTGGGTGGACTCAGAAGCGCCCAAATATCCCGAAGTTAAAAATCCCAGTTTTTACCAGGATTTGAACCCGGGACCACATGTTCGGAAGCCAAGTGCTTAACCACTCAGCCACCGCACGGGGATGCTCGGTGATGACTGATTTTGAATTCCTAGATTACTAGGGCGCCTCTGAGTCTGCCCATCTCTAATGGGTACCTAACTGTAGGTGGGGAATGTAAAGGCGTTGGTCGTTGTGCTGGCCACATAACACACTGCTTGTTAACCGTTGGCCAAATAAACAGATGATCTTAACATCATCTGCCCTATAGATCACAAGATCTGAAAAGGGTACTTTACCCTCCTCAAAGGTCTTTTTTTTTATAGTGGAGACCTACAAGGCTGATGTGGTACAGTGAAAGGATACGGAGAGTTTTCCCGTTGTGCTTGGCCTTCGGCCTCGCCTCTATTCCGAACGTCTTGGAATACCAACAATCGGTAATAGGGATGTAAAATATTTACACAAGTTTGGATCTTTACCGGACAGAACAATTTGTTCAGGCAGCTTTTGTGTTTCTAGAGTTCCAAGACACTTTGAGTCAACCCTTAGGGCAATTACAATGTCTAAACGTATCAGTTTGAGAAGCTGCACTGCGAAGACCTTCTTTCAAATAGTCTCTCGCAAAAGCTACACTGTAGAACGTCTCAACCTGAGCGATGGTTTTGCTAGACTGGAGGGGATTCAAAAGTATAATGACATTTAGAACTAACAGAACATAAAAGCATATTTGCTAACTTTTATCTTATAAATATGTTTCCGTAAATAAGCTCAGGAAAATTCATCTCTCTTTCTTCTCTGACAAATCATTAAACCGAGCGAGGCTCGTTCATCTGGTACTAAATGTTACTAAAATATACAAAACTATTTCTTCCTTTCTTAAATATAGCCATAGCCTTTTTTCTTTGTTGTTTTTTTTATTTTTATTTTTTTTTGTACATGTAGTATTTAAATGGACAAAAAATACATATTACATTGTAAAACAAAACGATTCTTATCTGAAGACAAAAGTAGCTGCCCCACATTTCGGCCCTGTTATGTTTAATTGGAGCCCCTTGCTTCACGAACAAAAAAAAACACTCACTTCTGGACTGTGAATTCTAGAATCACCAGAAGTTCTTTATTTAAATATTTGAAAGGCTCTAATACGATATGAAAGACTTTCAGTTTTGACTGACAAAAAATGATTATTTGAAAAAAAAACAACAAATGTCTAAAAACAATTTACGCACCAATGAGTACTAATGAATTAAAAAAAACATGAAGAGCTTAAATAGGGCTTAAAAACGTAATGCTGTCATTGTCGTAAGTGATAATGAATGTAAGCACTCCTCTACCTATAAAATGTTTCCTAATGGCATGCGTTTCGAATAGCCTCTGACAACCAGTCCAACTCCTGGCCTTCACATGTGGCTCAGATATTGAGTCCGGTAGAACTGTTCTCACTAACAGGAGAAGGGGCAAAGGCGAGTAACTGGCACCTTAACCAGTAAGCTTCGGGCTGGAGGGGATCATTTAGGAGAAGGAAAACTCTGAATTTTATCTTATATTGCATTGCAGCATATCCAATCATTGGAAAGGGTTCGGAAGTCAACTCTGATGAAAAATCAGGAGCTGGCGACTCTAAGACAGTCTGCAGCACCCAGTGCTACACCCTCTCAGAACCTGCGCGCAGCTGACTCCAAACCGTATCGACACTTGCCGTTCCTTTGGATGAATCAGATGTGTGGAGAGGGGGGGGACTGATGTGTGGGCGACATCGTTCCGACCCCAGCTAACGCCCAGGCCTTCATTTCATTTCCATGAGATGACCCATAGTCACTTTGCAACGGAAGGAGGAATAGAAAAAAACGGAAGGAGGTATAATCTTGAACGTTTTAATATGTCGGTTCTCTAAAATACATTGGGTCAAAATTGAGAATATAAATTATTTTTTGGTAAATTTAATCGCTGCGGTTTCGATTGTGAAAATGATTTAGTTGTTTTATTTACACGAAAAGTGATAACAGGTTAAAATATTCATAGAATTACGATAACATGAAACAAATGCATTTCTTTAACACTGTTGAAGGACTTACGATTAAACATGACGTTGAAGTATCCAGCCAATGATAGATCTTTGTGAACGTCTTAAACTGTGTGTTACTGCTTGAAACAGTTCTCAACAAGGAAGTAGATCATTTATTTGAAATTGAGCTCCGTTGTGAAGATGAGAGTAAAGATAACCAATGAGTTATATCTTGTTCTCCATAAGTTTAATACACTCATTACAAATCCATCAATACTTAAAGTGTATGCTATTATAGAATATATGCGTATTTTTTAAAAATGAGCTTTAATATAGTGCAACTTTCAAACTTAAGAGCTTGCTCAGAGTGCTATGATGCAATCTCTTTTGTGGACCAGTGGGTTGGCGAGGGGTATCTAGGAGAACGATTTCGGTGCTACCCAATTTGAGTGTCAAACGTCCAGCAATTTTGATGGGTAGCCAAGTCACCTCCAAGAGGTTTAATCCTCTTGGCCACACATTCCACATTTTCACTATATCATTCAATCATTTAGAAGTATAACATTTAAATCATACAAATTCCGATGTAATAGCTGTTTCCCTTAGATCTAGTATAATTTGCTGGTAATTCTCAAAAGAAATGTTGTATTTTTTTAATGCAAAGTTACCAGAACCCTTTTTAAAATCATTAAAATACACTTAAATAAATTTGTATGAATTTATTCTACTACAATCTACTGTTGTAAAATGAATGCAAATGTCTTTCTTAACTGGTGACTTATATTGATTATGCTTTTGTATTAAGGTACTTGTTAAAATTAATAAATCGAGAAAAATTTTATATTTGTAAGAAAAAGAAAAGTTTTTCAGTTAATTATATGTCCCCATTGTTTTCCTTTTGATATGTTTTTGTTAAAAATATTACATTTTTAAATGTGAAGGCTCTTTAAGAATGACGTCCTGGGTGGTTGCACAATCTTCCAATGTTGTTAAATTAGGCCATGGAAAGTGTGAACTTCTGGCTTGGCTTTGACACGGACACAAAACATATGTATGTCAACAATTCAAAGAAACACCAGGGATGTAAGAACAGAATATATATATTTTTAAGAAAGCAATTGGCGTAACTGTTACTGTAAATAATTCCAACAAAAGTTGAACCATTAAATATACAACAAACTTTGAAAACTGCCTTATACTATACTGTACTTCTTCTATTAATCACAAAACTCAGGGCTCTGACAACAATAACAATATTAATATATAGGGCCGTCATTCCAGTTCAACTAATAGACCAATGAAATAATAATACATAAACCTAGAGTTCGTTAGACCCTACAACCAAGATTCTGTCAAGTTGCGTTTACAATACTATATACTGTTATAAACCTGGTGGTGGTACAGATAGGGGTAGTGGTGTGAGTGTAGCCAGCCGACGCAAATAGTACAGGTCAGTGCTAGACGAGCGGTCAACCGTGACAAATTACGACGGTCGGCCGAGACAAGTGTCAACATGATGGTTCAGGAAGGATCGAGGTCGTAAACAGAGCTCAGGAGCGTCACGAGGGTTTTAGTCATATGACCACCAAGAATGGTCCAGCGACGTTCTGTCCGGTTCTAGAAGGCCAGCAGGGACCCTATATAAAGAGTGGAGGTGACACAGTTAAAAGGGCTTCACGACAGGGGTTCAGAACACGGTCGACTACAGCACAGTTCAACGGTGTGGTTCTGTACGGAGCATTACGACGGTTCAGTGCGGAGTACTGTCAAGTACAGTTGAGACGACTGGCGTCTTGATCTTGGTCTGCGATCGAGTCCGACACAACGAGACCAGTGTGTTAAGTCAGTCCTGAACTGTTGAACCCAGTGCAAGCCCGGAACGAGACGGAGAGGCCAGTGCAAGAGTTGATACGGCGGTACGGTGTTATCGGAGAGATATTTGTACAGTGTACGTTTTGCCAATTGTACAGTATTGGCTCAGATTTATTCAACTATTAAAGTGTTACATTATTTTGGAGCCCTGAGTTGTCAAGTTCTTTAAGTTGGTGGTATATGGTGCAGTTTGCAGAGAGCCTGGATAGTTAGATTCGTAACACTATCACAACAGAAAGCTTATTAAAAGTATTAATGATGCTTCTTTAGGTTTTTAAAGTAGCTTTTCATGACTTATTGTTAATTAAAAAGTCAAATCATTAAGTTATGTTCAGAGTTTTAGTGCCAATAACAGATCAGGGCTATGAGGTTGTCGCTGCTTTTATTACCTGAAGTTTTATATTGTTACGATCATTTATCATTGACATTTATTAAACAGCAAACTAAATCAATCAATCAAACACCGAAATAAATCGTAGAGTATTGATACATTTGGTTGTAAATGTGAAGTTCTTCCCCTTATTCTAAGTTTATTTTTTTATAAAGTCTTTTTTTTTTATTTTAGCTTGTTTTTTTTTTTTTTAACTGAGTTTGAAAACCTTAAATTGTTGGAAAATATATTTAGCGCTGTGTTTCTTTAGTATACCCAAGTAGTTTATTCACGTATACATAGAGGCTACTCCAATTACGCATTTGTCACTGATTACGGAAAACAATAGTACTCTCCAAAACAAGTCGTGACAGTACCGATGAAAGAAGGTTTCCGTTCAGATCGAGTCGAGAATCGAACTCAAGGCACTTTTATAGGTAGCCAAAGGTTGTTGTTATTTTGTCACTCAGCCATAATTATTGGCTGCATTTTTATTGACCCGATTAAAAACGGACAGTTTTCACAAAATCATTCACTGGGCCTTACGTTTTTAAGTAATCCGACAATGTTTGGTATTTATTAATGATAACTGATGATCTCACGAGACAGTGCCAAGAAGATTGAAATCAGTAATGATATTAGTAATGTTCCATTTGGTATTGATATCGATAACGACTATTTTAAAAAAATGTTTTCAAAACAGTATTTTAGTGACAGTTTGAACAGTGTTTAAGTTTTTGGTTATTATGCATGACTAAATGCATGACGCGGAGGACGTAATCATCTTCTTTTTTGAAGTAACGTCTGTATTATATAAGATAAGAAGATAAGATAACGGCTAGTTACAGGTAAAGGTTACGTTGCCATGCTCACTGGACAAGAGGGTCACTTTGTTTGCTGCTTTCTATTGGGATCTAGAATTATGAGATCGTTGGGCTGAGGTGGCTTACAAATGTACTCTTGGCTACTTAAAAAAAAAGCTTCCTTCTTATATGTACCGCATCTTGGGTATACATTACAGGGCATAAAGGCGCAGTAACTGGTAGTATAGCAATATATCAACTCCAATAATGTTTGTAAAATGTTTTACATGTTTCGGATGTTTCGGATGTTCCTTCAGAGTTGAAGATAATTACTTCCTAGTCCAAACCTCCCGCAGGACGACGGGGGATGGGAGCGGGCAGGGTTTGAACCCTGGACCATCGATAAATCTGAACGACAGTCCAGCACGCAAACCGCACGACCAGGCAGGCAACAATAGAAGTCATTCATAGTTTGCAGTTCTCAAACTAAAGCTTTCATTAAAAAAAATACTTTTTCTGAAAAACAAAAACAAAAAAAAAAAAAACTTGAAGTATAAAGTATGTCTAATTGCATTATTATTTTGTTTTATGAAAAGATCAAATGTTTTAAAAGCTAGGTAATCTTATGAAAAATATTTCACGTCTTATAAACATTAGATTATGTTTTATAATATTTCGCTCATCTTAAATTAGAAAATTACTAAAGAAAATCTAATGTAATCTTTTTGGAAAATAAATATAGTTAGGAAAAGTCCAGAGTATATACCTTATATCAGAGGATCTCAATTTGTTTTTAACCCAGGTATCGATTGAAATATGAGTTTGTCCACATACTTAGAAAAGGTTCAATACCCAGTTGGGAGTGTGTAATTGAAAAATGTCTTCCAATCTTTGCTTTAGGCAAGTGTTTCCAAAACCTTTGACTTTTGTGTACCCCATTTACAATTTTATTAACTATGAGTACCCCTTGCCCCTTCACCACCCCCCCCCCCCCCAAAAAAAAAGACATTGACCATAACTTTCTTACATTAAAATATTCAATCACTGGGTTTAGTTTGGGTTATTAGTGTTTACAAATAGCAACAAACGGTTTAAAACTTGTAACATCATATTGACCTTTAAAAAAAAAGGGACGTGATGGCGGAAATCGTAACATCCTTCTCCATTTCATGTTCAGTATAGAAAGTAGTCTTGAAATAATAAAAAGAGGAATTTAAAACCTATTTATTATTACTTGTAATTTATTAACTGAACATAATAATTGGGCATTTTAAAAAAATCGAAATATTTTATCGCGTTGCATCCCGCACCTCTTTGAAACTCTTCCGTCCCCACTTTGGGAAACACTGGTTTAGGTCGTAATAGATAAACAGTAGTCAGGGGCGAATTGATTATTATTCAAATTATCCAATCGGATAAACTGGCCTTTAGCGTAGAAATTAAGACTAAAACTGCTTTATTGATCCTTTTGGAAATTTGTTGTGATTACAAGGACTCTTTTCTCATATAAATTTTGTATTCAATTTTAATCTTTCTGTGAACTTCTTTCTGTCGTCAGCCGGACCTCAAGGAGTCCATGTACCGCAGTTTGAGAACCACTGCCGTATATGAATGTATAAAACATTATAATTTTTGGTATGTGTGCAGCAAGGCTTGCCTAGACAAGTTCATAGAATACAAAGGTTCGAATCCCACAAAATATTTTGTATGGTTATCTAATAACTAGCAGGAGAGTTGCAGGTCGTCCACTTCTAAGATATACAAACATGCTAGCGCGACATGAAGCTACTTTGAATCAACACCAACTGTTGGGAGAAAGAAGCACTGGATAGATTCACACGGACAGTAAGCATAAATAGGAATACACTTCTTAGATTGCAGATGGCGCTCACACCAAAAGTAGAAAGAAAGATGAAAGTGCTCCAGAGTCTGGTGATTACAAAATGCAAATGTGACCTATGACTACAGTCTTGTATCAATCATTGGTCGAAGACCATCGAAACTATGGATTGTTATTGTCCTCTCTCCTATTGCTGTATGTGTGTGTCGGGGGGAGGGTCGCGGCAGAGTGGAGGATAGTAAAAAGGGGTCGCTGAGTTTAAAATGTTGGGAACCGCTGTCCTAGAGAAAGAGTTGTATAAAAAATTAACATCTTCACGTCTTCTATACACGAATTATTCCCGATACTTCTTATATTCTTTATTTGAATTCCTTTCCATGACTTCATTTGAACCCATTTGACCTCTTTCTCGCTATAAAGGGAATAAAGAAACCATTAAAGTCAATAGCACAAATGGGGTTAAAGTGTCAAGATTCCAGGGTCTTACTATTTATCAGATATGCGCACTGGACTGTCGTTCGGACTTGTCGATGGTCCCGGGTTAATACCCTACACGCTGGCATCCTACGTCGTCCTGTGGGAGGTTTGACCTAGGACGTACATTATCTTCAACTCTGAAGCAACATCCGAGGATATTTAAAACAAACAAACATTATTAAGGAGAATGAGTAGTTGAAAGAATCGTATTTTCACCTTGTTCCTTTTCGTCTTTTTAAAAAATGCAAATAATAAATTAAAAGCTTAAAAAATAAAATAAAACCACAACACAAATCTAAATGACACTGTCACGCTTAAGCTTGTAGCCAGGAAACAAGGTCAAGGCTAGGTACAATAATGTGGCGTCGCAAGATCCTAAGATCATGAAAGCAGATCCAATTGCATGAGTTATGTGAGGAGATAAAAAAGGCGGAAAACCAAAGGTCAAGGCTAAAGATAGCGAGCGTGGGCTTGGGAGAAGGGGGTGGGGGTGGGGTATAGAGTTTTGAGGACGAGATTATAAAGGAAGTTAGTGGAAGTTCTGGCTGTCAGCTTTAGACAGTTGTAGTCAGGGCCATTTAGGACTCACAGAGTGAAAACTAGGTGTCGCGAGTTTAAAATAAATAGTGGTTTAGTTTTATTTGATCATAATTCTTGATAGTGTCAATGCGTGTATCAGAGAGTTACACAATAATTACGGAATTATAATATAAACAACAGCACAGTTACTTTGGGTAATACGCACACATACTTTCATGTCACCGCATAGTGGGAAATATTAAAAAGTTGTCAATTAGCTAAAAGATTGAGAAAATGTGCCGTAAAACATTTTCTTTTTTCTAGTGCCTTTTGTTTTCATGGGTGAAATCTAAATCTTTTAATTTTTTAACTCTTCTTTTAAAAGTGTCTTTGTTATAAATAGCAAGACATTTTTCCTCATGCTGTTATACAAAATTAAGTTTGTCTTCACTGATTTACATTTTCCATACGTACGCCCTGGTATTGGTACAGAGTGCACATTTATTGGTTCTTAGAAAAGGCTCAAATTTCTCTTTTATAGAAGATATGGAACGAGGCAGTTATCACAAGTCACAAATATAACATTACCATATAAAGAAGTTTATGTTTCTTGGTATAAACCGCATCCTGGGTATAATTTAAATTAACCCTTAAAAAAAGCGCCACAGAATCCAAAAAAAACACAAAAACTCAATATGACAAAAACCTCAACAAAACAAATGCAAAGATCATCCAAATACTATAAAGTGAAAACAAAGTTTTGCATATGTAATAAAAATGTATTGGAAGAAACCAGAACAAATGAAACTATTAGAGTGCATTACGTTGGGTTACAAGAGACTAAAAGAGAATATAGAAATACACATCTTGAAAGTAAATCAAAGACAAAACTAAAATGTTTCCTTAATGTAATGATCACTAGCTGAAGCGTCAAGATTTGTCATAACCATAAATGTCATATTCAAACAAGGTGAGCAAATATAAGATATAAATTGGAAATAATAAAAGAAATAAAATCGTAAATAAAACACAAATAACATATCTTAAACCGCCATTCCCCCCACCCGCAAATTGTAACAGACAAATAAAACACAAAACGCATGCATATTTAAATTTCAGCTATACAGAATATACACATGTTACACAAAAATACTAACACATTATTTCCACGCAATGACGCGGGCCACTACTGTTTACTATTGTAAGATCATGCTATGATAGTATTATAATTCTTGGTGGTCTTTAACTCTTTCCCACTTCCGTGATGTTGTAGCTTTACTTTTGTTAGTTGTTTGCAGAGCAGAAAGCGTGCATTCCTAGACATACCTTTCGTCTGTGTTATCCGGTAGAGTTTGTGAACCTCTGCCCACATTTGCTACTGTACAGCTGGTATACTGAATCACTGAATGGTTGACATATGTAGATGTACGGTGTTCTGGGTGGCTGTAAACATGGTTGGCATTCTGATCCTGTTCAGGCTGAACATCTCTGTTAACGCTTTTCTTTTTAAATAAGTTAAAAATGTTCATATTGTTTGCTGGTACTCCATTTGTAGATTTCATTATGGCGTTGTACAGTTTCTTAGCTTATAGCATCGTCACAATATGAGACCCACTATTAATAATACTATCAAACAAAATCCCAGTGCCACTATTAGACCAAAAATCAATTGTTTATTATCACTGGTGCAAGATTCCCCAACAATGTTTGATATACTGTTATTGATTATTGGATCAACACCTAACCTGGTTGGGAAAAATGGTAAGATCGTTAATATAAATTTTAAATTAGATGTTATTGTTATTATTTTAGTAGCTAAGTGGACACAGTACTATAACTATTTAGAGCACAATTAGAGACATTTCGTAGGTATATATTACAAGTTGCTTCATTAATTAAACAAACATTAATTAAACAAGGCTATAAGATTACTATATAATGTCCATGATGTTCTTCGAAATGTACAATTAACATTTGACCTATTACTTGTAATACAATTAAAAACAAGATGACTAAAGTCTTGTCCAGTTCCAGTAGAGAGACAATTGTACGATGCAGTACTACATGTTTCAATGCTACAAGGTAAGATGGCATCCGATGGCGATCTGAAGAGTGCATTCAAATACAGTATTAGTCAATTCATTAAAAGATATTTGTTTTTATATTATTGTTGGAATTAAACATAGATTATCAAACATAAAAGTAAGCTATTCGTACCCGCTAGTGATGTAACAAGAACTCGGCAATAAGAGTTGATATCTGCAGTCTTTTGTTGAGACACAGTTGAACAAGAGACTTCCACACAAAACTAAAAGAACAAGTCTGAATGAAGTGTCTACAAATAAATTTTGAAGATGTTAGGAAAAATGTAGATCTGCGCATAAGCTTAAACAAGTTTATAATTAATACTTAAACAACAGACTTCCATTCAAAACTAGAAGCACTAGTCTGAATAAAGTGTCTAAAAAGAAAACTTTAAAAATAAACAACAAATCTTATATAATGTGTAATTGTAATTGTATCAGTTAGTTCGGATCAGTCATGCACGTTTATTTGTTAAAGATGCATATCAACATCAATAAATCTGTGGGATTATAAATAGGGAGAGAAGAAAGAAATGGATATCTGAGCTAAATATACTGTCATTGGTTTTTAAAAGCATTTGCAAAAAAAAAAAAAAAAAAGGAGCTCCCTGGTTTCGAGCTCATGGCTCACGCATCCTCAATCCGACAGACTAACTACTATGGTAATCAGCTACTTATGACTATAGAAGATTGCATAGCTATTTGTTTAAAACTTACATTAAGGCGGCGACCTATAAAGAGGCCTAATTCAGCTTATACTACCACTTCAGTTAAGTATTATTTCTTTCACTTATTCGACATTCGTGGTCGAGAGGCTAAGTGCGCTTTAACTTGGCTTGCCTCGGCTACCTAGAAAGGGGCTTGAGGTTCAACACCCGACTCGGGCAGAGTTGCGTTTACTGAGCGCCTAAAGGCAGCACGGAAAACCAACTCCTAGATACCCCCTCCCCCCTTCCCCCCCCCCCACCGGTCCACTAATGAGATTGGACCAAAGCGCTCTGAGCATGCTATAAGCATGAAAGTAGCGCTATATAAAAGCTATAATAAATACCAAACAAAATAATTAATTATCAGGTGCAAGAAATAATTTTGCGAAATTTCAGCTTGATCCCATTTTGGGTGTGGGAGAAATAACGTGTACAAACTTTTTACTAGACAGACAGCACAGAGTGAGCTGATACAAGCTTATAAAATATATATTTTTACGATTTTTGGAAAAAATGAAGTAAATGAAATAATGTTTAATGCGAATATGCCATTATGAGTTTATAAATAGGTTTTGAACTATGTGTAAAAATAAATATCTTATATTAAATTTTAAAAAGATGTCTTATCGTATTCTGTAGATAATTGAACATTCATAGATTGATGCATTAGATTAAATTAGATTAGATTAGAAAGATAGACTGATAGAAGGCCCAAACAGTTATTCACATAGATAGATTTGCAGAAGTCTAGATATTTGAAAATTAATTCTTATTTCACTATAATTAGTAACTTATATTTTATTAATTAATTTAAGTATTAAAAATTGTATAATTGCGTCACATTTAACCATTTATTGTTTTCTTAGCAGAAAGTATAAAAACGTACACGTTTTCGATGATGTATCCTACGAAAGAAATACTTTTTTTTTTCAACAGATGAAATAAAGAAGTAGTACTGATATTGAAATCACATGACTTCGCAGTGTTGTAAATTGGTTTATATGTTCCTTCAGAGTTGAAGATAATCTACTTCCAAATCAAAACCTCCCGAAGAACAACGGGGTATGACAGCGGGCAGGGAATGAGCACTAGACAAACGAGTCAACCGAACGACATACCGCACGACCAGGAAGCCATAGATATCTTGATAGGTATTGTAGTGGATGGTGTATATTACAATAAAATATTGTATTATAATAACGTGACTTTATTAAGAAATACGCGTACCTAACAAAAGTACATGATCCTATTTCAAATACATGTAATTTAAAAAATTGCATGAACTTACAACAATTGTTTGAACTGAACACAAATAGCCCTTTTCTATTCTCTCTTATTTATAGCTATCCAGTATCTATCAATCTCTCTCTCTCTCTATCAATCTATCTATATAGCTAGCTAGTATCGATCTATCTATTTATTAAATTAATAGTTTTCTGTGACGATCACACTTGCCGGGGATTATTTTATCAAACTTGACAATTCAATGAAATGAAGAAAGAAACATCTCTCTGTATTTTCTTCAAACTTCTTTAATAACTTCTTCAACTTTCACATCAAATTAACTTCTTAATTCAATAACAACTTGACCTGATACTTCATAAATAAAAACTTAAATGATACATGAAACTTCACTCAGTATAACTTCAACTAATAAAACTTTAACTAATGGACCCGCTAATATCACAAAACTTATTACTAATCGAGGACTGAGCAAGGACCAACGAACGCTCTACAAGAACTACTACTATGTGAGGACCCCGTTTAACTGACTTTCCCCTTATTTATATTTTCTTTGATCGTACGTTCCAGAATCATGGAACCTTCTCAGATAATTATTTTAGTAACTTTGACCTCCAGGCTGCAAGTGATAGCTTCTAGAGTCTACCCAGAGTCTCAGTGTGGATTCAGGAGTGGTAGATCCACTATAGACATGATATCTTCTCTACGACTATTGCAGGAGAAATTCAGAGAGAGAGACAGACCCATTTACATCGTTTTTGTTGATCTGACTAAAGCTTTTGACATGGTCAGCAGAAGTGGCCTTTTCAAACTCCTGAGGAAAATAGGTTGCCCTCCCAAACTACTGCAGTTCATTGAATGTTTTCATGAGGAAACTAAATGCACTGTCAAATTCAATGGAGCCCAATCAGCACCTTTTGAGGTTTGCAGTGGTGTCAAGCAGGGATGTGTGCTCGCACCTACTCTGTTTGGCATATTCTTCTCCTGTCTACTGCATTATGCGTACAACGACATACACGAAGGTGTGTTTCTCCATACAAGATCCTCTGGAAAACTATTTAATGTATCAAGGCTGCGGGGGAAAACCAAGGTTAGGAAGCTACTCGTCAGGGAACTCCGGTATGCTGATGATGCAGCTATTGTGGCTGATTCTGATATTCAGCTACAGTGCCTGGTTGACAAATTATCTACTGCTGGCCAGAAGTTCGGCTTAAACATCAGTCAAAGCAAGACTAAGATACTTGTCCAAAACACAAACACTGCACCTCAAGTAAGCATTAATGGCCAACCACTAGAAATTGTTGATCACTTTTGTTACCTTGGCTCCATCATATCCAACAACACTCTACTGGATAAAGACATAAACAACAGGATAGCCAAGGCACTGGCCACCATGTCGGGGCTGCAGAAAAGAGTCTGGGACAACATATTGCTGACTAGCAGTACTAAAGCCCTAGTCTACCGAACCTGTGTGTTGAGCACCTTGCTGTACGGAAGTGAAACATGGTCAACCTACTCATGGCAGGAAAAAAAGCTGAATGTTTTTCACCTCCGATGCCTAAGGCGGATCTTTAAAATATGGTGGCAAGATAAGATAACCAATGAGGAAGTGCTACAAAGAGCAGGGTGCCAGGACATCCGCTCTGTTATCAGCAGCAGACGCCTTGGCTGGCTTGGCCACGTTCGTAGAATGCCAGTAGGTCGACTTCTACAGGACATCCTGTATGGCGATCTAATAGTAGGCAGGAGAGCCGCTGGTCGTCCACTTTTACGTTAGACGAATGTATGCAAACGCGACATGAGCTCTTCAAAATCGACACTGGCAACTGGGAAGAGGTGGCACTGGACAGATCCTCATGGAGAGAGAGCATAAAGGAAGGGTAAAAGATTGCAGATGTCATACACAACAGAAGCAGAAAGAAGGGTGAAAATGCAACGGCGCCTGGTGATTATATATGCCCAACCTGCGATCGCAGCTGTGTATCAAGGATTAGCCTCTTTAGTCACACAAGAAGTTGCAAAGGGAAAAGATCGTCTCTCGAGACGTAAAATGCCACTAACTTTGACCTTCTAGAAGCTGACGTGTGCTATTTTTTTCCTTAACCCCTTTCTTGGGTACCTACAATTAACTTGTTTACGCTGGACACTTGCACTGGTTTGAACTCGAGCTTCTAGAAACTGGTCGAAATAGGTCACAGACTCGACTCGTGACATTTTCCTTCTCCTATGTTTGTACACAGCCAAAGTTAACAAAGCCACTTCACTCCTGCCCAGAAGCTTGCTAGTCTAGGCGCCAGTTACTTGCCTTTGCCAGTATCTGAAAATACATGTGAACTCAAAATAACTCAATTTATTATCTAATAATAAATAAATATGGTTTCATTTATACTGGTGTAATTAAATATCTCTAAATATTAGGAATATTTTGAAATGTGTTAAAGTCTTTGAAGAGTAATTGGTTTTAGTTCAAGACCAATAGACCAATAGAACACATTTTTGCATGGCCCAAGCTGCATAATGTATTTCTTAATATTAGTAAAATAAAGTGTGATTCAACCATATTAATTAAGTTTCTTTGGAAATGTATTGTTGTTTTAGACATTTATTTGGCATAAAAGCAAATGCTTTTTTTTTGTTTTGTATTTTAAACGATAACATTAAGCTTCAAAAATAATATTTTAAATTAATAAATGTATTTGTTATTGTTCAGTCAGTCTAATTAGCTAATTTATATTGATATCAACCATGATGCGACCTTTATGTTCTAGAAATTCATTCCAGTCATATTCTTTCTTCGATCGCTCATGGTATGGCTGCCTGGTCGTGCGAATTGCGCGCTGGACTGTCGTTCAGATTTATCGATGGTCCAGGGTTCAAACCCTGCCCGCTCTTATCCCCCGTCGTCCTGCGGGAGGTTTGGAATAGGAAGTAATTATCTTCAACTCTGAAGGAACATCCGAAACATGTGAAATATTTTACAACATTATTAAATTTATATGAATTTTTGGTGTTTGCTGTAACTGACAAATCAGCTGTTTAATACGACGCCATCCTTGTTGATAACAGTTACAAAGGATGTTACTTCCAAATGCTATACCTTTGTTGTCCCAAACATAATGTAGAACTTTAAATTTCTCATCACCGAACGTATCGCCTTGGTGCAGGATTTCTATTTATTTCTATTTTTCAATATTATTTTAAAAACAAAATGAAGATATCTTCAAAAAAATCACAAAACAACACACAAAACAAAATAAAAATGATAGTTGTAATGAAGCAAAAGCGTCAAAAGTAAGTAGTTGAGATTTTAATCAAGGCTTATTAGGCCTAACGAAACAATTGCCAACGTTAATGTACAATAGTATCTTTTTATAATATTACTTTTGATAGTGTAAATATGTCATTAATGTTATCTATTGGTGCCTTTGTTAAAAAAAAGACATTGCATTAAAAAAAAACATTTTTAAATATCGTAAATCAAATAAAACTGTAGTTGACGTGTTATTAAGTTACATAATAGAAATGATACATTCTTTGTATGTGAAATTTAAATTCTGGAATAACATATATGTAAGCAATGACAGACAAAGAAGTGTTTTTTTTTAACTATCTATAGGGCAGGTGGTGTAAAGATATAAAGTTTCTGTTGCCCCACGGTTAACCAAAGTGTCATGTGCTTAGCACAACGACCAGCCATCTTTAATTTTCTCCAACTAATGTCAGGTACTCATTAGAGCTGGAACAGACGAGATATCACCACAAACGCAATGCTAGGGGTCTATCAAGCTGTCATTCTCTTTACATTGCTCTATATCTCAGAAACGTGGACAGTATATAGAAAACATGCCAAAAAAAACTGAATCAGTTTTACATGACCTGTCTCAGAAAAATACTGAATGTTAGATTGCAAGAAAAAATACCAAATACTGAAATCCATCAAAGAGCGGGCCTGCAAAGCATCCACAGAATCCTGATGCAGTCCCAGCTGTGATGGGCAGGACACGTCTGCAGAATGGAAGACCTCCGCATCCCTAAACGACTCCTGTAAGGCAAATTAATGGAAGGAAGTAGCTCACAAGGCGGACAAAGAAAACGCTTTAGGGTGACAGAAGCACATGACAGAGAGCATTATGGCGTCGCGAAAACTGACGAAAACATTGCTGAGAAAAAGAGAACAGCGCTGACGGAAGAAAAGCGTCAGAGACTAAAATCAAGGTCAACGACACTAGCTCCAGCTGGAATAACCTGCCCGGGCTCACATAGGTCTCACCAGCCACACGAGGAAGCACAAAACCCCAGTGTAAAATCCTCAGACCCCCGCATGACAAAAAAAGGTCATCATCGAGCCACGATGGATGTTAGAGAGATAGAGATAGAGAGCTGGTTGAACTCAGAAGCGCCCAAGAGTAAAACTCTCAGTCTTTATCGCTTAGCCACCACCTTTCCACTTGTATACGTGAGATTTAGTAATTAAAAGTAACCCAAAAATACATGCATAGAATGATAATTACAATAAAGTAAACAGCAACTGGCAAGGACCAACATTTTTGTTACTCAGTTTGTATTTATTTATTCAAAGCCTGTGAGGGGCTGGTGAGCGTTTGGTATGCGCTCTGAGCTATTGTCACGATATTTCTGTTTTGGTTAGGACATTATACTCTGTATTTCTTAAAAAAGGTCTGAAACTTCTTCGTGACAGAAAGGAGGAGCACTTGAAGCGTAGCACTTTCACCTCATTGGCAGACTGATGAAGATACGTATGCTTCATATTTATACTTCATAAATATAATAATTGTCCAATTCACCAACTTCAAATAACTCAATAACAAACTGACTCCAACACAAACAATCTGCTCACTATACAAAAATGCATATAATTACGTATTGACATTACGTTCTGAGGAATGCACAAAATAAAATAGAAGGGAAAAAAGGCTTGCAGACTCTGAATACTACATCTTAAATGGATTTTCTTCTACCAAGATCCTTAATTTTCTGCTCCAATAATGTTATCCAAGAACTCTAGCCTTAATCTCGGTGAAGACAAGGATCTTGAAATTTTGGGGATTTTTAGGGCGACCACGACCTGGCATTAGTTGGGGAAAAGTGTGCTTGTCACATGACACCCTGCAAGTTGACCGTTGGCCAAAGAAACGGATGACCTTAACATCACCCGCTTTATACATCGCAATGTCTGAAAGGGGAACTTTTTTGTAAAAATAAGTTAACATGGCGTTGCCAATCGTTGAAGTGTTTAAACACTTAAAAAAAACGGTGTAAGAATTTTCCAATTACGCTGACGAGTTGAATGCAAATGTTGTGCAATTCTTGTTTTCCTCTGTAAGGAGATTGTTACACTTCTTTCTTTGTAAGGTGATCCTAATTAAAAAACTAAAAACAAACACCTTTTTGTTTTAAATTTAAATATCTTATTTTAATTGAATTTTAACAAAGGGACATCATTTGAACAATCAACCTTACATATCTTAACCCGTAAATTAGTGTGAGTGTTACAATGAAATTTCATGACCCGCTCTCTCTTTCTTTGGCGCTCTCTCTTTGGCTCCCTGGAACACCCATTTTGTTTTATTTTTTTTATTTTTTTTTTTTACCTGCCCATCGTAATTTCTCCCACATAGACTTTTGACTTGATTTTTAAATTCCCGCCTCATAATGCCCCCAACGACACATACACGCTCTCATATTTCGGGCCCGTCAATGTTAGTAGCTCTTTTACTTATTCCTCCCTTCAACCCCATCACACCCCAACAACGTCAAATATAAATCCTTCGTATACAAATGCCATTCTTATATGTTTACATTTCTATTGGTCTTTTGTTCTCTCGTGATTTAAAAAAACAACAACTTTATATGTAGGCTGCGGTCTTTGGGAAAATACCAAAAAATGAAATACAAAAGGTTTGATAGAGCTTGCGATTTTTTCGCTAATTGCGGTGATCAGGTTGCATATCTGACAAAAAAACTCTATGTGAGCACCTAGAACAGCAGTTCTCAACCTTTTTATCTCGGCGACCCCTTTTTACAATTCCTTACGTATTCGCGACCCCAAAAGTAAATTATTTTTGTTTATAAGTATGATGTATACATAATTATAATTGTATGCCTAATGTAAATATCTGACATGCATTGCTAAAGCTCAATGTTTAATCCCGGCACACTATGTCATTATGTTCTTGAAATATCTATGTCTCAAGGTTAGGGTTACAAATAAATAAAATCATTTTTTTTTATGACGTGCACATTATCATTTCATCTGTTCGCCAGGCTCCTTTTTATATTTCATGTTCACATTCCACACACGTGACAATTTTCTGTATTTAAACTTGATAACAAAGAGGCTGTTTCAAGAAATAAATATATTATTGCGAATGGAAGAAGAAGGTGCAACACAGAGAAATGTGAACATGACTGCAAGCGTCTGATACAGAATTGTGTAATTAAAGAGAAATGTTTCACTGTTAAACCTTTCTCTCTGCTAAAAATCTTTAACTTTGACTTTCATTGAATTTCTGGCAAGTGCACATGGGATGTGAAGTAGATTTGGAAAGTAGCAGGAAAAGTTGTTCATGCGTAATTGTTCTTTCACAGAAATTATAATTTTATCTGTTCGTCATGTTCAAAGTAATTTTCCTAATAGAGAGTTGGAAGCATTGTCAATATTATTTTCGTTACAAATGACATACTGTTTATTCCTGTTTAAACTAATGGGGCAGGCAGAGGAAACAGAGGTGCATAAATTACAAGAGTGTCCAAGAGTTGCGGGGAGACAACTGGAGTGTTTCTTTGGGTCCTACGAGGAACTACGTTCAACAAGAGTTTCTTACCAGAGCTACCATTTGGAGTTCATCCAAGGTTAATGTTGTCCAATTAGTTATGGATTTCTTAAACAAAGTATATGTATTAAAATTAAAATTTATTGCTACCTTATTCAACCTTTTTTAAAACGTACATGGTATAGTTCATATATTACGGATTATTCACGTTAACATAACAGACAAATGTATAACATATCTAATTACAAGAACTAACATTTCACTAACATTTAATTGGGAAGAATGGCTTTTAAACTTTCAGACGAAAGTTCATTAATTTAAGCTTGATTTAATATACCAGCTGGACAATTAAAATTTTCGATTCAGTTGTCTTCAACACCTATCCTCGAATATTATATTTAGTAATGGAAAAAAACTAGTATATAACAAGTTAGAAGAAGTGAGAATAGAAAAAAAATTCCTTATGGACATAAGCGACCCCTGACAAATTGCCAATCGACCCCCAAGGGGGTCGCGACCCACAGGCTGAGAACCCCTGACCTAGGAGGTAAAAGAAACTTGTGTACGGAATTTGATGTGGATACTTGCCATAGTTTGAGAGATCTCTTAATAGCTCAGTGGTATTTTCGATTATATAAAGAAGATTGTACAGGGTGTCCATGATAAAGGAGGTCTGGAGTAACATTAAATGACTCCTGCAATGGTGTTCCAAAAAATGTTGAGACGTGCTTATTTGTGTCTTGAAGCTCATGATACTCACTTTGAAAATCTGCTGGGAACTATGAAATGCTTAGTATGTTGTTATTAATAATATGTTTTTTATTATCTATCCTAAAAAGTAGAAAGTAAGGCGTATGTATGTCCCGAATAGAAACCAAAACCGTTTGACCAATCTTGATGAAACTTGGCCTCGGATAATGTCCGGCTAGTTTTAAATAAAATTATAACATATTATAATTTATTTTTCTGTATATTATATACTATATATTGTAATAAAATAGCACCCCTAGAATTACCAATATTTTGGATTTATTTAATAAAATTACAGTATACATTGCACGAGCACAAACACGACTCACATGACTGATTGTTTAGGTACACACACAATGGAAACGACCTGTAATCATACCAGGTCTCTTTTATCTTGGCCTCCCTTTATTATCTGCTTGACGTTAGGAAGATCATTATATTCTGAAGTACGTTCTCTGGACACATCAAAAAGTGTTGAGTACTGATTTACATCCTGAGTCTGAACTTCACTTTTATTTGCACAGCGTTCGTATTTTCTGAAATAAATCCGTTAACATTACGGCGTGTTTTATTTTCATATTCAACGGACTCGAGACTAGCTGTACTATGGCTGTTATGCATGGCATCAAGGGAAGCGGCCTGTTGCGCTGATAAAGTATTCAAATACGTAATTGTATCTTTTGGTGTATTAATTACTTGAGAGTAACTGCTGGAGGAACTATTGTTATATACAGCTAAACAATTCTTTTGATTTTGTTCATAAGGCTGATGATACGTAAGATCAGCAGTACATCCTTGACTATATGTGTCAGAATTCTGGGATTCTGATGTAACAAGTATCTGTGTCTGAACTGAAAGGATCTAAGATTTGAGTTATTATTTCTAGATTTTCTTATTTTATAACACAAGCAGGCCACAATAAGGAAGTTAATAAAAATAATGCTAGCAGAGCCAAAACCTGCTGTTAGTCCCATGAAAAGACTTTTATTGCCTGTCACTTGAATTTATTCTGATATTGATGTTATATTCAAAGTTAGTAGTGTGAATAGAGCTGACGTTGTGTTAACTGTTTCTTGTTTGATTTGAGTTGATTGTGTGGTACTACCTAATGTTGTGAATATATTTGATGTCGTTAATGTAGATGTTGTGGTAGATGTCTGTGTGGACGTAGTAATATATCTATTTAAAACACAATTGATGACATTTTGTTTAAGTATATTACAAGTTGCTTCATTAATTAAACAAACGTTAAACAAGGCAATATAATTATTATATAGTGGCCATGATGTTCTACGAAATGTACAATACACATTTGACCTAATGACATTATTATTATTATTATTATTATTATTATTTGCTGTACTACAATTAAAGACTAGATAAGTAAAGTCTTGTCCAGTTCCAATGTAGACACAATTGTACGATGCAGTACTACAAGTTTCAATGCTACAAGGTAAGATGGCATCTGATGGCGATCTAAAGAACACATTCAAATACAATTTTAGTTTATTTATTAAAAGATATTGGTTTTAATATTATTTTCAAGATAATACATAGATTATCAAATATAAGATTAAACCATTCGTATCCTCTATTGATGTAACAAGAACTCGGCAATAAAAGTTGATATCTGCAGTCTTCTGTAGAGACAGTTGAACAAGAAACTTCCACACAACACTAGGAACACAAGTCTGAATGAAGTGTCTACAAATAGATTTTCAAGATTTTTGGAAAAATATAGACAATGAAAAAGTAGATTTGCGCATATGCTTAAATGGGTAACCCGACAAAATAGCGCGGACAAAATAGCGCCGACAAAGTAGTGCGAAATTTCCCGACAAAATAGCGCAAGACAAAACAATATTGTTACAAATGAACAGTGATAGGTAGAGGTCAACGTATGACACCGGCGAGATGACACAGCAGCGAGTGTTCTCTGGAATGTACATGTATAAACAAAGACAGGATGTGACGTGTCCTTGCGTGTTATTCCAGAGGGTACTAGCAATGTCCAGTGACAGATAGAGGTCACAACATGTGACCCTGGCAAGATGACACTTCAGCCGATGTTTTCTGGAATCTACATGTATAAACAAAGACAGGATGTGACGTTTCCTCACGTGTTATTCCAGAAGATACTAGCAGTGTTTGGGCAACTTTTGAGGAGTGACTAGGGACTCTATATTAGCCAGAGAGTTAATGTGAAAGTCAGTCGTGAGTGAGCCGTTACAGTCGATACAGACGATGTAAGACGTGTGCGGCTCTAGTGGAAGAGAAATGTGTACGACTCGCTGCAAGTTAACTAGGGTAGAGTTAACTGGAGGGGACTACTGTCGTTAAAGTCTATACAGCGAACTACAGTGGACTTGAGCCGTCTCAGTTGATACAGTCGATGTAAGACGTGTGCGGCTCTGATTTGGTAGACTTGAGTACGACTTGGTTCAGCTTTGGGAGACCTGGAGCGACACTGGGAAGTGTGTCGTTGGTCTGTTCTGTGGAATTCGGCTCGATGCAAATTGAGAAGAGATGAATTGCAACGAAGTGAAGAGATGAATTGCAACTAGCTATCTGTAAACTGACAGATATTTAACAGTCTTCTACGCTACATGTTACAGTGACGAATTGTTAGCGTTAATAGTCAATAAAGTTATATGAAGCTGAAAGTTGAGTCGTCAAGTTCTTTGCAGTGTTTTTATTTGTGTGCCTACTACTACATTTAGCCAGAAGATTCAGAAATACGTAAAACTATGTTTATTATAAAAGTACCGGATTTTAGTAAGTGAAGGTCCTGGGCATGATTTTTTTGTTGAGTGATGAGGTCTCTTATTTTCTTAAATATCATTACATCTAGAAGTATGCCATAGTTGCAGAGGAAGAGAGTACTTTGAATTTTTATTTCATTCTGCTTTGTCGCCAATGCTTAAAATAAATTACTTGCTTACAAATAGGTTTTTGAAATGTGGTGGTCCCGTTCAATGACTAGATAG